>VZTD01004847.1:1236763-1286276 GCA_013397725.1 Rhagologus leucostigma
TTTGTCTGAAGATTGTAACCATGTCTCCATCCTCTCTAGACTGAGCATCACAAATGCTTTCCATCCCCTCCTTGCCAACTGTCTCCTATAGATTTCCAGTCACTGTTGTCTGCCTCTCTTGGGCTGTCTCCAATTGTTCACACCGTCTGGAAGATCAGCATCCCAAACTGGACAACTTGTTGCAGCTGAGTCTTTAACAGCGCGGAAGGCTCGCGAGGGAGGCTTGGACTACTTGCACAGGACGTCTCTTCTGCGCTCTGATCCTGGTTGCCCTTGGCATGATCTTGAACCTGTTTTGGGGCAAGCGGGGTGAAGTGCTGCTGTCTGGGCCACCTGTTGTGGTCTCCTTGTCACCACACACGGACACTAATAAGGCCATCTGCCGCAGGACCCTGTGTCTCGGATCAGGGATGCTCGGGTGAGCTAATGTGAAAGGACAAAAGATGCCTGCTGCTTGCAGGAGCTGGAGCTCGTTAACCCCCCTGCAGACGCTCCTCCATACACTTTCCTTCATGAGACTGCTCACAGGCCGGTTTAATGTGCCTGTTAATGGTGAAACTGGTGGGGTTGTGCCCACTGGAGCACTCTTCTCCTCACAGAACTGTGGAGGAGCCATGGGGAAAGAAACAAAGTCCTTGGTTTTTCCTCATCCCCAGCTTTGTAATTTCCCCTTAAAGGCATCAGCAGACTTCATGTTTTTTTTAAGGCTCAGCTCATTTTTGGTCCCCTTAAAGAGTAATAACATCTTAAAGGCACTGTCCCATGGCTTTGTCCCTCACAGGGCAGCACCTAATCCTGTAGTTGAGTGGTCACTGGTTTTACTGCACTTGCATGGAGGACATGGTGTGGATCCAAGCACAGTTCAGGGGCTGGGCTCTTGCACGAGCGTGATTATAAACTAACAGATTTTTTTATGTTGGAAAAGACCTCTTAGATCATCAAGTGCAACAGTTAACCCATCAGTACAAAGCCCCCCAGTGTCTTGTGGACTAAACTATGGCCCCGAGTGCCACATCCACAGGTTTTTTGAACACTTCTAGGAATGGTGATTCCACCACTGTCCTGGTTTGCCTGTTCCAGTGCTTGAACACTCTTTCAGTGATGAAATTTTTCCTGATATCCAATCTAAACCTCCCCTGGCACAGCTTGAGGTTGCCTCCTCTTGTCCTATCCTTATTCCCTGGGGGCAGAGCTTGACCCCTACCTGGCTACAGCCTCCTGTGGGGAATTATGGAGAGTGAGAAGATCCCCCCTGGGGCTCTTTTTCTCCAGGCCAAGCAACCCCAGCTCTCTCAGCTGGTCCTCATGGGTCTTGTTCCTCCATCTTGACTTTGGTGTGCGGAGAGCAAAGCTGAGGCATTAGTTGTGAAGCAGGATGGCAAATGAGAGTCACGAACAGGAGAGGATTTGATCCCAGCCTGCCTGCTTGTAGGCCAGCCTGGCTGGAGATGGAAGGAAGGGTGGCTCCAGCCAACAGCTGGAGAAGGCGAGCAGGAGCCCTCAGCCTCCTGAGGGAAGGAGGGACTGAGATCCTTGAGTGGTTCTCCTCCTGTTCAGGAGTGGGCCTACAACAGAGCATGGATCTGACACACCCTGAAGGCCTTACAGCATTCTGGCAGTAGGGGTGGAAATGCAGGTGAATCGTGAGGCTCTGGCGTAACACCTGTCTCAGTGGAAATGCCCAGAGAACCTGCGAAATCCCTCTTGTTTCTCAGGAGTTCGCTTACCCCAGCTGGGTAAGGAAATCAGGATAACTGGCTCCTCTTGTCTTTAGCGGCGTATTTGAGGCAATCACCTATTTCTGGCATTGCTTGGGCACTGCTTGCAGCCCAAATACTGACAAGTTCTGTGGGACAGCTCCTGTCTCTGCCTCAAACTCATCTCCTGGAGTCAGGCGATTAGATGAGACTCTTTTTCATCTAAGAGCTTTTTTTTTTTTTGCTTTCTAATCTGTGGAGGGAAGCTGGCAGATATCATCTTTAAAGGTAAGGAAAATGGAGCCAGCGTTTTGTATTCCAGAAATCTCATTATTTTCCGACTAGTATGCTGATTTTGGATGCTTGGGGTTTGGCAGTGGTGCAAGGGTCATTGCTGAACAAAGCAGAAGCGGGCCCATCCTGGAGAAGCCTGCCTGGGTAAAATACGCATTTTCTAAGGGTGGAAAACATGAGTTCTCTGGGTCATGTCAAGGCATGAGGCCTTGTGGGTAATTTCCCTTTGGCTCTGACTTGATGAAAGCTTTTACAAAAGGAAAAAGTGTGTTTTAAGAAGTTGCTCGATACTTATCTGTCCGGAGTGCTTTTCCCAGGCTGGATTTGGGGAGGGATTATCTCAGATTTTCATTTAGTTCTGAAATCCTGGGTATTGGTTTTATAAACTAAAACCCCTTCGCAGCAGGTTGCTTGTTCTGTCTTGTTGTTTTAGCTTGATGCCTAGGAAGGAATTTAAATTTCCTGACCGGGTGGGGCCCGCGCCTCGCTGGGGTAAATCGGCGTCGTTCAAATATTTAAAGGCAGATGCATCAATACTGGCAGCTGAGGATCTGGCTTACTTTGATTAAAATCTGATCAAGATTACTCAGCCTTGCCAAGGGACTTGGATTACCAGTCTATAAAAAGAAGAAGAGGAGAGGAGAGGACATTAAATATAAAAATAATCCAATGAAGGACGTGAAGCTAAACTCACTGCAAATTGAACAATAATGAAAACATCCTCCTTAAGCAGGTGGAGGGCAGCAGGGCTTGCAGGCAAGCAGGGGCTTGGAGCTGGGGTTGAGGTAGAAATACTGCCCTGGGGTTTCTCGTGGGCATGGCCTCATCTTTTAAAGGCAGATTTTTTTTCAAAGGAGGGCCTTGCTCATTAAAAAACCCCCAAGGAAGCGTTGCAGGAGGAGATGTGGGTGACAAATCCTTCGGAAAATCCTTGCCTCTGCTTCCTCAGGAGACCTGGGCTAGTGCCAAATCTCACTAGCAAAGAGGTGATTGAAGCTGAGGAACAGAAAATCAACTCTCTTACAGATTTCAGAATGTGAAATGTGCTTTTGTCTTTAGGGCTCCTTACAGGGGTTGAATTTCAACTCTTCCCTTCCATCACAGCATTTTTTTCACCCTGGTTCTTCATTATCTTTTAAATGTAAAGCATATTCAAGGAATTTTATTATGCCATGGGATTAGGCTTGATAGCCGGTGGCTGATGGGAACACTGCACCAAGCCCACTGCTTGCTGAGCCATTTCAGGAGTCTGTCCAACCATTTGGCACGTGTCTAGATTTCCCAAGATTTCTCAAGCTTATGGTCTCTAAACCCTGGCCTAATGAGAAGTGTCCCTGCCCATGGCATGAGCTTGAAACTTAATGATCTTTAAAGTCCCTTCCAACCCAAACCATGATTCCCTGTGCTCCTGTGAAGTGCTGTAGCTATTAGTAGGGCAGGCACACTTGGGCCCTAAACTTGCTGGTTTTTGAAGCCCCCAAATCCCTGAGGTCAGCAGATTTTCCCCTCCTCTTTGTGGAGCATGCTGGCTTGCTGGGATGGGAAGCACATCCCTTGGTGATCTCTGTAGAAGACATGCGGGTGGAAGGAGATCTGGGGGGGCTGCAGGAAGGACTTGAGTGTCCTTTTGACAGGCCGCAGTGAGCGGGATGCACGGAGAGCTGGCTGCTCTGAGACTGGAAGATGCTTTGACTCTGTCAGAGGACTCTGGGAGCCTGGAGAGTGGGGCTGAGTGGCCTCGAAATAGTCATAGAATCCTCGAACGGTTTGGGTTGGAAGGGACCTTAAAGATCATCTAGTTCCACCCCCCCCGCCACGGCAGGGGTGACATAAAGTGACACATCTCAGGTTGCTGGAGGGAAGGCGAGGGGGTGGCTGTGGGACCTCCGGGGCAATGATTACATCCATGGATGGTCAGTGCCACCGCCTGAACGCCCCAGCAGTGATGCCAGTCTGTCCCATTTTCCTTAACCGGAATTAGGGTCGGACGAGGATAAGATGGTGCTTTAATAAATATTTGTTAGCAAATGCCTTCCCTTCCCCCCTCCCCTCTGATACTGTTCATTTTCCTTGCAGTAACACGTGCGTTCAGCTTCTGTTGCTCCATGTGTCGTGCTCCGCTCCTCCGTCGCACTCGCAGCCACGGAGCAGGGGGAACACTGCCAAGGCTTTTTCTGGGAATTTGCTCTGGTCCTGTTCCTTCCCTGGCGGTGCTCAACTGGTGTGTTTTGTTTGCAGGGGGAATAAAGCGCTCAGCTGTCAGCTCCTGAGTGGACTGTCAGGGACCAAGGCAAGGAGCAGCCCCTCCTTCAGCTCTGTGTGCGGGTGCCCACACAGCCACCCTAAGTTTTGGGCCGTGACTTTTGGGAGAGAAAAGTTGCTAAGCACTAAACGTGACCTTCTCCGCCCTGTTTTAAAAGATGTGAGGCTTTGCTTAAGGCATCCTTAGGATAAAGGTTCTTTCCCCCCAGCCTTTCTCAGGTGCAAAAACAGGGTCTGTGAGTGGCTGTGATACCCTGTGAAGAGGCAGCCCTGTCTGAGGTGTGACTGTATTCTCACGGGGTGTGAAACAGTGTTTAAAAACGTTGGTAATCGAAATGCACTGGCGAACATGTTTTTCAAACACTTGCTCTCTTGCTGGAGACGGGATTATCCTTACCCAGACTAAGTGGCTGCAGGGGAGGTGGAGCTGCGTTGGTGCCTGGGCCATGTCTTGCTTAACTGGAGGCTGAGTTTCTGCTGACTCAGAAGGGAGCCTGGCAGCCCCTCGGCTGTGTGCAGGTCTGAGGACCAGTGCTGCTGTGCTCGTGAACCTGCACTGCCTTGAGCAGGGCTGGGACCAAAAGCCACCTCAGTCTCAGACTGCCTGTGAAATGAAGCAGCCAAGGGTTCCCAAGCGTCAGGTTTGCACGGGGCACTCACAGGCAAGTTCCAGAGAAATAATAAGGTAGATGCTTATTATTTAATAAGAGGGTTCTTGCTGCTTGCTTCGGTTTCTTTCAGGCCATGAGAAGGAGCAGGGGAAATTTGAATCATCCGATGTACATTAGTAATGAGAGATTAATGTTGTGCACGAACAGGGGCTTTATTACTGCAGGAGCTGGTGATCCTGAGTATCTTATACTTTCTGATTTATATTTCCTTCCTGATCTGGAGTCTTTGGCCAAACATCTTTGTACACAAAGCCTGAGGAATATTTGATGGGAAAGCCCCTTTTGTCATGGGACAGGCCTGCAAACCTTCGCTGCCAGCTCACAGCAGCTTCAGAGCACTCGGCCACCAGAGTGGGCCAGAATGACTCGGGGTTGGTAAGCAGCGGGCAGTAGTTTGTATAGCTCCACAACCCGCACCTGTGCCTGCCGCACCCTGGCCTGCAGAGCCTCTGTGCTCGCTCAAGAGGTGTCTCACCTCAGCTCTGGCTCTTCAGGTTGTTCTCTGAGCTGTGCTTAACCCTCTGTCCCTCCTGGATTCCTTCTCTCTTAAGGACTGGACAGGGCAGCTGCCCAGGCTCCGTTGTAACACCCTTCCTTCTTGCCTTTTTTCCCTGAGAAAAGAGGGTTAATGTGGTTTTGGCTCATTTTTGCCCACCCCTAATAACTTTCCACCCTGATGGCTGATTGCAGCTCTGTGTGCCAGAGACCTTAAAGATAACGAGTTCCTACCAGCTTGATATAAATAGATGGCCAGGGAGAAGACTTTATCTTTGCCCCTCTCTGCTGAAGGAGTTCAATCCTTATCAGTGCAAGAGCATCTGTGTGTGAGAGAATGAGGAAGAGAGATGTCATGAAAGCCTGTGGGGAAAACTGTTCTTGGAGACAGTACCCTGCTGCATCCTGGAGAATCCCACTGCGATGTGCAGCTCAACGGGAAATGGAAGTATTGCTGGCCCTGCTAGGGGCTGAGCACTGTGTGAGGCTTTCTGTTGTTTGTTTTCCCTGCAGCCTTTCATCAGAGACTAGAAGGAGTGATGTGTGTGGTGTTGCCAGCCCGACTGAGCAGGAAGCACAGGGGCAGGAGCCCGGTGCTGGAGCAGAGGTTTGCAGCCTGATTCCCAGGGGGGGATGAGGCTGTTTTAGCCTCTGGCTGGTTGATGGGGCATCTTTCTCCTGCAGCAGCACTTGTTTTCCCTGGGGAACAGCCCCTGTTTCTAGGATGGTCCTCCAGCTCATCACCCAGCTCCCTTCTTGCCCTCTTTGCCTTTTGCAGAAAGCTGTTTAATCAAGGGTGTATCAAAATCCATCTGTCTACGCTGGTGTCAACAACTTGGCTTCAGGGACATTTTAAATCATTTTCTAACTGCATTCTGTAATGGATTTTGTTGCTGAGAGAATGGAAAGCAGGGCAGCAAAGGTGTTTTAATTACATCTGATTGTGGCATCTTGCAGGCTTGCCCTGTCAGTTGTTCTGGCACAGCACCATTTAGAGCCTGCTTTTGCCAGCACAGGCACGTTAGCTGGGGGGGGGTTACTGATCACAGAGGAAATCACTGATATTTTGCTACTGACATCATCTTGGAGCTGTGTCTTCTTTCTCTACCTTGCTTTTGTGGCACCAACTTCTCCCACTTTAGAGGATTCCAGTCCTATTTAATGTCATTTGGAAGCAGTGAAAGCCAGTCACCTGCCTTAGTGTATGGGCATCATACTGGGGTAGAGCAGAAGTGCTTTGCTTGCTCTGAAGAGAAGCTGTGTTGCTGCAAGGGAAATGTGCCTCTGAACCCTTTCCCCAGCTCACATCTTGGTTTCACAGCCTGTCAACATAAAAACAGCTTCCCTTTTTCTGAGTCAAGCAGGAGAAGACTGAAATGCTGTCTCCAGCAAGACTGTTTGGGGGAAGGAGGAGGGAATTTGACAGGGAAAGGCTGCTGGTCTCGCCAGGCTGAAATACCCTTGTCAGACCCATGGGACTGGATCAGCAGGTGGAGTAAGTCCTGGACTGGCAGGGGAGTAGTAGATGCAGCAAAGCACATTTTTGGAAGTGCCTGCTCACCACACAAGAGGAACTCCGGCTGCGTACATGCGGAAATGCCAAGAACTCTTGTATCTGTACACATGTGAGCTGTATTTTCACTGATGCTCAGGGCTCGTGGTCTCTGCAATGATGCCTGCGTGTTTTCTGGAGCATTCAGCAGGCAGCAGCTCCCATACTTTGACTTGCCATTTCAAACTGCTTAACAGGCAGAAACAGTTTGAATCTAACCTGGGGTTTGGAGGAATGAGAGTCCGAGGAGGAGGAGGGCAGAGCTGATGTCATTTTTCTACATGACTGCTAATATTGCTTCCATTCTCCTCAAAGCTTCTGGCTCTGATTTAATAGGTAACTCAATCCTCAATATCCACAATTTTTCAATGTTGGAGTGTGTTTGTGTTCCTGACAACACTCATCTGTGTCATTTCCTCCTCTTAGTAGTTATAACCTCAGCTGCAGATTAGAAGTGCTTTGTTTGTGATTGCTGGGTGCTCTGCACTTGATGCATGGTCTCCCGACAGACGCAGGGCAAACTCCGCTCCTCCCATCTGGCCTGGGTTGCAATGATGGATTAAGTGGGTAAGTAATAGAGTGGTAATGAGATAACCACTGACATCGAGCATTAACGTGGGAATAAATGAAGTTACCATCCAGAACTAATGGCCTGAACTATCACTTGGTTGTAATTAATGAACGTGGTGGCTGAGATTTACAAGGATATTTTAGGATGCTCCTTGCATGCAGCTTTGGGTTTTATGGCTTGGTTGGAGAGAAATCAGTTAATGCCAAGAACTTAATGAATGGGCGGAAGCTGTTCTTTGTCAGTTTGTAGTGCCCTTTTTGTGGACGAGGCCAGAATGGCACATGTGGAATATCTGCCTTTTCATTGCTTCGGGGACTGGAAGAGGGTAGGATGCTGTGGCCTCTTGGTCTCTCAACCTTTTAGTGGGAGGCACCTTGCAGGTCTGGTTTCTTCTGTTTCATTAGGGCAGAGTAGCAGGAGTCCTGGTGGAAACAGTGCATCTGAAGCGGACCCGTGGACAAGTTCACTTGCATGTAGAGGAGATTGCCATTGACGTGGGTTCTCCACCCAGGACCTCTGAACTGAGCAATGACAAGCTGCCCTGTTCTGCCCCGTGAAGGTGGGACATCTGGTTCCTTCTTCAGGTCTTTTCCTTCTTGCTGCTCTGGCTCTGTCTCCTGCGTGTCACCCCCTCCCTCATCCTGCTCTGGTGTCCGTCTGGTCCAACTGCCCGTACCTCATGCAGGAGATTCCTGGAGCAGGAATTGAGGTGTCCATGCCCAGGGGGCTTTGTCTGGTGACCGAGCCCTCCCTGCTCACCCAGCTTTCTCGCCGTGTGACCCTGCTTGACGCTTCTCAGACGTGTGAGAAACATTTCAGAGGTGGTTGCTAGGCTGTTGCAGGAAACACAGCAGAGCAGTCAAAATTCTTTGTGATAATTGGTGGGAATACTCCAGCCACCTCACTGCTGCCTTCCTCATCTTTCCATGGCAACCCTCCCTCTACAGCAGCCCAGGTGCTTGTGGTTGGATAGAGTAGGAGGTTTTGAGTCCTCTGTCTTCCAAATCACCCCTTGGAGCATGGAGGGAACATCTGTACTTTTAAAGTATGGGCATCATGTGATACAACAAATAACTTCACTCGCTCTAACTACGTTCCTTTTTTATGCTGGCAGAGACAGAAAACTTTGGAAACATGCCTGAATCAGACCCTTGCATTTCTTGGGTGAAAAGAGCTGTTGCCTAGTTTTTTAACGGGGAGAGAAAGGTGCTGAAAGACCTGAGTGTTGCTCTTCCTTCTCATGGTCTGAGCCACCACACCTCTCTGTGCTGGAGAGAGGAGTGGGACCACACTCAGCATCTGGTGAGCAAAGGGAAGAACAATCTTTTCCTCTCTGGGTGGAGCTGTGATGTCTCCTACAGGAAGCCAGGATGCTGGCTGGAAGGAGTGGCGATGAGAGAGAGTGGAAAGGAGAAAGAGAGGTCATTGCCTCATCCTCACTTTTGCTGCCTGCTGTAAGCAAGGGTGTGTGGGACACGAGACAACACAAACAGGGAAACTGCCTGTTGGATGATGCCCAGCCCTGCCAGCATGGGCACAGTTGGGCATCGCAGAGCTGAGGCATCTTCCTGCTCCCCGCTTCTCTGAAACATTCTCCGTGCACATTCTAGCACCATTATCTCTTTCCAGACCTGTTTTACAGGCATTTTTAATGATTCCAGGGGAAAATGAGGCTCAACTGGCCACTGGCAAACTCAGTCCAAAGCTGCCCAGACTTGGGGAGGTTGCCACTTTGTCTGGAAACATTACTTATCCTTGGTGCAGGCTCTGTAGTTCCTTTCCGTGTTGAAAGGGAGGAGGAAGACGTTTCCATCGGGCTCAGAAAGTTCCTTTCCACGCTGAACAGGAGGAAGAAATTTCCGCTTGCTGGGCCAGCACAAGCCAAGACCCAAACTGAACAAAGAATGGGCAGTGTACTCAGGGAGCTGTAAATGCTCCTCCCTCAGCCTTGGGGAGTTTATTGCCCTCCACGAAGTACACCGTGTGGCTGTCATTCCTGAGCAGCCCAGGGGGGCTGTTAAATGGCAAGGGAAAATTACCCAGTCTGTTCTCCAGAAGGCAAGTGAGTAGGAATTTTCCTCCAACTGGTTCAGGACAAAGTTAATGTAGGGAAAGCCATTAAAATTAATGCTGGTAAACAAGGATAAAAAACCAGCAGGGCTGTAACAAAGTTTGGACCAGATTGGGTTTCCCAGCTGTCGTGCTGCACACTGTCTTGAAGGCAGGGGGCAAAGGGAGGGGGTAAGCTGAGCTCAGAAAAATCTTGCTGGAGAGGGCTGTGGGGTTGGGGTTGGGGCATCTGGGCTCAGTCGGCACCAACTTTGTGGTCCAGCCCTCTAATCCCCTCGGGCCGGCTGTCTTTTTCTGGGAAGCAGTGATGCTGTTTTTTCTGCAGGTCATTACATATTTTATCTGTTCTTGTGATTCATCTGCTGTTCTCCAGAGGCTGCCCTCCCCATTCAAGCCCTGCTTTAGGGCTCTGGGAATGTGTCCACACGGATGCTGGCTGCAGGTGTCCTGTGTGAGCTGGTTTGGGGGCAGATCTTGGACTGTTGGGGCAGTGACTTGCTCCGAGAAACTTATCCTGAGTTCAGATGGGAAAGGTGTAAAGAGGCACAGCAGTTGCCCTCTCCGGTTTGACTGCTCCAGTGGGAATGGGAGCGTGCCCAGTTTGGGCAGAGAGAAGGTTACTGGGGATATGGGTCCACTGTCCTGGGAGGAAGGTTTGATTCCCGGTCTCGTGCTGGTGGTGGGTACGGGCTAAATGGGGCCCAGAGCCTCTCAGGGAACATATCAGGCACAGGAGCTGGGTGTTACTACTCTCTCCTAGGTAAACAGCTTTTTCCAACCCCGCAGCGTGCTAACATGAGCCAGGCGACTTCTCCAGAACTCCTGGCACTGGATGTTCAGCTGGCTTGACACACTTTGGAATAAGTGAAATGTAGGATAACCAAGCCAAAATTTCTGGCCCCGGAACAGAAGTAATGCCCCGTATTTTCAGGTGACCCCTGATGTGATGGTAGTGGTGAGAAGGGAGAGGTACAAAAGCAGTCAGCCACTTCCTTGCAGTGCCTGAGGAAGCTGGATTGTGTGTTTGGAAAAAAAGAAGGCAAGAGTCTGAGCACTGCCATCTTCAGCACAGATGCCAACATCCGTAGAAAACTCTCCACTCCACTAGTCAGTGAAAACAACTGCAGAAATATCCTTTAATTCCTCAAAAAGTGTCATATTCCTTTTATATCTTCCTAATGAGGCCGTGTTTGCTCAGATTTCAGTGGTTTTGGTGGTCCTGACCTGGATGGTCAGGTTTTGCAGGTTGGGTGGGTTCTAGAATCTCCATGCAGCAACTCCCAAAGCCAAGCGAAGCTGCTGAGATAAGGAGCTGTGACACCTCCAGCCCAGTGCAGGGAACTAGAGCTGCATGTCTGAGGTTATCCTCTATGAAGAGATGGAAGAGAGTCTGGGTGGGTCACGCCTCTTGCTGGAATGGAAAGCAGCGTGGGGAGAGGCCCAGCACACGTGTCTTCTTTTGGAGCTCTCCTCCCTGTGGGAATCCACAGGCTGCCTCTGTGGGGAGGCATCAGCCCCTTTTCACCAGTCAAGCTGCTGTCAGGTTGGTGTCTCAGAGGTGGAGAGCTTTCTTTTGTTTTTCATGAGGCATCGCCGAAGAATCAGGGTGACAGAATTATTGTTGTGGAAGTAACTATGTGAAACATTTTTTTTTTACTTGGATTATTTGAAAACTAAAACTGTTCATGGGTTTTAAAATTCATGTCCCCTCCAGGTTGCTTTGCTTTGTTTTGTTTCTTATTCCCTCTCCCTTATTCCTCAGAGGGAACCATCCAAACCTACACAGTGTGTTATTTCTTCAAGAAATGCAATCGTTTTGCAGTCAAACCTAGGCTGGAAATGCTTCTGGTGATTCATTTGTCTGAGAAATTTAAAAAGGCTTGGATGGAACAGAAACCAGGCTGGTTCAGGGAGAGTTTTCTTGTGTGTGAAGACCCGCTTTAGTGGAGGAGTTCTTTTAAAGGCTTTTTATTGGAAAAAGAAGTTTTTATAGGCTTTGTTTGGGAGACTTGGGCTCCAGCCATTCTTCTGTTGCAGCTTTTTGTGTGGTACTAAGATCTGGAGCCTGGCTATCCCAGTTCCTGCTTCCCACGCCTGCTGCATTGCAGAGTTCTGTGATTCCAGTGCCTCGAGCCCTTTGTTCTTTAGGGTCACTGCTTCTGCAGGGTGGGATGGACGTGATGCCATTTTTGCCTTGACTGTACTTTGTCTTTCCCAAACACAAATATCATACTTGTGTCTTGAGGGCAGCAGGGATCTCCTGCTATCACACGGTCAGGGGGTCCAGGCCCTACATTCATCTTTAGGGTCTGCTCAAGCTCCTCCTCACCAAGAACCTCTTTCTGAAGTTTCCCAGCACCCAGCGAGGTTCAGAGCCAGGCACCAGGAAGGCAGATTCACGGCTGGCAACCACCACAAATCCCCTGCGGAATACCTTTCTGGCCTTCAGCTTCCCCATCTCTAAGCCAAGCATTTTTAAATAGTGTGCTCTTTGGCTTTCTGTTCCCTCAGACAACAGGGACCTGTGGAAAACCCCCAGGCAGTGGCTGAAATCGGATGAGCTCGTATGTCACATCCCAAGAGTGATCCAGGTTTGTGGGGGCTGTGGCTGTTCTTATCATCTCCGTGGGATGTCCCAGATTGATTGGAGGCAAGGAGTACCATGGAAACAGGGCTGGGTGGAGAGGCTTGGGCAGTGGGCATGCTGTGCAGGGGTGAGGAGCGGTGGCACGTGCCAGTCTGCCTGGAAACAGAGCCAGAAGTGGGCTGGATAGAGGAGACCACCACTCCTTTAATGGCTGCTGTGAGAGCTGCCACCTCCGCTGCCTGGTGCTGGCCGGATCCACGGTGTGACTGCTCATCTCCAGTCCCTGCCTTCTCTGTGCCCCACGTGCTGCTTTTCCTATAAATAGTCCGGTGGGAAGCGGGGCACGGAGCCACCACAGATGGCCCCCAGTTACACGTGCAGTCATGTGTGAGATCCCAGATAGGAGCTGTCAATTCCTTGCCTCGAGCCACCCATGAAACCTCATTAAAAATGGTGTCCTCTCCCTTAACCCCCATCACCCCCTCGCTTCCCACTCCGGCTCGCCTGCATTCAGGCACCCTTATTAAACATGCACTTCTAAGCAAGGAGCGCTGACTTTCCCTTAATTGAGGCATAATAATTAGAGCATTAACACATTAGGAGGGTGAGACAGCGTGTTTAGCTTTTGTGATTAATTATCTGAGGATTGTAATAAGTTGTTAAGACATTAATTACTCTGGCATGTTTATTGCTCTTTATTGCAGAACAGACACTTGGTAGCATCAAGTGAAATAGAGTGAGAAGTGGTCTGAAGGGAGGAGACCACCTACTCATCCACGAAACAGTGAGCTGCAGCTGGTGGCAACAAGGTGAGGACATCCCTCTGGTGACCAAATAGGTTTATTTCTCACAGATGGGTGTAGAAATGGTACCTGAGTCACTTAGGACAGTCCGGGACCTGGAAGGCCCTTTCTGATAGTTTCATCTGGATTTTTCTCCTCTTTCAAATGAAGTGTTTCCCTCCTGGTGCTTTGAGCTCCCCAGTTTGGATGATTGTGTTGCCAAGTGTGCTTAGCATGGCTCAGTCTCTGGATCTCACCAGGAAGGTTGTCTGTAGTAAAGACAGGCTGAAGTTTGGAGTGTCAGCAGAGGCCAAGGAATGAACCAGGACCCCACTGGCCTCCCTCACCCCTCCACTGGATGAGTTTTCTTCTGGAGTTTGGGGAAGTAGGTTAGGGAAGGGGTTGGAGAGGTTTGGACTGCTGTAGCCTCCTCTTTGCGCAGCAGACTCCTCCATGTCCCCTGGACAGCTCCATGCAGGTCGGTCAGGTTGGGACTGATGGCAGAGGTCAGGCCTGGAGGAAGAGTGGTTCTTGTGTGTTGCTGAAACTCTGAGAAAGAGAAAAGGCGATGTTGTGAAAAGACACGTCATCAAATCAGCAGGGTGGCATGGTGGGCCTGTTCTTCTGCTCTTCCCAAGAGTCTTCTGCTCTTCCCAAGAAATACTCATGGGCTCATGGACCCTCCCTGCCCAACCTCTCCCTGCAGTTATCTGTCTGGGAGGAACATGGGAGACGTGGTGGCAGCCCCAGCAACTGTCACAGATAAAGAAATTTGGGAATATTATGAAAAACAAGAGGATGGGGAGGCCGCGGGAGCAGTGTGTCCATACCAATTTCCTTTGGGACCCCTGGAACCCAACGTTTCCTGTCTCTAGGCTGTTCTGTGTCCTCATGTTATTGCAACACCTGCTTGTGTCTGATGGGTGCAGGGGGCAGGAGGGGGGATCCTCTGTGGCCTATTTTAGAGTTAAAACAGAAGGTGATCCTGACTAGTCTTTGTCCTGCCAGGGCTGACCCAGTGGTCGCTTTCCCTGTGGCTTCCACCAGCTCAAGCCAGTGTCACTGTCACTCAGTTGTGCGAATGGCTGGGGAGGAAAATTCCCTTCCCCGTGTATAATCTGGGGTCTGTCCTGTGTCAGCTGAATGTGATTTGCTGCCTTCAGCCCCTCGGAGCCCGGTCTGCCTCTCGCTAGCCCAGCCTGGGATTGGCATTCGCTGTCAGGGAGCTGCTCTCTGCATGCAGAGCGTGGGACGTGTCAGCCTGGCATTCCCTGCTCCGCGCCCGGGGACCAGGCAGGTCATGACTTATGCATTTTATCATTACAAAGAGAATTTCTTCTGGAAGTGTGCAATAAGACAGTGGCGCTGACCTGTGATCCTGGCACTGAGCAGCTTTAATGACTCCCCGTTGCAGGTAATAAGCAGCAAATGTACACATTTTGGGGACATCTGAATGTTTTTTTCTCCTTTTAAGACTGCTGTCTTCCTAGGCCAGACTTAATTAGCAGACCTCATTATTTCCTGAAATGTAACTTGACTTCTATTGAATGAGAATTGTTCAGTGGATGGGAAGCAGCAGAGCAGTGCTGCAATATTCATATTGTTTTAATTGCAACATTAACATTTCATGCCGCTCTTGGCACACTTTCAGGTGCGGCCCTTTAGCTCAATGCAACGCTGTGAAAAGTTGGATCAGAACAATTAGGATAGAGTGACTGGATTTCTGGATTTTCTTTTTTTCTTCTTCTTCTTCTATTTTAATGAACATAAGCTTGAATTCAATCCCCATTCCTCCTTTTGTTGGGCAGAACAGGGAGTCACCACCCCTGGAGTGTAAATCCTTTTTTTTTTTTTTTGAATAAAGGATGTGCTGTAGCGCATGTTTAAATTGTGTTTTTGTGGAGCTGAAGCCCCACAGGTACAAGTGATACATGATCCACTAGGCTGAAGGCATCTCCTGGGACTTGACCTTTAGCAGGTGAATCAGAGAAGTCCCGAAACGTGTCTGGCCAGCTGGGATAGTGTCACAACTGAGCTGGAGGGAAAAAGGTTATTTCTCACCTCTCGGTTTCTTCCAGGGCTCTGGAATGCCTGAGGCTGGAAACGACACTGCGAACAGACAATGGCTGGGTTATCAGTGCGGATCCTAAACGAGCACAGGGAACACCCCACTCTGTCCCCAAACTGCCTATAGGGTTTGGCTTTCTCACAGACAACCCCGAAATGCTGGGCTCAGCCTTAGCAAGGCTGCATCGGACTGGGTGACGTGAGAGCTTTAATTGACTCTAAGAGAGAACCAGCAGGCTGGTGAGTCCCCTTCAGCCTTCAGAAGGAAGAAGAAGGGTTTCTGAGGCTCCCTCTTTCCTCCTGGGGAAAGGACACCCATGCTGCTGCCTGCCAGCCCCGTGCTGGCACCGGCAGGTCTGTGCTGGGGCTGGTGGGCACTGATGGGCAGCTTGATGTGTCAGTGATCTTGCTGATGAGAGCTCACCGGGCACTGCTCGGACTCTGGGCTGCCTTCCTGGCGTTTCCTGGCAGCAGTCTGTGCACGAAACATCTTTCTGGAGGGCGAAATCTGTGTCCATGCGGTGGAGAGGCAATGGGAGGAGTTGTGGGGGCGAGGGAGCTGCTCTGCCCGTCCGTTCTCCCCCTTGGAGCTGGGCGTGTCACTTCCAGTTTAGGCAGCAGCTGGACTCCTCCGTAAGTCTGGGAGGGCAGTTAAGGCTGGAAATGCAGGAGCACCGCATCTTAGTCTCTCGAGGAAGGACAAGGGAAGGAACTTGGAAGCCAATTTCCGTGGGCTTTCCAAAGGCTAACGTGCCATCTCAGCTGGCTGGCTCTCCTGTCAGCCAAACGGGCCTGAAACCTTCTCGTGTTGGTCCTACGTGCAGTGGGATCCATGAGATCGCCTCTCCTCCGGATGTACAGTCTGGGTTTGGAGTCTCTGGTGTCCAGGAAGGTTTTTTTGTGCTGAGTGGAGCATCTCTCTTTCCCGGGTTATTCATAGCATCTCTGCCACGCGAATTGTCCGATGTCTCATAAGGGATGATACACTACAGTTTGGAAGGTGCTAATAATGTCTCCTCTGTTTGGTAATCTGTTCCCATGAAATGTATAGACTCTGACTGTCTCCGAGACCTCTGTTGCTCTGTCACGTCAGCTTGAAATCTGTTTGCAGTGTCAGAAGTTGCTGGGGAGTGGGCAGAGGACAGGCTGATGCGGCAGGATCGCATATGCTTTGCACTCCTTGGGAAATCAGGCTGAAAATGCACGGATCTGGGGACGGGGGCAGCTGTGGCTCGGATCACGGAGTGGCGTGTTTGGGAAAGCAATCCGGCTGTGTGGGAGGAAGGGGACGAGCCCCGAGCGCTCTGCCCCAGCCCCTGCTGCCTCTCCTCGGGCACGTTCGAGCTGCCTGGGGCGACCAGCGAGTGCCGAGCCTGGCCTCTTGTGGGAAACAGCCCCCGCGGGCGATAAACGAGCCAGCCCAGAGCTCCTGGCTGCTGTGAAGAATTGCCTGGCTAAAGGATAATGAATGCCACAGCAGGAGACAGAGCGTTTCTCTGAGGCCATTCATCCCCTTTATCACCCTGCTAACGAGCCCCAGAGCGACTTCAGAGAGACTTCTCTGGAGCAGCACCATCCCTCAGCCGCGCTGCTGGCTGGGTGCTGGGGGTCAGGGATGCAGCACAGCGTGGCAGGAGCGCTCAGCGGGAAGGCACGGACCATCTCCCACATAACAGCCCCGGGGCTGGGTCTCTGCTCGGGGGACTGTGTCTTGGCTCTGGTTTGGCTGGCGCGGAGACCGTGCCCTCCTTCAGGCCGCGCACGGTGCCACCTGACAGATCCAGGTGTAAAAGCCGAGCATCCATCTTTTTTAAAGTACTTCTGGGCAGCACTTGCAGCACCCTTAGGAGGATTGCTCTATCCTAACTCCCAGCTCGCCTAAGATTTAAGATTTGTAAGGTTTATACAAGACCCAAGAGGAGTTTGGGGCCGCCAGCACGTAGGTGAGTTGGTTCTGCTTCGCTTGCAGCACAGCTGAGCGTGTGCGTGAGCCTTGTGTGAGGAGGAAAGGGCAGGAGTGATGTGCTCTTCGTAAGAGCTAATAAAAGCTAATCCATCCCTTTGCTCCAAGACAGTAGGAAGCATTAGTGGCTGGCTGAGTGCCTCCTCCACTGCGGCAGCGTGCTGGGTGCCTCCACCCTCCCTCTGGCTGGGAGCAAAGCGTGTCCTCCCCTGGAGGGGAAGGCGTCTCTGGCAGAGCTGCGCTGCCTGCAACTGCTCTCTGGAGCTGGCATGCCTCCTGGGAAGGAAAAACTGCCGGAGAACCTGCACAGCTGAGCCTGGGAATGAGGGTGGACGTCCCTCGGGCAATCTCTCGTGGCAGGCCACAGCTCTGAGCAAGTGCCTTGCCTCTGCTCTGGGACTTGGGCCATGGCTCGTGGGAGCAGAGGAGAGCATCACCTCTGATTTGACTGGTGTGTATGGGACCCTCAGAAAGGCTGGAGCCAGCTGAGCCCAAATAGGTGCCCAAATAGGTTGGAATCCCTTCACCCAACAGCCTGTGTGCTCACCTGTGCACTGCGTGTGCAGGTACACGCTGTGCCGCCCTGCCACAGTGATTTGTGTCTGGGGCACAGCGCGCAGTGGGTGATCAACTAGAACTAATTGCCAGTGATTGGAAGTTTTTTCTTTTTCATCCTGCGTGTTTTCTTAATTTCTCCTTCTCCTCCTCCTCCGGGTTGAGCTGTTGGGGGACGTATTTGGTGTGGTCCGTGGTAAACACCCCACAGCCAGAGCCAGTGGGAGAAGGGAAAGCGAACAGGAGAGTTTGTGCTGTGTTTGGGTGTCCTCAACAAATGCTGATAGTGGTTTTACAGGGGCAAAAAAGGAGGAGAAAAGCTGCAAAGCTTTGCAGGTGGAGGGGGCAGAGTGCCATGATAGACAATTGTGTGGTTCCAGCGAGGGGAGAAACAGCAGGAGAGCAGCAGGTGGTGGGGATGGTCTGGAGCGTGTTTGCAGAGCTGTGGAGCAGAGGAGAGAGTGTGTCATGGAGCCAGGCGTCTCCTTGAGCGCGAGCAGCACAACAGCAAGAGCATTGTAACTCTAATTTTTTCTCTCAATTTTTTTTTTTATCAGGAGGTCTCCAAGCATTTTAAAAGGAAGCTGACATCGCAGATTGAAAGACTTCACATCTTGAGGCTTCAGTGACTAAGTTTGGTGCCAGCCAGAGGAACCTGCGAGTGCTGAGACTTTGTGACGTGCTTTCCTCCGAAAAAGTCTGCACTCTAGACCTTGGCCTCTCTCCCAGACCCCTATGCTGACCAGACTGATGATGGAAAGTTCACTGGAGGCCAGTCATGTCCCACAGTGGGGCAGCAGGACGTGTTGCCTTCTGTGATCACTGCTGTCAGCTGGACTGCCTGCAGAAGGGAGGATGCTGGCAGGCCATGTGGCCTTTCAGTTCGGACTGGAATTTAAAGGGGTGCACTCTGGTCCCAGTCCACGAGGCCCCTGTTCCTGCCCTGACCTCTCAGTGTTTTGGGAGGAGTCCACTTTCAGCCTAGAAACATCTGGTGCTTTTTCTTCTCTTGCCAGCACCATTAAATGTCGAGTTGAAGGGAAACACAATACATCACCTTCCTCGTGGGCTGCCATTCAGCCAAGAGTAACAGAGATTAGCCTTCAATCACACGAGGGCTGGAGCTGAAGGAAACCTTCCCGAGGACACGCTGGAGAAACATTTTCATTAGCAGAGCAGAACGTGACGAAGATGAAGTGGCCCTTCACCTCGGCTGCCAGACCTCTCGCCTGCCTGGCGTTAACAGGACGGGGAGCGCTCGCCGAGGGGCTGGGGCCGGCTGCAGTGCTCTGAGTGCTGTCTGCATCCAGATGTGAGAAGCAGCTGGGACACAGCAAAGCAGCGCTTTTATAGTCTGGTGGGGGTGGTCTCGCTTTTCCTCCTGCCTATGAGCTCTCGCTGCTAGAATAAACTGTCTCTCTCAGCTGCGAGGAGAAAACGCGTGCTAGGGCACACAGCTGAGTGGGTACCCTGGCGTGGGCCTAGGAAAACGATGTCCTTGGGCGATAATGTCCATGGGTCCAGGAGGTATCACAGCCCCTGCCTCCTGCAATACGTTTTGCAAATTTAACAGGACTGCCTTGCTGGTAGTAGAGGCTTTCTCTGCTCCGTGGAAAGCTGTTCCACGGCCCTTTGCTCTTACTCTGCATCCCCCCGAGGCAGTTGAGGTGCCCAGGATTCACGTCTGCTATTGATGTCTCCTTTGTGTTGACGAAACACCCCCCGGACCCCAGCTGGGTGCCTGGCACAGACCTGTCTGTCCCAGTTACTGGGAATTGACCACCAGGATCCCTGCAGCTCTGTCTGCTGTCCCCCACCACCTCACCTCCCTGGGGCTGGCGTGCTCCTGACAAAGGCAGGCTCCATCTCTTTCACTCACAGCTGAAGGATGCCTTGCCTGGTCCTATCTCGCAGGTCGGAGGGAAATCATTTTAATTTGCGTGGCACATTCCTTTGGGCAGAAGGTGGGGGAAGAAAAGAAGAAAAAAATCCAAAAGAAACTCTGGCCATTCTGGGTATTTTTAGTTGTTTGCGAAGGACCATTAATATCTCTTTCTCTCTCATTTTTTTTTTTAATTCCCTGCAGACTCTTCTCTCTCTGGGGCTGCCTGTGGTGCTGCATTAACATCACATCTCTGTGGTGAAGGTAGGCTGGTTCTCAGTGCTCCCTGAGACTCTGACTCAGAGGGAGCCCCATCTCTCCTGTCCCTGCTCCCTGGGTGCCCACCACATGCACAGCCCTCTGAGAAAGGGCTCTCTGGCTGGGAAGGGTGAAGGCTCGGAGACATTTATGCCTTTTGGGTTGGGTTTTATCAGGAATGGGATTTGAGCTCCCTGAGAGGGAGGTGACACAGCCTGGCAGCTAGGGAATTGGTTTGGAACATCAGAACAAATGGCTGCTGGTTTTGGAGCATTCTCATGTTAAGTTACCTCTCATGTCACCCTCCTCCATTTCAGAACTGAGAGCAGCCAAAATGAGAGGGAAACCTGGCTCCTGAGCATTTTTCCCCCTATGATGCCTTCACCTTTCTTGTACTCCCTTTTCTCCTGTGATCTCAGCTGGCTGAGTTTCACTGCCAGCCTATTGAAAGGAAAGGCACGTGCTGGCTTATGGAGGGAGAGAGACCTGAGACAGGATAAATCTGTATGCAATGAGAATGGGGGGAAGCAAGTCAGCTGCTCTGACACTTTTATTATGGAGCCGGGCTGCTTGGGGATGAATCTTTCTTGAAATGTGTTGCTGGATGACATTTCTGCCAGGTCTCAGCAGTAACCTTCACCAAGCCTTGCTGCCCAGCCCTGTGCTTGCCTTTTCCTGGGACAAAGAGAACAAGTATCAGCTGGAAATGCCGCAGGCAGCAGGGATCGGTGGGGCTCGATGCACCTCCAGTGAATCTGAAGGCACCTGGACTTTGGCACCAGAAGCTCTTCAGGCTTTGGTGACTTCAGCTTGTGGCTGCATGTGTTGATTTGCAAAGGAGGTGTGGGCTCCTGCATCTGTTTCTCATTTCAGAAACAAAGAGGATGCAGCAGAGACCAAAATAAAATCCTCCTCTGAGTTGTCCAGAAGGACAACTTATATTGTTGCAAGAAAATATTATTCCAGAGCTCTGGAAAAGGGATATCTACTTGCTTAGTAACCTGGCACTGAGGTGCTGGCTCTGCTCCATGCAGAGGCTGGAACCCACGGGAGATCTGGGGTTACAAAGAGGGCTGGGCAGAGTTTGCTGCCCTCTCGGCTCCTTTCCTGTATCACTGTCAACTTAGATTTCACATCAAGAGGGTCATGTTATGGCTGGCGGTGACAACAGCAGAATGTCACTGGCAGAGGTGAAACCTTTCCCTACGTGAGGGTAATTCTTCCTTCTCCTTCCCCTTCCCCTTGGCTTGCGTCGGGACCCGCTGGCTCCCGGTGCTGAGCAGGGCAGGCACGGGGGACAGCACACACCGTGCTGAGCAGCACTTGCTGCTGTCTGGGTGAGTGGCTCCGTGTCACTGGTGCCTCTTGGCTGCGCGGTGACCCGGGACAGAGGGAACCCCCTGAGAGGGAACTGCCTGAGACAAACTGGGGTTGTTGGGAGCTGCTGTGTTTGCCATCACGGCAGCATTGCACAGAGCGGTCCCGTGCCGTGCTGGCAGGCTTGTACCAGCAGGAGGTCTGCCAGGGATGTCCCTTCAGAGCCCTGGCGGCCCCTCTGCTCTTTAGGGCCAGGCCTAAGCTAGGTTGGGGTCTGAGGGGCAGGCTTACTTGTTAATGGCTCATGTTCTCTGCCGGCTGCCTCTCACCTCTGAGCAGGAGCTGATCTTGTAGAAAGGTGCCTGTGCCCGCCTGCTCTGGCAGCCCCTCTACCAGCATCCGTCCCCAAGGGCCGGCTCAGCAAAGCCCTGGTGCTGTTCTGGGCCCAGTTTGCACTTTTCAGCTGGTTATGGAGAAAAGGATGAAGGTACCTGCTGATGCTAGGCCACAGTGGAAAACAGAGGAAGGGGACTGGCCTCTTAGTGCGCTTGAAGAGCCAAAAGTTTAGTCTGACTCTGCTTCTCTCTCAGCACTGATCCTGTTG
Source organism: Rhagologus leucostigma (assembly GCA_013397725.1). Taxonomy (NCBI): domain Eukaryota; kingdom Metazoa; phylum Chordata; class Aves; order Passeriformes; genus Rhagologus; species Rhagologus leucostigma. The sequence goes on from VZTD01004847.1 coordinate 1,258,391, forward strand.
TATCTTTTCCAGCTGATGCCTGAGCCTTTCTTTCTTTGTTTTGCTGTTTTTTCTTGTTCCCTTTTTCCCCCTCACTTTATGAAAAATGGCTTTCCCATCCGCATCTGTCAGGAGTCTGCCCGAGCTGGGTGTACGGCTCAGTGAATATACAAATGTGCGGTTGGATCCTGGCCCCCCTGACAGGCCGGAGATGAATTCCAAACGTGCAGGGAGAAGGGCTTCTGCTGCCTCTCATGGTTGTTTCTCTCATCCCAAGGAGGTGTGAGAGTCGCCTTTGGGAGCAGTGCTTCTCTCTGCTCCTGCTCTGCCTTACCAAGGATCACTTCTCTCTCATCCATCATCAGATGAGTCCTCCGTGCTCCCACATCCCAGCAGCTGATGGGAATGCTGGGGAAGGGGAAACCTGTTTTATCCTGCTTTTTGCTACTATTCTTTTCCCTCTGCCTTTTGCATCCCACCTCTTAGGCCCATGACAATGCATTTGGCAGGCTGGGGCTTGAGGACTCTTGCTGGTCCAGGTACTTTTAAGGAGAGTTAAGGATGGGGTAGAGGGAAGGGCACTGTTTTGTAGAATCGTAGAATATCCTGAGTTGGAATCCACAAGGATCATCAAGTCCAACTCCTGTCCCTGCACAGGACACCCCAACAATCCCACCATGTGTCTGAGAGCATTGTCCAAACACTCCTTGAGCTCTGGCAGGCTTGTGGCTACGACCACTGCCCTGGGGAGCCTGTTCCACTGCCCAACCACCCTCTGGGTGAAGTACATTTTCCTAATATCCAACCTAAACCCCTCCTGACACAGCTTCATGCTGTTCCTTCAGGTCCTGTTGCTGGTCACCAGTTTGACCTAAGCCCCTTAAGGGGCTTAAAATGCAGCTTTGGAATTTTTCAGCAGTTGTGCACAACTCCACAAAAGCACCCAAATGCTCCTGCACATTTCAGCCTGGCTGTGGCCCCTGTCCCTGCTGCAGGCGACCAGCGCCGTGGGGCTCTGCAAGGAGGAGTTCACCATCCACACTGTGTAACTGCAGGCTCACTCAGGTGCCCGAAGGGAGCTGACAGCCTGCCCTGACACCCATGGACTGGCTGAGCTGCTCCTGCCTCTTGGCTTTCTGCAGGCTGGTACGTGAGCTGCTTCCCTCACCCTATGTACAGAGAAGCTTACAGCCAGGTGGGCTCAGAGGAGCGGGCAGGCAGAAAATGAAATGAGCCTGTCCATCCATGCTCTTGCCACAGTTACCTGGTCAAGGAGGGGAGGTTTCTGGGAGGGCAGACCCCCACTTTGGCAGGAAGAGAGAGCAGACAGCTTGAGCTGAGCTCGTTTTTCGACAAGCAGATGGATGTTCAGTGGGGACCCACGAAAACCCTCTCACTGCAGGCTGCGAGCCCTCCAAACCAAAGCGCTGTGCTGACGCGGAATAAAGCATCGCTCCATTGATGCTCAGCCTGAATTGCTTCTCCCATTCCATTCAGGACACGGCGACGGTCTCCTCCTGCCACCAGCTCCCACGAGGAGCCAACTGCACGCCTGCAGCCAGGCAAGGATGGAGCCGGAGCTGCTGAGCCACAAGGAAGGCGACCGATGGCAGATTCCTCCGGCGTTTCCACCCCGCGGGGCTCTTGGCGAGCGGGCGCTCGTCTGCTTCGAAAGCTCTTAGTGCTCCTGCAGGTGGGAGCCAATTTGTCTGCTTTCCTGCCCAGGTGCCATCTGTTTGCAGGATTGCCTGTGCGGTGGATGAGCACAACGGGGATGGCGAAGGGGAAGGGCTGCCGGGGTGGGAGAGATGAGCCTAAAACTTTCCTTGGATGTCTTCAGCACTTCTGGCTGCCGGTGTTCCTTCTCCTCTGCGCCGCGGTGGGGAAATCACAGCCTGTCATTTGCTGTTCCTGGAGCGTGATGGGGAGCTGAGGCACCGCTAATAGCAAACCATCATTTTAATGCTAATTTCCTACCATTAGCTCAGGCTGGGGGAGGCTCAGCCTGGGTGGAGGGAAGCCATTGGCAGATGGGGAAAGGGGGGACAATGTGTGGGGATTTCTTCTGCACCCCCAGAAGGGACTTCCAAAGGGCGGATGACTAACCACCACTGGGAAAATTGGTAGCAGGCACTGGGGTCAGTCTCCGGTGGATGTGGGAGGAAGAGGAGTGCTTTGTTTCAAATCGTCTTCCTGTAGGGATTTCTCGAGTGTTTCAGACTTTGGCTTGAATTTGGTGTTTGCTGCTTGTTGCCAGCCCTCTGTGCCCTGTGACCCAAGGGATGCTCAGCGCGCCGGCAGGGCTGCAGCTGGTGCCACCGTTGTCCTTTCAACAAAGGAGACAAGCAGGGTTGGGTTTAGCTGCTGTCATCTTGGGAGGAGAGCCAAGTCTGGTTCAGGAGCCTGGACATCCGTGCTGGGTGATGGCCTTCAAAGCAGGGAAATTTGGAGCCGTTCTTGAGATAACCAAGAGCTAAAAAAAGAAACCTGTCCTTTCGCCACGGGAACAAGGTCACCTGCCCCAAGCTGGAGAGCTGGCAGGAGAAACCAGGGGCTCAGTTTGGAGTCACGAAGGAAACGGAACCATTTCCCTGCCCTTTCCAGAGGTGGGAGTTCCCACATCCAACATCTTGGTCGGTCTCCTCTAGCCATGCTTGCAGAGTGGAAGAGACGGGGCTGGTGTAGGTGCCTGGAGCTCCGGGGGAGTTTGAAGAAAGGTGGCTGGCTGCAGGAATGTAAGGCCTGTTCGGGATTGTTTGGGCAGCAGTCAGAGAGGTTCCTCTACCATTTCTAGACCGGCATGGAAACGCTGGGAATAAAGGAATGCGAGCTTGCATGCCGTGCCTGTCTGGAAAGAAACTGGTTGCCTGCTACTGAGAGACAGCACTGTTTGGAGTCAAGGGCCCAGTGGTGTCCTGTGTGTGGCGTGACACCTCTCCTGAAGACACACCAGCCTGTGCTGATCTAGACCACTGGCTTCTTCATTTCATGTGGAAGCCTATGTGGATTTTTTTAAAACCCACTTAAGGACTGTTGTAAAATCCTTTCGTCATCTGGCAGAGAAGCAGTGGAAGGACAAAAGCAGCCACAATAAACCAGGAACTGGTTAAATGGCAAAGGGGTTGGAAGCCAAGAAGGGACCACGCCAGGAGGACGATAGCACAAGGCTACATCAGTAGAGTACCAGCTATCAGATCCATCCCGGCGTGGAGCGTGACTCACTGTTTTTAAGGAAGCTATTTCCATCTGAGAAAATGGCTCCTGTATTTTATAAGGGCTCTTCCCAGCTTTGGTTGAGGAGAGAAAAGAAAAAGTGAAGGGCTACTTTTTCCTGGTTGAGGAGAACCAAACTTTCCTTCAAGTAGCTGAGCAAGGAAATCAGCGCCTTACGTGTTCCCAAGAATGATACAATCCAGTAGTTTGGGGGGAGAAAGGAAGTAAGAATAAAATAGCATTGCTTTTCCCAGTTCAGCACTCTGAATAACGAGCCTGCGAGCCGGAGGGAGAGCTCCCGGGAGAGGCGCCTGCGCACAGGAGATGGACACAACAAGTGTCTCAGATGGGTCGGTATCTGAAGCCATCTCTCTCTAATTTTCTACATCAGTGAGAGCGCAGCGCGGCACCATCAATCACAGCCAGCCTCCCCTCGGAAAGCCACCTCCTGCCTCGCCGTGCTGCGGTGTCCCCCTGTGCTCCTGCCCGCGCTGGGGGCCGCAGGTGTCCCGGGCAGTAGCGCCACAGGCACAGTCCCTTCCGGGGGGTTCTCCTCTGTCGTGCTTGAGCCTTCTCCTTCTGCCTTTCTCCTTCCTCCACCCCCGGCACCTGCTCCTTGCCAGCGCTTCGTTTCCAGGCGCGCCTTCCCCTCCTGGAGTCAGAAAAGGCCGAATACTCCCTTTATCCGCAGTGAGGAGAAGGTGTGGAGCTGCCTTACCTGGGATAAACACACTGCGTGCTGCCTGGGGGAGGCCTGAGGGTGGGTTGGTGCTTGTACTGCTCATCTGAGGATGGGGAGGTTGGGCTTTGCAGCTCCCCTGGAGCCATCAGGGCACGTTCTGGGGTTTGCTCAAGACCGGCTCCTTTGCCCCAGCTCTGGGCATGGAGCAGCTTTCATGCTGTGCTTGTGGTGCAGTGCAGCAGCTCTTGGTCCCTCACCTCTCTTTTTGTGAAGCGCCTGCTCCTTCCTGGCCTGGCTGTGTTTCCAGCAGACTCAGGGGCGCTGCTTTGGCAGGAGCACTGGTGGTGGGTCTTCTCCTGGCCAGGCACACTCCTAGGCTGGCCAGAGGGCTGGTGGGACACAGATCTGGGCCTGTGGCTGCTTCTTCTACTGCAGCACAGACACAGCTGGTGGGTTTGCTGTCTCTTGCTTCTTCATCTCTCTCACGTCCTAAAATGGGTGCTGTTCCTCTGTTGTGGTGGCTCTTGGACCTACCAAAACCCAGCTGACTCGTTCCTGGTATCATGACACAGAAGTGGTTCTCAGCCCCGTTTCTGACTCCGTGGGCTCCAGCTCCGGCTAGAAAACCAGGGACCGAGCTGCTTTCTTGAGCACAGCCTTAAGAGAGACGCGTTTTCACAAGAAACTCTTGCAGTTGCCACCTCCCTCTCAGCCTCTTCACTGGCTTCTGAGAGCTGCCGAGCATCCTTGACCTCTCTCTCAGGCTTGGTTTCCCGCATGTGTCAGCCCTGCCCCGGTGCTGTGGAGCTGTTGCTGGCACCTGTAATAGCTGCGTTGTTTACTTCCCGAGTGCCTGCCCTTTCTGTAATGAGCTGTAATTCATCCTGCTTTGTACAGGGCTCGCAGGTACCTGGAGCAAGGAGGTAAACCTTGCATTAAACCACCTTCTGGACTGCTCTCTGGACCCGGGACTGCTGATCTCCTGGGGATGTAAAACAGGGAGGACAAGGGGGACCGGAGGGAAATGAGGAATAGTTGCCTTGCAGGGTAAAGGGGGCTGGCCGGGTTGGGAACTGCTGGGAGCTGACACACAGGTGCAGATGGATGGTTACGGCAGGCAGGGCGGAGGGATGAAAGATGCCTTATTAAAGCATCTGCCTTCCTCTCTTCCTCTGCTTTATAACCTTTTTTTATAGAGACTGCACGAGGAACGCATTTTTTTTTATTAGCAGCTTGGGAGTGGAGAGTAATAAAGATTAATTTTTAAAAATAATTCTTTGCATTATCTTTTAATTTCCTGTGGCAGGGTTTGACTTTTAAATCTGCAAATGGACTTAACTGCTAATGTGCTCATCAGTTTGGAAGTGGCGGCCAAAGGAGCTGCGGGACTCGGTGAAGGTGGGAGAGGCCTCAAAGTTGAGCCTGGAGTCCCAGGAAAGGCTGTTCCCTGGCCAAAAGGACCCGTTCAGGTCCACGGCTGTATCTCCATCCCAGGAAACTTGGAGAGATCTAATCCATACTGCAGCTCACGGTGCCCATTTTGCTTCCTTCCACTGCTGGCAATGATGAAGGTCCCGTGAGGAGGAAGGAGGGAAGCCTGATGTCCCTGCTGTGCTGCTGTGGGCGATAGGTCCTTGCTGGCCTCCCCCCAGCATGGTGTGTCCTGCTGGGCCCTGTGCTGAGCTGTGTGGGGTGGTGGGCACGGCGCTGTCCAGACCAGCTGGGCTCCGGGGGTCTTGCTGGCATCAGGGAAAGGTGGTGACAGCACTGGGGAACGGGGAAGTGTTAGGAAGGGGATGAGGTGTCAGAGAGAAGTGACAACACTGGGGATCTGGCAGGAAAGGCTCTCCCTGCCCCGCTGTTCCACACCATCCATCCCAGCCTCCACGAGCACAGAGCAGCTGGTGCTCTGCTGGGCTTTAATCTGCTTGGGAGACTGGCTTGCACTGGAGCTGGAGAACCTTCCCTGGCTTGGATGCGCTCTCCCATGCCCTGTGAGCGTACCAGGTTGGCGCTGGAGCTGGGCAGAAGTGATGCCTAGCGTGCAGAGACCCCAGTCCCAGCTTACTTTGACCGTTGACCACCTTCTCAGAGCTCGTTCTCCATTGAATGGCCCTTTCAGATGAGTTTGCTCTGAGTTTCTGATCTCTCTGCAGAGAACGTGGTGGAGGCAGAGAGCAGCCTTGTGGAGAACTAGGCAGCGTGGACAGCAGCATTCTGGCTCACACAGGCATGAAAGCAGCTGTGGCTCAAGTGCCTGGTGTGGGCTTTGGGAAGGCAGAAGGGGAAGCCCAGTGGAGGGGATCGACAGCTGGAGTGTCGATTGAGCCCTGAAAAGGCTTTTATCTGGATCATATCGCTACTGTGTTGGAACCAGGACCAGGGTTCGGGGGTTTGGAGATGCCCGGGTGTGGGGAAGAGCCAAGTGCTGCATGGGGAGCTCTGTGACCCAGACTGCTCCTGGCTCCCTCTGCCAGATGCCATCTGGAGCAGGCTCTGGGCGTGCCTGGGTGTCTGTGTGCCTTGGCAGCCCCGACGGCCAGGTCTGCTGACCCAGAGGGCTGTGCTCCCCCTCCTCCCAGTGCTTCCCTGCACGCTTCGAAGAGCGATGCAGGGTAGCTCCAGACTCAGTCTGGCCTCGCTGCTGCTCCCACAGCTGCCCTTGCTCCTGGGAAGAGGAGAAAGCCACCTCAGAGCATCCTCAGGTCGGTCAGGCCGTGCCAGGTCACCAGTGTTTGTTGGCATTTTGCCGAGCAGAGCTGTCCCGGAGGAGGTCTGGGTTGGTGGGCGCAGCGCAGGGGATGTGGGAGGTCTGCCTCCGGATCTGTGCGACCGCCTGGCTCCAGGAGTCCTGCCTGCAGCCATCAGTGTGGTTTGGGTTCTGGTTTTGTACTTTGGCAGCAGGCTGAGCTCTCATCCTGCTGGCCAGGCTTCGTCCAGCTGCATCCTCTGGTGTCCGAGGGAATGGCAAAAAGCTTTGGTGCCTGTGGGTGCTGCATGTTTTGGGTGGGAAAACTCATTCCTCAGCCTTTTCTTTGAATTCTCCTTTTGTTCAAGGCTTGGACAAAAAAAAGGAACCCTGCCCTCTGCCAGCAGAATGCGATAGAAGTGCTCCTGATCTCAGGAGGGAAACTGAGGCACAAAGAGGTGGCTTGATGCCTGTACCACTGGCACCTCGGTGTACATCTGCCATCCCCTGTGTCCCAGCTTACTCTGAATAACCACAACTTTGAGCTGTGTTTTTCAGCCGAAAGAAGCATCATTTGTTAAATTTTCCAGGCGTCAGGAAAACCGGGAGGGCAGTTCCTGGCTGTCGATATCTGTCCCAGAGCAGAAGCCTCTCCTGTTGTGGTGGGTTCTTCTTTCTTTTACCTTGTGAATTCACGGAGAGAAAAATGGAAATAAAAAGCAGCAGGGAGAGAGCTGTTAAAAAGCTTAAAGCTGTCACAAGGCATTGGTTAGTTTATGTGCAGTGAAGTATACAAACAAGTTTTCAGCTTGTTGGTTGGAGCCAAGGAACAGGGTTATTTTTGTGTGATAAATATGTTTTATAGGTCTTTTATGGGATTTTTTAAAATGCCTGTCCCAATAAATTATTTACCAGGGTAATAAAAGATCAAGGAAATTGTTTCAACCATATCGCTGAGCATCTAAATCCCAAACTTTTACTGGGGTGGAAGGACCCTCTGAATTCCTGTGTCCTTATGAAAGATGGTCCAGGTGTGCTGTTTGTCTGCGGTGTCCTTCTGGCAGCCAGGTCCCCAGCCACCCTGACACTCTGTGTATATCCAGCAGGTCCCAGAGGCTTGGCACTGCTTTTCCACCCCCTCAGCATCTACTCCTGGAGATGGATGGCATTTCCTTCCACCACTGGCTGCAAATCTCTTGATAGTCTCCGACTTTTTATTTAAGTTTCCAAGAGATCTCAGAAACTTAATGGTCCTTGCTGGGATGAAGTGGGAGTTAGAAATCACTTAGAAAGCAGGGGGGAGCCTGAAGAACATCCGTAACCCGCTGTGGGATGGGCTGGAAGGGCAGCCCTGTCCTGCAGGTAGCAGGGACCACTTCCCATCCCAGGTGTCTGGGTCTGCTCCTCCTCCTCCTCCTCCTCCCTCGGTTCTGCACACAGGGAGCGCCAGGTTCTGCTGCCTCGGTCGCCGTGGCAGACAAGCCCAAAGTAGCCTTGGCGCAGGAGAAATAAAAATTGGTGGTGCTTCAGCCACAAAGTCTACAAATACATCTTTTTCGGGCATTAAAGCAGGCTTTGAGATACCCAGTCACACTCCCTCCCTGCTCCTCCCAAGAGGAAGGAGGGGGCTGGGGGTCCTATCCAAGGTCCCCCTTCAGGACAGGGCAAATCCTTCGGCTGCGCCCCAGGCTTACTATAGAAAGTGGGATTAGGTGTAGCCCCCAGTAGGGTTTAAAAGACATCCAGTTGTTAATGCACTAGCTTTTGTGAGGACTCTGGTCAGGAAAGATGCATCCCTGTGTGATAAGCTGGCCATAAATAAATTTAGATGGGATTTTAGAAGTAATATCTGATGCTTGAAAGAGATCCTTCTGGAGTGGCCTTCAAAAGGGCTGGTGGGTGAGAAGGGACAGCCACTGTTCCAAGACAGCTCTCAATATTCATGGAAAGGATTATTCGTTCAAAGCCTTTCCAGAGGGGAGAGTCCTTGGGTATCTGGTGTGCTGAAGCGAGACTGGATTGATCTTTGTTTGCGCTGTCTTTGCCGTATGTTAATCCCTCACTTCAGGGCATCTGCTGTCCTCCACGGAGTCCAGGGAGGAATCCTCGTCTCCCTTGGTGCCTAATTTGGCTCCTGGGTTTGGTGGTGGTCCCGTCTCTCTCTGAGGGGGTGGAGAGTGGCCGCAGCTGGAACTGCATGTGGGGACAGGGAGCGATTTCCCTGGTCAGCCAACAGGGAGCACAGGGCTTTGTTTGGCTTCCCCCTGGTGCCCGGAGGCTTCCGCAGACCTTACGGCTTTCTGAAATAATTCCTGTGCTGTTACAGGGCCCTAGGAAATTCACAGAGCTGTTTATCTTCCCCTTTGCTTCCCACGCCATGGGCTCGTCCTACAGCTTGGGGCACGGCCATGTCTCCAGGTCTAACAGATGTGCTGGCATGGGAATCCTGGGTGGCTGCTGGATATCCTGATCTGCCCCTCCACGCTGTCCTGAGCCTGGGGCGAGGACAGGCAGCAAAAAGGGGGCTCATTCCTCTCATGTGGGAATTGGGCCAGCAGGAACAGCCCCAAGCATCCATTCCCTGGGCTGGTGGCTGCCAAAGTTTTGGGGTGTGTTGGCTGCACCCCAGAAGGCCCAGTGCTGGTGCCCACTTCTGCGAGCGGGCTAAACTGGGCTGAGGGCTCCAGGCCCATGAATCATTAAGGCTTTAGCCCGGGAGGAGTTTAAATCAGCTCTGTGTGCTGTAACGGGCGATGTCTGCTGGGGTCAAGGCCCTGTGGTTTGGCTTTTAGGCTGGCAGCTGGGGACCAGGTTTTGGAGCAGGCTCTGCATCGCAGGGAGCAGAGGCTGGAACACTGTCTGATGCTTGGCTTTAAAGAAGAAAAAAGGACACATCTCCCCACGTCCCTCTTATTAATTATAAACACGTCCTGCTAGTTTGGGAACGGATGCCATCGATTTAAATGAGGATTGAGCGGGCGCGGGGCAGATATAAGAGGCCCGGATGATGTGTGCAGGCCAGGCTTAGCATCTCCTCCTGCTCGCTCCAGACTCTGCAGCACGACTCTGCTGACTTCGGTGGCATTTCCTCCTGGCTTCCCTCCTCGTGATGGGAATTGGACTGCACGTAATTGAAAAGGATGGGGCGTCTGCCAGCAGACTGTGAGCCACATTCCCCTTGGCAGCGTGAGCTCGCTGGTCGCGGACAGGGGAGACAGGCTGGGGCAGACACCTGCGTCGGGGGGAGGTGATCAGCATCGCGGGGATCCCAAATCCATCTCCATCTGAAGCTCTCCGGATGTGGCTTCCCGTTGTGAAAGGATTGCCCGTGCCCGGAGGGGGGCTGGTATCTCCAGCTGCTGGTGCGTGAGCAGTAATTTTCCCTCACTCGTGATCTCCCCCGCGATGGCACCAGGACAGACACGTGAACAGCTGCTCCTCTGAGCAGCTTTCTGAACCGAGGACTTGAACTTGAAAAGCGCCCCCTGATCCGTCCGGCTGCTGCTGACCCCGGGCTTTGCACCACCACATCTCCCTCCCTGAGCATCGCTCAGGAGCGGCCGAGGGAGGCAAAAGGCTCCTGGGGTTTGCGTGGTCCTGAGCACTAACAAGAGCTCATCACACACGGCCGGTGCAGGGGGCCCCGGTGCAAGGCCAGTGATCAAGCTGCGAGGGCGTTGTAAATCCGGCACCTACAAAGACGCGGGAACAAAGCGGGGCAGGATCTGCATTTCAAAGCGCGGTGTTCCTGTAGCACCGGAGCTGACATGCTCCTGCTGCCAAGGCAGGGACCAAGATGTTTGAACTGCGGGGTCGGGGAGCCTGTAAGCACCAGCTGCATGCTCAGGGCACGGATGAAGGAAGGGTTCGTGACCCCACACTAATTGCACGGTGAGGCGATGCCGGCTGGGCACGGTGCTGCGCAACACGGGCTGCAGCAGATGAAGATGCCTCAGAACTGTGCTTTGCTTTCAAGTGTGTGTGGTCCCTCACTTGGCTACTGACGGCAGAAGCGTCCCTGCCGCAGAGTCGCAGAATCACAGAATATCCTGAGCTGGAAGGGACCCGTAAGGATCACTGAGTCCAGCTCCTGGCCCTGCACAGGACAACCCGAGTGGAGGCTGGCCACACCAGCAATAGGAGATTCTCTTAGGGAGAGCCAGTTCCTGCCTCCAAATCCTTTGGTCCAGGCAGGAGAGACAGCTGTGGGAGCAAGAAGTGAAATAAAATCCAGTGGTGATGGAATTATTTGGTTTTGTATTCCAGTTATAGCAGGGACTGAGTCCGGAATGACAGCCAGAGCCTGGCCATGATTGCTGGACATGGCCTCCTTCACCAGAAATGGCTTTTTTATTCTAAAAAAGGGGGTTGTTTTTGGCTGTGAATTGGGGTTTTTTCCGTTAGTATTTTCTGGAAGGGGAAATTCTAGAGAGTGGGTGGTTTTGGGCAGCATGGCACCATTTTCATTTCTCTGTGCTGGCCAGCTCGGTGGGAGATGGAGCATCTCCTCCACAGCACTGCTGGCTGCTGTCCTGCTCCCAGGGCAGCTGCTTCCCTAGGGGAAGAGGGAGCACCAGCAAATCCCGATTTCTGAGGGATTCCAGCCTGCCCTGCCTGGCTTGTGGCTGTGACAGGCTTGGACCATCAAAATCTCCAGGCGATGGGTGAGCAGACCTCCACATTCCTTGGCGGCCTTGCTGCTGTCCAGACCCTCCGAGCCAGGACTGGGAGCAGGATCCTGATGCTTGGCTCGTGTTGGAACCTTGCGTGCCTCAGAGGCACCGGAACAAGGAGCAGTCAGGGGGAGAGATGCTTCTTCTAGGGAGCAAAATTAAATAGAGCAAAGTAGTGGCCGAACACGTCAAGCGAGGCAGTTCAGTGTGCTCCCCCATCACCAGACTGAGCGGGGAGCAAGATGCTTTTATGAATAAAACTGCTCCTTGCATGTCCAGGTCAGGCACCCGTCTGGGTCACCACTGTGCACGCACTTACATCTCAGAGGGCACCATCGGGGCAAAAATAAAAAAAAACAAAAAGAAAGAAGAAAAATGCCATCTGTGCCACTCAAGCCCCCTCAGTTCACCTGGGCTGTGGTCCAGAAAAGCACTTAGGCGTTCTCCGGGCAGCAGTGTGGGCTGTCCCTGCCCGGGGCAGGGCAGCAGGGCCTGGCCTTGGAGTTTGTGCTCCCTGCCTCTCAGCACCCTCATGAGATGCTCAGCAAGGTGACCCCTCTCAGCCCTTCCTGATCCAGCTGTGGCTGAGCCTGGGCTGGGAAGTTCCTGCCTTTTTACTTTACTTTACATCCACCTGTGAGGAGTGGACCCCTTCCTGGAAACGAGGACTCACTGCTTCCTACTGGGATGGCTGGAGGCCAGCAGGATATCAGGCAGGACATCTTTTCTCAGACAAACGGGTGCTTCAGGGTCTCTGGGATGTTAAAGCAAAGTCCTTTGGTCACAGGTCTGGCCTTAGGCCAAGTCTCACTTCCAAGGCTGCATCTGGACAGTTTTGCCTCTGGACTCACGGAGACTTCAAGTGCAGTTGCCAGCACTGGTGTGTCTGTGGGACTTGCACGAGGCCTTCCTGGGAGCAGCAGATCCCTTTCTCGGGGTCCCTCTCCAGGAACACCCGTGTCAGCAGGAGGGTGGGATGGGCTTCTCCCGTGGCTCACTGAACTCTTCCAGAGAACAGACGGATGACAAGCAGCCCCACGGCTGAGAGCAGAGCTGCATCCAGCAAGGTTGCCACCATGGTAACGAGTGACAGGACAAAAGGAGATGTCCTCAAGTTGCTCTAGGCAAGGTTTAGATTGGATATTGGAAAAAGATTTTTTCACTGAAAGAGTGGTTGAGCCCTGGAACAGCGACGAGGTGAGTCACCGTTCTTGCAAGCGTTCAGAAAATGGGTGGATGGGCACTGGGTGGGCTTGGCAGTGCTGGGCTGACAGCTGGATTCGATGGTCTTAAAGGTCTTTCCCAGCATTAACGATTCCATGGTTCTGTGGAACGTGGTTCTTCTTCAGAATTCTGTGGAATTCTGTGGCTGCCAGGCTGCCCTGGCCTGCTGTGACAGGGCACATGGCTGAGGACTGCTGTGGGGACATCGTGGATCCCCCCCCGTGCCGGCTGCCAGCGCGCAGGGCACCACACAGCCAGCAATCACTTGTTCTACTGTTCTACAAACCTTGGCCAGGTCGTTAACGGAGGAAGGAAATAAAAAAGCAAGGGCTCCAAACGGATCCCAGAGGGATTCCCTGTAGCAATTAGCTTTATGCTTGAAAACATATTTCCAGTCTTTACTGCCTGCTCTCTGTATTTGAAATAATTTTCTACCCAATAAACCTGAGTAGCCCCCAAACATAATTTTAGCGGTGCATTAATTAACAGCAAGGTGACCCGGTGGTTCAGAGCTGAGCAAAACCTGATGCATCTCAAGGCAGTAAGGCAGCATTGCCGAGGAGCTCTCCGGGGCAGCACGTGGGGCCAGGAGCTTTATAAAGGATGTTGCCTAAGGCCTGGCTGGCCCCAGTCTGTGCTCCCAGGTGCTGACAGGCACCTTCTGCTTCGGATAACCACACTAGAATTTGAGACTTGCAAAGCTCTTTTCTTTTTGTTTTTCAGTCCTTCATAAAGAATAATTTTGGATATCTGTTAGGCTTGGGAAGGTCTCTAAACCTGAGTAAAACCCTCACTTCCTGGCGCCCTGTGGCTGGGCGTTTCAGGGCTTGGCCACGTGCAGTAGATCCCTTGAGCTGTTGTGCAATCTCCTGCCTTCCGTGTGATTTCCGTCCCTGTGGGTGCAGGAACCAGCAGGACCGGCTGAAAATCCCTGGTGACTCCTCACCCACTGCTCCCCTGGCAGTAACTCGCCCCGGAGGGAAGCACAAGACTTGAGGTGCCCGGTTGCTTCTTGGGGTCCAAGCCGTCGAGTCAGAGCTGGTGAAGGCTCCCGGGCTGGAGAAGGCGTCAGGTGGAGAGGGCACATGGATTCACCACACCGTGTGGGGCTGGAGCACCCAGAGCTGGGCTCCTGTGACCCCAGTTCACCCCGTCCCGGGCCCTTCTGGGATCTGTTCCCAGGTGGGGGAGCGCCTCTGAGGACGGATCTGCAGGTCCGGAGCCGGCTGTGGGCCGGGGGAGAATGATGCGACGCCTCCAGCAGCTTTCAGCTGTCTGCCTGGGAGATGACACAGCGGCTGGCCGTGACCAAGAGGGTGGGGACCCCGCTGGCTGCCACCATCGTGGAGGCAACCAGAGCAAGGATCCAGCGCCACTGGGTCTCTGGGCATGTAATCTCCTACTTAGCAGGAGGTGGGAGGGAGCATTACAGGCTGCTGGCGCGATGGGGTTTGCCGCTATCACGGGCTCATCCCGCTTTATCTGCTGCATGGGAAATATCCCGTGCAAAGCTACGCAAAGCTGCAAAGCTACCGTAATCCTTCCTAAAGCCAGCCTGCCCTTCCCCGCAAATATTACATTAGATATGCTTATTAAACTCACTCAGCTGAAGTTTTACTTCCAGACGCTGGTGATAGTCTTGAAATGCCTTTAGGGTGATAATGATATCACGTTGCTCTTCATCCAGGTTTTGGGTGGTAATTGCTCACACCTGCTGCCAGCTATTGAGATGGTGGTAGGTGCAAGGGAAGGTTGTGGCGTAGCGGGTGGTGGGATTCCAGCTGGATAATGTGAGGCTGGTCAGGGACCCTCCAGGCCACATGGGATTCAGTGCTGCTCTCCAGGGTTGGGTGATGGGTGAGTGTGCTGGTTTGGCCAAAATCTAGTAATGTAGCCCCTGAGAGAAAACCAGGTTACAACCACCCTTCCCCCCACAGGGTTCGGGAAAAAAGGAAATTTTTCCTCGAAGGAAAGTGAAAGAGATAAAAACTATTTATTTTAACAAACACACAGGTAAAGGATAATGGTGCTAAATAATGAAATGAAACCTCTTGCTATAGAGAGTAACCTGGGAAGATTTCAGAGTCCTTCTGTAGGTGTGGTCTCTCTCCTCCTCGGAGCTGGTCGGTGAGGGCGTGGGCCCACCCCCGGGCCTCGGGGAGAAAATTCTCCTGATGTGTTCTGATGTTGTTGAAACAGTTCAGAAGAGAAGAAGGGAAAAATCCAAAGTCCCAGGAAACAAAATTCAGCTCTCCGTCTCACGCCAAGAGGGAAAAAAAACCAGCTGGCTGAAGAAAAAGCAAGCAGGGTGCTCCCTTCGTGCTACCCGCAGTCAGACAACAACTGAGGAGTGTAATCTCTGTGTCCTTGAGAAGCTGCTTTGGAAAGTTCGTTTGGTTTTTTTTTTTCCTCAAGCTCAGTTTAAAGGCACAGAAAAGGCACAATACTACTTTTTGGGCATAGAGCATGATAGGGGATACACATGATAGAGTCACCCCAAGACACTGGGACAGGTTCCTGTCCTGCCCTTGCACATCAGGGTTGTCCCCATGCCTTGGAGATTGAAATGGTGCCGTTTACTACCTTCATAAAGTGCCTCAAGTTCTGCTGGAAAACGGAGTGATGAACTTCATGATCAGAGGAGGGGAAATGGAAGAGAAGTTTTTGACAAGAGGCTGTTGTGGCTTTCTTACTACCCAAGGTGCTGTTGGACCCAGGTCCCTCTGGTTTGACCAGTCTGTGTGAAGCAGCCTGTTAGAGGTAAGAGAGCCATGGATGTCGCTTTGCTCCTGGCCTCTCCACTCAAATGGAAGGTTGGATTAACTTCAGTTATTTCTGTGAATCTTACGTGGAACTCATTCCCACCAATTCCACGTAAACATTTGGGAGGTAAGAAGCTGCAGCTTGAAATTTGGCAAACTTGCAATAGGTGGCTATTCTGTGATTTAAGTGAACTCTGCTTGTCCTGCAGTCAGCTGTAATCCCGCTGCCTGTCACTCATCCCGCCTGCTCTGCCACAGCCCTGCTGAGCTGACCTGTTTCTGGGTAGACCCTGGGAACCTAGAGTGCATTTCCTCCTGGGTTAAAATTGGATTCAACAGAGATGAAAGTCTCCCCCCACTTTGCTGGTATCGAGTAAGAGCAGAGCACAACCCGACATCCCGGCCCAATGGGATTTGGAAGGCTCAAGATTCCCCAGATTTGCTGAGGTGTCTCCCTGGGCTGCAGTGGCCCTTTACTTCCAGGAGAGAAACCGGTTCAGATTTTGCACGACATGGGATTGCTCTCGGTGACTTTGCCAGTCCCAGCTGGAGCAGGAAGATCCCCTCCCTGCTTTGGCCTAGGGGGATACCAGGGAGTCTGCTAGGCTGCTGGGTAGCTTGGAGAGGGATCCGGGAAGCACAACAAGCCAGGAGGGCTTATGGCTGTGGGAAGAGGCAGCACTTCATTCCTGTACTCGGCACTGCTGAGGCACCTCAAATCCTGTGTTCAGTTTCAGGCCCCTTGCTACAAGAAAGATTTTGAAGTGCTGGAACGTGTTCAGAGGAGGGCAACAGAGCGGGACAAGGGTTTGGAGCACAGTTCTCGTGGCTGAGGGAGCTGGGTGCGGTTATCCTGGAGAAAAGGAGGCTCAGGAGGCACCACGTTGCTCTCTACAACTGCCTGAGTTCTATCACAGGGGTAGTTATAGAGGTAACCAGATGGGCATGGCATGACCCTGGGCTTCAGCACGGGGCATCCCATCCTCTGCCTTCATCTTGCCACTCGTCTGAGCCTCCTCAACACACGCTCCTGGCAGGCGTCTGCCATCAGTCACGGGTGGGGAGTGATCTGGGTTAGCATGACACTGATGTAAATTTAAAACCTTCTTTTGCTCTCTCTGCTAGCAGCCCTGTATTTTCAGGAAGAAAGAGAATGGGAAACAACTTTTTTAATGAAGTCGAGCATTTAAATTCTCTTTATACTTAGTCCTATCTGGAGCTCTTTACCCAAATGAAGCAGAAAGCATTTACAGCTGTATTTTCCATCACACCAACCAAGGAATATATTCATTTGCACTAACATGGCACTCAATGAAGTGGAAAATAAGCTCCCAAAATTGAGCTATGAAACGGTTTCAATGAGTAGGAAAAGCCCGCTTGGATTCCACTGACCAGTCACTTTGGTTATGATAAAAATTAATTTGATTGAACACCTGAGCCGTGGCGGAGGTGAGGTTGGCCCTGAGATCGCTCTGCTCGGGACTGGGTTTGGAGCTGGCTGCTCTGCCGTAGCTCCCACCTCTCCTGCTCGTGGCTTTGCTTGCCCAGGAGACCCGTCCGAGGCCCTGGTGCCTCCAGGGGACGGCCATCGGTGGCACACGGACGCACAGCAGCCAACGTCCCGCATGTCCTCCTCCACGCGGCTGCAGGAGGGGACAACGCCAGCGCCACGGCAGGGCTGGCCCCTGGCTGGTGGCAGCACTGCTGCCCGCGCCCACCGTGCCCAGCCTGGGCGCGTGGCGGCCCCGAGCAGGGATGGGAATGGTTCCTCCTCGCCGGCGCCGCAGCCCGCGCAGGACGTGAGCGGAGCGTTAAGCAGGTACCGGCCGCGCGCCAGCCGAGGGGCTGCTAATTGCTTGCGATGTCTAGTCCAACTCCATCGGCACGAGCAACAATTGCTACTGGAAATGCAATTAATAATTAAGCACTCAGTGCTGGCAGGTGTCAGCTGGAATCCGCAGGGCCTGGCATCCCGCGCCTCAACACCTCCCTGTGCCCGCGCGGGAGCAGGCAGCGCCGGGCGGGACGCAGCCCTCCACTGCCTGGATCGATACCGGGTACGAGGCAGATCCACGCCTTGAGGAAATAACTCGCTGGTGGAATTTCCCCAGCGTGGATGAGGGCTGCCTGCTGTCGGGCAGCAGGATGGGGACCCACGGCTGCCTGCCCAGCTGGTGAGACCTGTGTGTAGTCCCGTTATCACTGCAGGGTTGCTTCCCAGCTCAATCCATCATCACCGAGGATGTTCTGTGGGCATTTTCTGGTTTTGCTGTACAGACAGAGTGATTTTGGGTGGAGACGACTGGCAGCACTTCTCCGCAGTGCTGGAGGCTGGGAGCGTATCCCCAGAGCTGGCACAGGTGGATGAGTCCCAGCCACGGAGGCAGCCGGGGAGGATGGCAAGCAGCGGAGACATCTTAGTCCTGGCTGGAAAGAGCAGCACCCCGACGGACTGAAATGTCTTGCTGAGATGCTGCCCTGGCTCCGTGCAGCCTCAGGACCCCCTGTGTGCTCACAGGCTCTGCCAGCATCGCTGTCGCTCGCAGCGTTGGCTGCTGCTCGGGATGACTTACAGCCTTCTTCAAGCTGGCTTTTATTTTTAATTACATTTTGCCTCTGAAGATGGGCTGCTTTGCTGGTTCATTATTTTCCTCTGCTTTTTTCTTTTTTTCTTTTTTCTATTTTTTTTCCCTTTTTCCTTTTAAAGCCCAGCAGAGCTTAGGCTCCCTGAGAAATAGCTTCACCCTTTAGGAAAGTGCAGAGCCTTTTCCCTGAGTAGCAAAATGTTGATTTGCTCCCACAGGGCTGAGTGATGGTGATTCCCTTATTAAACTGCACTTAGAGGCAGTGACTGTCAGGCAGGGATGGAGAGCTTCTCCGATAAGTTGGAGCTATTCATTATTAAATTATCTTCATTCACTCGAACATCTCATTTTCATTGAATTAGATGAAAAGTGCTCAAAGGCAGCTGCTGCAGCGGCTTGGAGGCTGCCAGGAGCAGCATGCCAGTGTCACTGCTGGCCTTTCCTCCCGCACCAGCCGCGTCTGACCCTTTCCCACAGACGGACAGACCTGGTGGCTGGTGTAAATCTCCGGGAGTTGCACCTGCTGGTGGCCTGACCTTGGAGACCTGGATCCACCAGCTCTGAGAGCTGGAGCTGGTGGGGATTGACTGCACCAGGGAATGAGGTGGTGTGGCCCCAGCTGTCTGCTGGCTTGGCAGCAGTGACCAAGGTGGGTGTCCCCAGTACGGGGGCCGGTGTGACCTCTCAGGAGGGCCTGTCCCAGTGTTTTGAAGGCTGCGTGTTTTGCTGGGGGGCTGTAGATGGGTTTGGTTGAGTCACACGGGGCTTTAGCCCTGCTCCTGCTGGCCCCTCCCCTCCTGGGACACCCCCACCATGGGGCTGGCCTCAGCCCCCAATGGCACATGAGCTGGTTTGTGTCCCGGTGGCTGTTTTTGTGGGAGGATGCCATCTGGCTGCCTGATCTCTCCGCTTTCACCTTGGCAGGAGCGCCTGGCACCCAGCCCCACGGCTCGGCACCGAACCAGGGGCTGCTGGCTGGGCCTGCCAGCCCACGGCTCTTCAAGGGGCTCTGAGGAGCCTGAGCTGGTTTAAGGCTGCCCCCTGGGCATGGGGGGCTTTTGTCTCAAGGCAAAAGACCTTGGACACGGCACACCGTGCCCAGGCGTTGTTCATCTCCGTCCCAGCCGTGTGTAGAGCTGCATCTTTCCCCAGGAGAGCTCAGAAGCGGGACATCTGGCTGCTGCTCAGTCCCAAACATCGCGGGAGCAGGCAGCATCCCTCTCTCCTGTGACAGCGGTGAAAACCCCTTTGCTTGGCTGCCCTGGGTGCCGAGGAGCCCTTCTCACCTCCTCCCCGCCGCTACCATCTCCTTTCTGGCGAGGAACCGCGGGCCCCTTGGAGCAGCTCCGCAACAACTGCTGCTTTTCCTCGCCAGTGAATCTTGCCCGAAGAAGCCGCTTTGATCAATGCACTTGGATTTCAGCCTTCAGCCTTGATCAAGGCAGGAGGAGGGACGGGGGAGAGCGAGTACTCGCAGGCTCTTTGGGGACGGTCTGGGAAGCGAAGCTGCTTCTCCAAGAAAAGCCTGCTTCAAAGTAAGAGGCGGTGCTGCCAGAATAAAAGTGAACCAGGCGGGCAGAGGAGGAGGAGGAGGAGGAGGAAGGCTGCAGGGTGCCCAGAACTCCAGCTGGGATGGGGCAGGTGTGAGTCCAGCAAGGAATGGTGATGACGGCGTTGCTGTGAGGCTGGAGAGAGGGCAGGAAACCAGGTGCAGTGGAGAGGGGGAACCTACGCCTCCCCCTGTGCTTAATTCTGTACCAAACCTGCTTTTCTGCACTCATTAGCTTTTTCAGCTCTCCGAACTTCCCCAGCCCTGGGGACCTGGCGTTGAGAAAGGTTTTAGAGCTGAAAAGCGGCTGTATTTTCTTCTCTGGGTGAGTGGTTTCCTCCCAGTCTTCAGCTGGTGGGGATGGTGCTGCATCCTAAGGGTGCAGGAGCTGGGGGGACAGAGCATCCCTTCCTCACCGGGATGTTCTGCCTGTTTCAGCTGTGAGGTCTTTCCGTTGCACGAAGGGATGCATAAGGCACTGCTCAAGGTTTGATCCGATCAGAGCTTCTGGCTAATGGTAATTAATGGCCAGGAGGAGACCTCCTGTGGCTTTCTGGCTTTGTTTCCCCCATCAGTGCCAGGGAATCCTGTGTCAGCAGCTCTGGGAGGCATGGGCCATTCCTTTGTGGGCTGCATTACCTGTGAGAGGAGCAAGAACTGAGCAGAGATGCAAAACCTGGAGGTCCCCATGAGCAGGGAAAAGCTCTGGCCGGAAACCACCCTCTGGCACCAACCTCCTCCAGCAATCCTTCTCCTCCTCCTCCTCCCCCTCCTCCTCCTCCTCCTCTCTCCTTCTCCCACTCCCTCTCTGCCGCCTTCCTCAGGTGCTCACACATGCACCTCTCGCTTCTCCTCCCGGCTACAGATGGCAGGCAGGAAAACCAGCCAGCCAGATGTGTTTTTCATAGCTCCCAAGCCGGGCATAACTAAACATTTACATTTATTACCAATTAGAGGGGAAACAGACTGTAGTTTTATGTACTGTGTGTGTCTGGATATATTTCGGTTTGTGACCTCACTACACCCCACCCCCAGCAACTAAATCTCTCTTGGTTAGGGGCAGAACCCTGGAGAGCGTTCGGATCCCATCCCAGTATCCCATCGCCTCGCGACCAGGTGATGTGGACTCCACCACCTTGTAGGAAAGCCCGCGCAGGGGGTTGCTCCTGGGTGATGTTGTGCACCCCTAGGGATGCCCCAGAGGGATTTCCGTGGTGGAGCCCGTATCCATTAACTCCACGTACGGATGTGACCGCAGAGCAGCTGTCTCTGTGGTGGCTCAGGAGTGCGCGGGGCCCGCAGCTGCCGAGCCAGCGTCGCAGCGGCTCCTTAGTGATGTGTGAGCCAGCAGCAAAACACAAATAAATCCATAACCAGGCGCCCAGCCTTGCTGAGGGCCGGAGAAGGAAGCGGGGGGATGAATGTGCACGGTGGCAGTGATGTCCCAGCCTTTACCAGGAGGGTCACTAAGGGACTGATGTCCTAACAAAGGCCGGATCCTGGCTGGCAGGGGTCCAGCCCCAGGGTGGTCACGGTGCCACTGCGATGCGCTCAGCTCTGTGAGGCCAGCACCGGAACCCGGGCTGTTTGAGGCACGGGAGCCCAGGACAGGGTCTGCATGTGCCCATCAGGCCTTGGGCAGGCCGATGGATGCCCATTCAGGTGGAAATGAGGACTTACTGGTTCTGTGGGATACTGGGTTTGCTGTACTGGGTCAGTCACTCTTGATTCTGCCTCTGAGCAATGGTTAAGCTGCAGAGAAAAGCATCTCCATCTCCTTCTTCGGGTCACCATCCTCTCGGCAAGAGAGGAAGGAGAAATGTGGTAAGGCCAGGGGACGTTGGACAACAGTGTTCTTTAAACCAGGTTGTCCCACATCCACCCTGGCGCTGGGACTGTGCCCCCCAACACCACCCCACAGCCACGCAGCTGGGATGTGGGATGCTGCAGGCACTGACCCAGCTCAGCCTCCTCATGCCTTCCCTATCCTCCCTGCTCCCAGCAGGTCCCACAGCCATCTATTCTTGCAGCAACACCCCAGTTCCTTCCTTGCTCCCGATTTTTTCCCCACGGTGCGCCTGGAACCCTCTGGCAATCGTGTCCGAAGCTCACCTCTGGCCGCGCCTCCTGGATCCCTGTGCCCACCTCTGCCGTTGCTCGGGCAACAACCTCAGGGATGGATGCAGGGTTGTATTTCCCTCCTCTTCCCGGGATGCTGCTGCTGGGGAAGCAGCCCGGATGCAGAGGGAAAGCCACGGGCGACGCCGTGCAGCAGTTGCGTGCGTCCCTCCGGGGGTGCCGGCGGGAATGATTCCATCACGGGCAGCTTCGGAAATGCAATATTTTATTAGAAGCCCATTAAACTGCTCAAACAGGTGATTAGGAGAGGGGTGATGAGGCAAATTGAAGCAAGGCCAGGGTGGTCTCCACCTGAGCAGGGAGAGCCGTGGCGCGGATTTCCACCTGAACAGGGAGAGCCGTGGCTGGGGGACTGAGGTTGGCTCCGCAAGGCCGAGATAAGGAGTGAATAAAGCTGAGAGACCTGAAGGGGGTGG
This sequence comes from Rhagologus leucostigma, assembly GCA_013397725.1. NCBI lineage: Eukaryota > Metazoa > Chordata > Aves > Passeriformes > Rhagologus > Rhagologus leucostigma. The sequence goes on from VZTD01004847.1 coordinate 1,280,302, forward strand.
GCGTGGGATTAAGGGCTGCAGTATTTTGACAGAGCTGTTGGAGAGCGGAAGGGACCAGCCCCGGGGTGGAAGTGGTCCACCCCAACCTCAGCCCACGAAGGACCCTGTGGACGTGCCTATCCGATGGAGAGCAGCATCCTGCCTGCATCGGGATGGGAAGCACCAGGTACAGGCTGGATCGAGGGTGTTACAAACCTTGGCCACCAACCTTTGGGTCCTTCTAGGAAGGAACCAACACAGGGACGGGGCGTGTGGGGAACCTTCGCCCAGCAAGGGCAGGAGAGGAGCAAGGTGGGAGGTGCAGGATCTGCTGCTTCGTAAATGGATTTGTCCCGTTACCCTGCTGATCAGCAAAAGCAGGAGACAGTTTAACTGGAGAGCTGGTTTAAGATCAAAAAAAGAGACTTTATTTTTTTCCTCCTCTTCTGCAACTGTGTTGGAGTGTGACAGGGCGGGAGCTCTTGGCAGCTGGGATGTTAAATGTTTTTCCACATGGTCTCTTGATTATTAATGGATTTTAGCACTTGACAAAGTAGAAATTAGGAGATAAAAGCTATTAGAAACTAATTTGGGTAATCACTGATTCTGTTCCCCCAGGAGCCTTTCTGAGAGTGTTGCTCCCAACACCACTGCCAAGGCTCAGGAGAGAAGGAATCTCCTTTTAACAGAGTTTCGTGGGCTTTGGAGGAGCCCCTGATTTATGGCCAATGAGGAGATGACTTGAATGGAGCAGGCCCGATCTGAACAACAGTCTTCTCCCAGCAGCCTCCTGGGATTTATAGGATTTCACATCCCTGGACACTGTTTGGGGTGGTTTATGTGCCACACTTTTTTACCGTTATGTTGGTGAAACAACCACAGAAAGCAGTTTGGGAAAACAAGGTGGGAGATAAATCCTCGGTGGCGTGGGCTCTCCCAGCGATAAAATGGGCTGCAGGTGGGGAAATAGGCCCCTGAGACCCTTTATTTCCTTCAATTCCCATCTCCCTGAGTGGATCGATACCACCAGGGGCAAGGAAAGGGTGAGGAACCCTTGCAGGGAATCACTTTAAGGGAAAAGCTGGAAGGTGGTGACTGATGCAGCAACCACTGCTGATTTTGAGGCAGATGGGCTGGGAGGGTTTGCGTATCCCGGGAGGGTTTGTGTACAGAGAAGAGGATGCCTGTAGGCTGGGAGAGCACTTTCAAAAATAATTTGACTGATTTCTCTCCTCCTTTCTCTCCATCCAGTCAGTCTCCACTCCTGGCACACGCAGTAGGAGCAAAAGGTCTGTCTTGCAGATCTGTTTGGGATTTTATTGCTTGGGATCTTATTGCTTGGGATTTTATTATTTTAGGGGATACACATGATAGAGTCACCCCAAGACAGCCCTACAGGAAAATCCCTGCAAACTTCACCCCATCATCCCACCAAGATCTGACCACCTCAGCCCTTGGTCCGGAGCCCAGCCCAGAGGTCCCGTGGCAGCTCTGTCCTGGGGCAGCTCTGAGGCCTCAGGGTCCCAGGGGAGCTCTGTCCCGGGCGGGGGTCAGGGTGCAGTGGATGAGGTAAGCCCCCAGCCGGGCTCCTGGCTGTGGATCGCTGTGTCCCTGGCTCCAGCACGGCTGATTTACACCGGCTGTGGTGGCACCCCGGGGCAGGGCACCCGTATTTAATGGATGGGGATATTGCTGCTGGCAGCAGCAGCTCCCAGCTGTGAGCTCGGGGAGGAGAAAGCAATTTGCCGTCGTCATCCCTGGGCCTCTGCAAATTTTTCCACTTGCAGAATGGGGTGCTGCGAAGAGATTTTATTTGATGGTGTCTGAAGAGGTCTCTGGGTTCTCCTTAAGAGCTGGGAGCAGCTGAGGGCACTCAAGGAGGCCTGGGGCTGGTGCAGGCAGTGGGATTGGGTGGGCGAGGTTATGCTTTTCCATCTTTGCCTGAGGAGGAGTTGGTGGGGAGGGAAGAAAGGAGCTGAGGAACTGAGACTGGGGCTTCCTGAGGTCCCCAGCAGCTTGGGTCATCCCAGGTTCTCACTGAGCTCCTAGTGGGGACACAGGAGGGTGCCTGGGACATCTCCTGCATGCCTGGGCTTGCAGAAACCTCTCTTTTGCCTGCTCTGTGCTGATTCTCCTGCCTCCTTCAGAGACTGTGGTAGGAGGCTGAGGAGGAGGAAGGAGGAGGGAGAAGCTGAGGTCGCCACCATTTCAAGAGGTTGTTCATTTTCCCCTCATGCTCCTTAAGAAGTGGCCATTTACCACAGGCCCTGTAAATCCTCTCCTGAGAGAAAACACCAGGGAGCACGGCACGGGGGGATGAGAGCCCTCGATGGCTTTGAAAGAGACGGCACAGAGGAAAAACAGCCCACCACTGGCGAAGGGAGAAAATAGACTGAGAGAGAGAAGCTGAAAATGTGCTGAAGCAGCTGATGACAGCCCAAACAGCAGGAGAAGGCTCCTGCCTGCCAATTAACGAGGTTCTGCTGCTAATTTGCCACCTTGACCGCACTTCCGAGCTTGTCAGGAGAAGGGGGAGGAAAAACAAAAAGATGAGGCCGAAGAAGAGCCGGCGAGGTTTGGGGTTGCCTCTTGGCTACGCAGATCTCGCTGGGCCGCGGAGAGGCAGGGGAAGCAAACCCCACCAAGCCGCAGGCCCGGCGTGTGAAGAGAACGGTGACGAGTTTCCACGGGCTTGTGTTGGCAGAGCAGCTCTGGGCCACGGCACTGCCCGACTCAGGGATGCCCGTTTCCCGGGGATCGCACCCCACCATCGGCCGCGTTAGCTGGGAGAGCCAGAGGTGATCCCACGTGTGCCCAGCAGCACCTCTGCTCCCTGCGGTGAAACCGAGCCACCGGGAAGGAGCCAGAGCGGCGCCGGGCTGGGGCAGAGAGGGCCACGGGCAGCTTGGCATCCCCTGGCTCCCCCAGAAAGGCTGTCAGACCCAGAGCAGATCTGCTGGCAGCTGCCTCGTGGTTCTGTGTGGCTAACGGAGCCGGAGAAGCCCTGGGCAAAATGCTCGGCGTGAAGCTTCCTGCCAAGCCAAACGCCTGATTCCCGCTTCTGGCCCATCCTGCAGCCCGAACTCAGAGACCACGGGGATGGATTAAAAGCAACAGCTGCACCAGTGTGCTGCCTGCACGCAAAGCAAAAGCGTTCCTGCCAGGGAACCGTGTCACCTGCAACCCTCCCGGCGCCCCCTCCTCCCCGGGGATGCTTTTCATTCCCGTGCATCCATGCTCTTCTCACAGGCTGACACAGCATTGGCTGGGAGCCACATGGGGTAAACTGAGGCGGGCTGGAGCAAGAACGCAGACTTAGCCTCCCAGCCTCTCTCCATCCTGGCTCTTCAGGGAAGAACTGTCCGTGCTGTTTGGGCCCAGGCTGACGCGGAGGTGCCCGTGGCCGGGAGGTCACAGGGCTGGGGGCTCAGCCGGTGCTGCGGAAAAGGGACAGGAGGGGGAAAAGGGTGTGGGTTACACAGGTGGAGCTGTGAGCTGTTCGCTCAGCTGTCGCCCATCACAGCCCACCACTGGCTGCCTCAGGTGTGGAGAGATGGAGGTAGGACCAGCCCCAGCCTGGGGGCCGTGAGCCCTCTGTGCCCTGGGAGAGCTGTGCAGATAACCCCATCCTGCTGCCCGGGCTGGGGGTGAAACATCCTGGCCTTTCCCTGGCCTCCTGCCCGGCAGAGCTGCTAAACAAACGCGTCCGGAGGGAACCAGAGTGTCTGCAGTCAAGCAAGTGAGGAGCTCAGCTTGGTACTTAAAGGCCATTTTCTGGCTTTCATGCTGCAGAGAATCTCATATGAACACAGAGCCTAGACAAGGACAACTCCAAACGGACCCGTTTTTAAACCCTAATGGGTTTGGTGCTGAATTCCTGGTTCAGGGTGGCACGCTGGCTGTTTCCATCCTGAGGCCAGATCCTGCTGGTGCTTCAGCCAGCCCCGCTGCCATCGGCGCTGTTCTGTGCAGGGGAAAGCACTCCCAGGTAATCAAATGCTGACCTCCAGTCATTAACCTCGTCTTTTTAATCACCTCCGCTGAGCGCCTTAATTGCTGAACAGGGACGGGAGGACCTGGCTGCTTCCACCGGAGATTCCCACGCAGCCTGGCAGTCCCCTCCCAGGGCGTGCACGCTGCTGCTGCTGCTCTTCTTTAACTCACACACATCCCCAAAAAAGCGGCTCTCTCCCAAAATACGGCGATTTAGCAGCCGGATTCAAGGAACCAACTCTGTCTGTTTCTCCACTGGGTTGAAGAGGGGGTGCAGCCCCATGGTGTTGGGGGAGGATGGCCAAGGCCTTGTCTGCCTGTCCCTGTGCTCCCCAACGGGGGGCTTTTTGCTGAGACAGGGCTGTGCCAGCCTCGGAATGCCTCGTTCCTCATTCCTAATGGGAATTGGCAATTTGGGCCAAACTTGGTGCTTTTGGGCAATAGATTATGGATCTTTCCGGGGGCTGTGGAGAGAGGAGAGTGCAGCCCCAGGGGCAGCCGCTGAGGATGCAAAGAGCTGACGGCTCATCCTTCCAGCTGCCTGCCTCCCCCTACTCCACCCTTTTCGTTTTTTGCATCAAATTAAAAGTGAACGGCCTTCATCCACCTCTGTCCTCACACACACACACACACGGGACTGTTTGGGCATCACCTGCCTCCACCCGGAGCCTACACGAAGCCAGAGAAGTCCGGGGTCCATCCCTTGATGGGTGGAAGCTGCCCCACCGTGCCTTGGACAGAGGCTCCTTGAGGTGCTGCCAGCCATCCCAGCAGCTCCTGCGTTCATGTTCAGGTGGGTTTATGGCGTGGGAGTGCTTCAGGGCACCAAAAAACATGGTAGGAAATGCTCCATCTGGAGGAGAGGGGATGGAGCTGAGGAATGTCAGCCTGACACGTGGCCCACATGAGGATGGGGAGAACCCCAGAATGGTTTGGGTTAGAAGACACCTCAAAGCTCCTCTTTCACGGGCAGGGGCACCTTCCACTAGACCAGGTTGCTCCAAGCCTCATCCAACCCGGCCTCGGACACTTCCAGGGATGGGGCAGCCGCAGCTTCTCTGGGCAACCAAGAAGAGATGAGATGGAAGATGGACAGCAGAAGCCAAAACGATTTCACTAGCTGGGAATCCTCCCGGCAGCCCTGCCTGCTCGGGAGCACTGCTGGCCCTCCCGCCTGCACCCTCCCCATCCCCAGGCTGGTGTCTGCCAGCTTTCCCTGGGGAGCGCAGAGGATGGCTTTGACTTCTCATTTCCTCCTGGTGTGTTTAATTGCCTGATTTTTTTTTCCCCTTTAGGACTGGGAGAAAGAGAGGAGAGGTGGGCAAAGGAAGACAGATGTGTGGAAAACAGAAGTCTAGGTGACAGATTGAGGGCTGCTATAACCACAACAGCCAGCCTGATGGATTGATAGATTAGACAGGGAATATAAATAGCAAGCATGGTTTATCTACCCCCGTTTTATTTGCCTCTTGTCTGTCTCTTTATCTCTCCTGGTGTTATTTTCCTCCCGCTTATCTCTTTATCTGCCCAGCCCGAGGATGGAGGAGAGGCGGGTGACAGAAGCAGGATGGATGAGTTCGGGTTTCCACCGCCTTTGCAGCATCCAAGCAGACAAGTTTTGCCAGCTGTGGAGGATTACAAAGCGGGCTCAGATCTGCACACTGTTACACCTTCCCCACCCCTCTCCTTTCCCCTGCACCACCCCCTCCGTCCGCACGCCCTGCCTCGGGGGTACTGCGGCCAGGAGGGTCGGCTCCTTCCTCTCTCCGGCTCATCCTTGGCCAAGCAATGAGGGCAGCCACCGGAGCGGTGAGCTCTGCTTGTCTGGGTACCCGGCGTTCCCATCTGACAGCCGGGCAGCTCCACTGCTTGATATTCCGGTCAGGCACCGAGTAGAGCAGCGGCGGCAGCAGCACCGGGAAGAGGAGAGGGAGGGGAGCCACACGGCACGGGAAAAGCCAGGGCTAGGGATGACAGTAACTGTTCTGTTCTTTTCTTTCTTT
>VZTD01004847.1:1286327-1299754 GCA_013397725.1 Rhagologus leucostigma
CAGTTGGTTTTGGTTGCTCTTTTGCTCAAAAAAGGCATTTTTTTAAAAATATATTAAACAGATACATTTTACTAAGATGTCTCTTGGCTGGAGCCGCTGACAAGAAATGACACTCCCCAAATAAATAGGCTTAAAAAAACCTGTCCCAAACAAACCAAATAAATAAATACATAAATAAAACATTTCTTTTCTTTTTTCTTTCTTTTGCATTAGGTTTTTTTTGTTGTTTTTTTTTTTCTTTTTTCCTGTTCCGTAGGGAACTGTGGCCCAGAGGTCTCCGCCGGTGCCTGTGACGGCAGCGTCCCCGGCGCAGGTGCCAGGTCCTTCCCAGGCAAGGGGTGAGACGGTGCCTCGGCACCGCAGCAGACACGAGGTGCTTGTGGAGAGGCCCCAGGGGAGACCTGCGGGGTCTCGAGGGCCTGCGCTGAGGGCCCCCACCAGCACCGTGTGCGAGGGCACGGCTGCGGGATGGATCACGGGGGATGCAAAGGCAAAGGTGCCACTAGAAACCTCTTAAAAAGACTACAAAAGTTGGGGTGGCGAGGAGGCCGCCACCGGGGGATCCTCACGGCGGGTTGGGCACCTGCTCTGGCGGGACCAGCAGCTGCCTCTGGCCAAGCCACATCCCCCCGGGGCCATCGGCACACCTCCCCAGCCACCTCCGTGGTGGCCACAGTGGCATCGTCCCCGCACTCGGAGCCACTCTGCACGGCACGAGCCATCCCTCCTCCTTAGTCCCACTGGCATCCTCCGCAGGCTGGAGCCCTGTGTGTCTTTGGCCAGTTGCTGGGTGTACCATGGAAGCACGCAGTTGGCACTAAGGTAAGGCCTTGATTTAAATTTTTAGAGTGGTTATTTCTCTCTCCTCCCCCAGGAAGTCCTTCCTCGCAGCCCCCTGGCGCCGAGGCCCGAGCGCTCCCGGCCCGTTAGCTGCACAGCTTGCCCGTCTCCGGCTCCAGCGCGTTGGGCAGCTTGGCGTTGAAGGCTCTCAAGGAGGACTGGATCCTCGCCACCTCGTTGTTGGCCAGCTTGAGCCGGTGCCGGAGCAAGCAAGTGAAGAGGTCGAGGCGGATTTTGCCAGGGGGTGAGAGCCTGTTCACCCGGTCCCTGATCTCCAGCAGCTGGAGCATGGCTGAGTCCTGGGAGCCCTGGGTGTAGGGGTAGTCCAGCTGGAGGATCAGGTCACGGATGGCGTCCGGCTCAAAGGGCAGGCTGTAGCCAAAGACTTGCAAGCTGTTGATTTTCATGTACCCCAGGTTCTTGGAGGGATCTGACATCTCCAAGGGTTCATAGTAGATTGTCTCGTTGGAGCTGTCGTCCAGAGACTTGATGCGGCTCCGCAAGTAGACGTGGACCGTTTCAAAGAAGGTCTTCCACTTGTTGCCCAAGGTGATGGTCCAGTTTTGGCACTGGGCAGAGGCATCTACGGTAGTCCTTTCCCAGTCTGGGAAGCTGCCCTCATTGACGGGCATGAACCAGCTCTCCGAGTGGCTTCCCCCAAAGGGGTTGACATAGATGGCCATGACGGGCTCCAGGGTGCTGTTCTTGGTGAGGCAGATCTGCAGGGAGAGGGCCAACATGACGTGAACCAGCCCGGGCTTGTACTTGTTGCTCTTCAGGGTCAAGAGCATGCGCTTCCTCCAGGAGGGGTCGAACCAGCTGCCCAGGCGCATGTCGTTGCTGATGAAGATGGAGTGCACCTCGATGCGGCTGTCCCGTTTCTGCAGGAGGTACTTGAGCTCCAGGTCCTGCAGGTCCGTCTCCAGCCCCAGGTAGTGCTCCAGCGAGTCGGCCACCTCGGGGCGGCAGAAGCCCTGGGCGAGCACGTAGCCGTGGTTGCAGGTGCCGCAGCGGGTGCTGTTGTCCTCGGCACAGCTGGCGCAGGCCGGCCCCTCGCCCAAGGCACACGGGACGGAGCCCTGGCAGGAGGGCTGCTCGGAGGGACACGTGCAGCTGTGGCTTTCCTCCAGGAAGGCCCCAGGCACGGCGGTCTCGCTGCAGTACAGGAGCGACTGCGCGCGGCTCCACCAGTAAGGGAGGGACCTGGTGCAAGAGGAGACACGGGAGAACAGAGGCTTAGATGGCGCCTTTTGGGACGCGACTGACTTTCCCTAGGGACGGAAGAGGTGCCCACCTTGGGTCTGTCTTCTGCTTGGCTGGTGCCCCCCCCGCCACGAACCAAGCCCCATTTTTCACCTTCAGGTTTGGACCTGATCTCTCAGGGCCACATTCCAAGCTGGTGCAGCCGCTCCTGCCGCTTGCTCACCCCCAGGCATCCCTTCCTAGGTGGCAGCTTCTCCGGTCCCAGCCACAGGGAGGTAGGCCCTGGCTCTGAGCCAGCCTTGGGGCAGCGTCCCCAGCAAGGGATGCCATGGCACCCTACCTCTCCTTCGGCAGCTTGAAGCGAGGTTGCCGGTGGCAGCGTTTGCTGAGGTTGAAGAGCCGCCGGATGAGTCGGTAGGTCTTCCTGGAGAGCAGCTTCAGGCTGGTGCCCAGCTGTTGGTAGCGATGCTGGACGTCCAGATCCATGGCCCAGAAGTGGGAGATGGCCGTCCTGTTCAGGAAACGGTCCGTGGGGAGTCTCTTCACCAGGGCCTGGAACTCCTCTGTGGGGAGAAGGGGACGGCGTCAGCGGACCCCGGAGAGCAAGCGCTGAAGGCGGAGCTGAAAGCCACCTCCCTCCACCCGAGCTCCGAGGTCTTCACGGTGAGAACACCACCCCGGACACCCACCACCCAGCCCGGGCTGCTCGCAAGCGGAAGGAGATGCTTGCCGGGGTCTCCCCAGCCTCACCTGACTCCTCGAACTGGCTGTGGTGGCTCTCCCAGGCTCGCCCGAGCTGGGCCAGGCTGCTCTCCAGCGCCTGGATGTCGGCCTCGGGGCAGTTGCAGCGGGGGAAGGCGGGCTGGCACTGGCAGCGGCAGTCGCTGCGGCGGCACAGCAGCTCCCCGGCGGAGCCGCAGGCGATGTAGCTGAGGGCGGCCGCCACGAACCTCTCCCGCAGGTAGGAGGGGAGCACCGTCTGCAGCCCTGCGGGCGGGAGCGGCCCCGAGAGCATCAGGGCACGCACGGAGCACCTCAAACATCACCCGGGCGAGGAGGGCACCAGCCTCCCCCCTCCCGGGGCTCCCACCCTCGCACGATTATCATATCAGTTTGCTGTGGAGCCGCTCGTCTGGGCTCTGCATCGATCTTGGCTCCTCTTGGCAGACAAGCAACAACCTCATCCTGCCCAGCTTTCATTATTTCCATCCCCTCTCCTCCCCAGCCCTGAAATTAGAAGCAGCATCTCGTGCCAGCATCCTCCCCTGCAAGCCCCTGTGCGCCCACAAGCATCCCATGGTAGCACTCGTCCGCCCCCACATCCCCACCAGCCGGGTCCTACCTTGGAGCTGCACTTTGTTCTCAGGGCTCTGCACCAGGACGGAGCTCACCGAGTCCAGGTTGTCATAGTTGCTGCAGCCGAGTGGCCCTGTCCGTGTTTCTGTCACCTGGGGCGGGGACACGCGGGTGGTCAGGGACACAGGAGGGGACACAGGGCGCACACGCGAGCTGAGAGTGCTGCCGATAATCCCTGACCACGCTGGCCATGCCCCACTCCTCATAGCAGGGCGATGGGCGGAGAGGAGAACTAATTATCGGCTAATTATCTCGTTGACAGGCGGCAGCCCTGCCTGCAGCCCTCTGAAAAATGTGCCTTTATTAGCGTGCCCAATTTCCCATAAATAACGGGAACGCGGTAACTTTCCCCGCTCTCTCCTCTCCGGGCGAGGCTGTTTTTAGGTGTGGCCAGCTGCGAGGGGCCCCTGGCGAGGCCCGGGGCTGCAGTGTCCCGGCGCTGCCCCCTCCCTGCCCCCTCGCCTACCTTGATGGCGGCCGTGGCGATCTGGATGTGGTGCAGCCGGCGCAGGGTGCTGTCCCTGTCGATGAAGTAGGAGGCTGCCAGCTGGTGCAGGGTCTCCAGCGAGACCCCCGAGCTGTTCCCAGCGCCCCCCGCAGGCTCTGCCCTCCGGCTCAGCTTGCGCTTGTCCACAAAAATGGTCAGGGACTCCTCTCCTGGGGGGGGGGGGACACGCGAGACTTTTGGGAGGCTGCTGGGCTCCCCCCGTTCCCTTTCTCGGCCGTATTTCTCCTGCAGCGCTTCTCTTCCCACTCTCCCTCCTCCGCACAGCCCCTGTGCAAGGTGGGGGCGAGCAGGACGAGCATCCCCGGCACTCACCTCCCAGCGTGGCGGCCAGCAGGAAATGTGTCCCATACTTCTTGATGAGGCTGTCGGTGATCTGCTGGGGGCTGGGCCGACGCCCCAGCAGCCGGATGTTGCGGATGAATTCGGGGGCCAGGGGAAGTGGCAGGCTGAAGAAATCTTTCCTCTCCAAGGCCAAATTGTTCACCTTCCAACGAGCGAACTCTCTGTGGGAGGAGAGCAGCGGTGGGGACAGGGTGTGGGGTGGGTCTGGCGGTGGCACATGCATGCTCTCCTTCCTTCTGACCCCGATTTCCAGCTCGGGACAGGTGGAAAACTCCAGTTGGAATCACCCCGACCTCCCCGTCGGAAGTGAAGGACTTGCTGCACTCACTCTGCCAGCTATGGATCCAGCCAGGACAAAAACGCCGTCCCTCCCTAAGGTATTGATGGTGATAAAGAGCTACAAGCAGCAGAGATGCCTGATATTGATTAATCCCGCACCTCCGGCAGGCATTAATCACAGCCCAGGGCAGGGCTAGACCCTTTTCCAGCCCACTGGGCTGTTTGGATCTCATCCCTCTTCCAGCCCGGTGCCTACAGATGCAGGTGAAAATCCAGCATCCGTTGGTATCATGGTTTTAAGTATCCACAGCGTTTTGTGGGAAGCTGGAGGTGTTGGGATGTGGTGGGGTTGGTGGTGAGTCCCTTCAGAGCCCCACATGCTGTGAATGTGCCCCCCGGCCTTGCCCAGCCTGTCACTGCCTCCAAAACCCCACGGCCTCGTAAACAACCGGCAGCAAATTTCAGCCTAATCTTGGCCATTTTGCTCTAATTAAAACCAGGCGGTGGCTTTCAGACAGTTTTACTGTGGATGGGAAAAGAGGGAGAGAGAGAGGGAGGGCTGGATGGGTGCAAAGCAGCAGCAGCAGCAGCAGCAGCTGGGCTCGGCAGATGATAGGTTGCCTCCCATCATGATTTTTGGGCCCAGAGGATGGGATGCTGGGGCCAGTAGCAGAGCTGGGGATGAGGCAGGGGGGATGCTGCCTCTCCCCTTGCGCACACACTCCCTCGGGGCTGGGGGTGCCAGTTTCCCCCCTTCCATCCCACGGGCACAGCAAGCCCCGAAGGCTGATGGCAGGTTCTCTGCCTCCAGGGAGGTGTGAGCCAGCTGCCGTCCCTCTGGCTGCTGCCTCCTGTCCCACCACCGTCACCAGCAGCATCCCTGGAGGCCGCCGGTCCCTCGGCATGGCAGCGTCAGCACACAGGAAAGAGGAGAGGAACTCTCGGGGGGTGCCGGGCTGCATAACGAGGCTGCAATCCCGGCACCCACGTCGGCGTTCCCGGGAGGCAGTGGCCAGGCTTTGCTCCGCTGCTGGAAGCCCCCAGGGCTCAGCACCGGTGGCGAGTGGAAGGGAAAAGGGCTCATTAGCCAGAGGTGACAGTCCCAATTAGGTCCAGGAGGCTGTGGAGTGGGGTGGGTTTCCCACAGAGGCTGTCGTGGGGTGGCCCTTTGCTGTGGTGAGTGGACCCCACTGCTGCCAAACCTGGTTCTCTGCTGGCAAGAAACCCCCCCCAGCCTCGGCCCCCGTGCATACAGCATCCCACTGCAGCAGTCCGTGGGCTGATGGCACTGGGGACGTGCCAGGGGGTCAGTCAGGGTGGCATTCCTCGAGCCCCAGCAGCATCCCAGCCCCAGAGGGCCGCCAGTCTAAGCAGGTTCAGTAGTTTGGCACAGAGATGTCTTTGTGCACGGAAAAAGGACAAAAGAGCATCTTTGCCCAAAGGGCCTGGAAGGTGGACACCACATGGACACCGCCCCTTCTGCTGTTTGGACCTCGGAGCAGAGCAGGAGATGAGTAGGTGGAGGATGTCCAAAGGGACTGGAGTACACATGAGACCCGCCCAGCCCAGCGGGCTCCGTGCCCCCTGCCGTAGGGGCTGATTCCATCTCAACCTGTGCCCCAAACCCCTCCCAGCTTAGGGTAAATCCTGCCTGGAGCCCAGCCTGGCCACACCACGAGCATCCTGGGGAGGGCTGCTCTTACATTCCCTGGAAAAGCAGCATCTCACATCCACCCACCCTCTGGACAGCCTCCTCCCGCACGTGGGGGTCTGCTCGTGTGGATTAGAGAGGGTCTGCCCCCACCGTGCCGTGCCCCCGCAGCCCCCTCCTCCCGGGCAGCCCACAGCCTCTCACCTGTAGATCCTGTACCTGGTGGTGAAACCCTGCCGGTAGCGCTCCATGAAGTCCACGTACTCCTGAGCTCGGTAGAAGGGTCCCCGGTCGGTGAGGAGCCAGTCGAGGGGTGGCCGGACGGAGGGAGAGGAGGATGAGGAGGAAGAGGAGGGGGTCGCGGGGGCGGCATGGCCCTGGGGCACGGTGCTGCCCGCCCCGCCGGCCACTCCCCAGCGGCAGCAGGCGCTCAGGGCCAGCAGGGCCAGCGGCCACGGGAGCATCGGCGGGGGCCCGTCAGCACGTGGGAGGTCCTGCCGCCCCATCCTGCTGCTGCCCGGCCGGCTTCTTCATTCTCTCACCCCGCGGCGATCCTCCGGGACGGCCCCGTCCTGCAACGTCGAGCAGGGCAGCCCGTGAGGACAGCGGCAGGAGCAGCCGCCAGCTTTGGAATGCCTGCTGGGATGCTGACGGAGGGAAAGCTGCGCTCCAGGGAGAGCCACGCATCAGGCACGGACTGGTCATGCCATAGGAAATAAGAGTTTGTGGGGTTGGGGGTGCTGGGTGCTGCTGAAGTTAAATGAAATCCTGGCTAGCGGCTGTTTGAGGAATTTCTGGCTCTTTCTTTACGTTTTTCTCTGCCGTACATCAGCCGGTCAAGCCAAGCTTGCTGCCGTGGGGTGCCCGTGTGGTGGGGATGGCGGGCTGCCTCTACACCCCGCATTGTGGGCACGCACGTCATGAGCGTGTGCAGCTCATTTCAGGGGGGCTGAAAATAATAATCACGGGGAGCTGCGAAAATGAGCTTCTCCAGCCACAGACAGAACCATGTGTGGTTGATGTTAGACTTTCCTTTGTGTCCTGCTAGTGGAGGGATGGATGGAGGGATGGAGGGATGGAGGGATGGAGGGATGGATGGATGGATGTCCACTCCAAGGCTGCCTGGAGCTTTTCTGGGAGCAGTGACCACAAGGCCAGAGCTTGAATTTGCCAGTGAAAGTGGGAGCTGGGGGAGGCTGCAAGGTCTGACCAAGGCAAGGTGTGCTGCGAGGCAAGAACAGCTGTTTGCCCAAAACAGGGACCCCATGGCTGCAGGGCTGCCAGGGAGGATGGTTTTTATTCCAGGAAGGTGGCTGGTGGGGGCCTGGAGCCCAAATGCCCGTCCCTGCTGAGCGCACGCCAACCCTGCGTTCTCCCAACAGGGCTTTGCTGGATGAATCATCATGCTTTAACATGTAATAATAATGTTTTTCAAATTTTTTTCTCCCTCTCTTCTATTTTTAAACCCTTAAGGGTGCCCTTTGATTACGCTTTCTCAGCTTCTCGCTCAGCCCTCGAGGCTGGGGCCCTGTGAATTTTTGTTTGGCAAAAGCTGAGACTTTCGCATCACCAGGCTGGGGTGCCAGGGCAGCGGGGTGGGCAGGAGCAGCAGGCAGGGCTTCTTCTGTTCCCACACACTCTTTTTTCACGTGTCACCCTGGTTTCTCCCAGCCTGGCAGGCAGCCACATAACAGCCCAGTCACCACCTCATGCTCCTGGCACGGGGAGTCCCCCACGGCCACGCTGTAACCAAATCCTGGCCCAAAACCATCAGCCCCCTGGGGTGGGGGACAGGCAGTGCCAGGCTGGTTCCCTCACTCTGTGCCCCAGGTCTTGGAGGGGGCACTTGTCACCCCCAAAACGCGGCAGGGCCCGATGCCGGCGGCTCACGGAGCCGCTCGTGGTGGCTGAGCAGCTGAGGCTCTTGGGCTGCCCCGCAATCCTCCCTGCCTGCTCCCCTGCCTGCAACCACAGCTGGGCCGGGGGGAAGCAGGCAGACGGGACGAAGAGTCTGCCTGAAGCAGGCCTTGCTCCCCTCCCCAGGAATATCTGCTGGTACAATTAAAAATCGATGTGGCCTGGGGACCAAAGGGATCCTCAAAGCCCAAGATTAAAGCCCGCCCAGGTCCATGCTGCCTGCAGCCATGGGTCCTGCTGCCATGTCCAGGAGAGAATGGTGGGAGCCAGGGTCTGGCAGCAAACCCCACGGGTGGTTTAGATACTGACCAGAGGCTAAACCCTCCGTGATTTGATCCCTTCCCCACACAGCAAGGAGGAAAGCAGCACTCTGGATCTCAGCTGAGAAGCCGAGGGTAAAGCATCCTTGAACAGCATCTTTCTAAACCCTGCCCATGGAAACACGCTGCTTGTAGCATTAAATATGGCTGTGACAGCAAAACACCTCGTTTAAATATCTGGTGCACTGGGACTCTGCCTGTTGCCTCGCAAACGGGCTTGGCACACCCTGTCTCCTCGTCTCCTGTCATCATCCATGGGTTTTTAGCGGCTCCTGACCCACCTGCAGCTGAGGTGGGGCTGGGCAGGGGCTGCTCCCTGGCTGTGTCCCTCTCCCTCCTCCCTCCACACGGGTCTGTAACAGCCTGCGTCTTACAGGGGATGTTAAAGGGGATTTTAAGCGGTTAAAGGAGATGCTTTCCACAAGTGCCATGGGGCATCGACCTCATCCATCACCACTTCACAGCACCACGGGCTGGCAGGGACGGTTTTGCACCTCACCACCCTCCCTGAGGCTTTCCTGGTGTAAACCAGCAGGACACGGGAGTATCCTTCCTTTGATTCAAAGCACAGAGGGGATTTTTTTGGGGTGGGACGCACCAGGCAGAGCACTGCCTCTTCCATCAAACCATCCTAGACGTTAACTGCTTCCCACCAGCACTAACCAGCCCCTTGCCGTCACCACCCTGGGGGGCACCTCTGTGCCTTCACCAAGAGGGGCTTCCCATGCTGTCCTTCCCCTCCAAATCCCCTCTCCCACCACAGCACCACAGCTAAGGCAGCAAACATCTGGCTCACCATCATGGGGATGGATATTATGGATAGACCCACTTTGGGCCACCTTTTTGCTTAGGGTGTGGTCCTCAGACCAGCTAGAAACCACTTCAGCCTGCTCTGATGCCTTCCCTGGGGAGCTTGTTCTAAGATTCGAGGCTGAGCATGGGATGTTTCCCTGTGGCTACTTCATGTTTTACTACAGAGCAATAAAAACAGGATTTGATATTTCCAGCACTTGGCTGGGGCACGGTGGTGCAAAACCAGTGGAGATTCCCTCCTGATATGAAGCGGAGTTTCCAGCCTTGCTTAGTGAGCTTTTATTCACCCGTCCCTCTTATTTACACCTCCGAGGGAGGCTCCTGCTTGGGGACGGGTGCTGACGCACGCCTGCATCCTTGCCAACAGGAACTGGAAGTCCCAAGTCAGGCAAGGAGAGCCTGCGTGGGGGCTGCGCTGAGCTGTGCAGCAGCGTATCCCCACGGAGCAGCTTTCCTGCACCACTGTCAGCTGGGATAATTTATTTCCTCGTATCGATCAGGAGTTACATAAAATAAATATGTGCAGATATTGCCACAGCTCCGTAGAGCCCTCAGTCCCTACAGCTGGGGGGGAACTGGCTCTGGTTTGGGGTAAAGAGGGGCTCCACTGCTGCTCTGTGGGGTTGGGGCAATGCTTTTCGGCGTGCACCTCCACATGCTCACACTAGCATCCTCCTGGGATGCTGGGGAGAGTAGAGCTTTTTAGAAACAAGTAACCCCCTTGACCTTACTACTAGAGCTGGAAATAACTTTCTAATCGCTTCTCCTTGATCCAAAAAAATGAAGATTTGATGAGAAGCATCTGACAACCCTTTTTTTCTTCTTCCTTTTGATTTAGGGTTTTGCATCACAAAAGTTGGAAAACTTCCAGCTTGTTAATTTTTTTTTTTCCTCCTCTTCCCCCTCCCATAAAAACCCCGAAGCAATGGAAGAAGAGTTCCAAAGCAAATATTCTCGGCAAATCTTCCTAGGACCACAACCTCCTTCCTGGCCAAGTCCTCCTGAGCTTGCAGCCCACTGTGCCCCCGCTGCCGGCAGCAGAACACCCCGGTGTTCCCCCCGTGATGGCTGATGCGTGGCCCACACTGTCACTTGTCATGAGCTGCATCTCAAAAAGAGCTTGTGGCCATTTCTAGAGGCACCCCCCACCCTGGGGATGGCAGCGGGGTCACTTCTGCGGTGCTGTCCTCATCCGAAATGGCTCGAGAGGCCGAAGGAGGGAGCGAGAGGGGGATGGGGGTGCTCAGGTGAGCTGCAAAAGCCTCTCTCTACTGCCCTTGGAGCTGACAGTGACGGCAGCAACATCCTCAGCATAACATCGGAGCTTTGCCGAGGTCCCGCTTGCTTCCATGCCGACGGCATCTCCAGAGCCACGCGCTCCACCACTAATCAGGCTGAGTTCGATAATTAAGACGTTAGCTAATTGTTAGGGACATTAACATTGATTTGCGCCCTTTCATGCTGCAGGAGCAGATCTCAAGATACAGGAACTGGGAAGCCCGCGCTGGGGAGGAGGGCAGTGGTATTTGCCAGGTGCCATTGGGAAGCACAGGAAGATTCCAGACGGACTCTGGAACTCCCTCCTGTAGAAGCTGAGCTGACGCCTAGAGCCAAAGCAACCCCCACTGTCTGTGGCAGGTACACGACATCAGCTGGTGGCAGAGCTGCGGGATGTGCCCCGTCGCGGGGGCTGGTCCCTGGGGCACAGCGGGAGCAAAGGTGCATCCGTGCAGGAGCCATGGGGAGGGGTCTCGAGCTCCCTGGGGATGCCTTTCGGGGGCAATGAACATCGAAACTAGTGACTGAGTCACCTTCTCATCAAACATGGAAAAGCCTTATCAAATTAAGGCCACTTAAAAGAGCCTGGGCAAAGGCTAAGTGCAGTTTAGCGTCTGAAGTGGATTGACTCAGCCGAGCCGTGTCCATGAATTCACGCAGGCGCCCAGGCCACCTCTTGCTCTGCCTCGGGACAGACAAGTCCCAAAAGACTCCATTTCTGCGGGATGCTCCCGTTGCTCCGGAGCCACCCGCCTTGCCTGGGGCTTCGTGGGACCCACCTTCCCTCCAGCCAGCCCTGCCTCTCCCTGCCTGCGCCGTCTCCTCTGCCCCCTGCCCCGGCTCGGTTGTGGTGTGCAAGGAGCTGCACCGCCGGGCTCGCATCCGCACGCTGCCGAGGAAGCGCCAGGGCCTCACTGATCTGCCGGGGTAATTAAGAGAGCGAAGCAGGCACCGCCGGAGCGACAGCAGCGCGCTAATCGCTGGCAAAGCGGGCACGGCGGGGTGCTGGCAGCCACCTGGCAGCCGGCCTCGGAGCCACTGCTCCAGGCGGCCAGCGTGGGGACAGCCACCAAGGAGCCGTCCGTCCTGCCGGAGCCGCGGCGATGAAGATCACCTCGGTGGCTGCGAGCAGATTCTCGCTGGGCTCCCGCAAACCGCCCTCGGCAGCCTGTTCAGTCGCTGTAGCCGAGGGACTCCGAAGCACTGCCCTCCTCTCAGCTCAACGACTTGGGTTCCTCTTATTAGCTTTTCTTCACATCCTCAAGAGCAAGACACTTGAAGATGAGAGTAAAGGAAAATAGCGGAAAATCCCAGGACTCAGGGAGCCAAGGATTTGCATAAGACATCAAATGAGTTGAAGCCTGGGCCGCTGTCAGGGGAGACGGCAGCTGCGTGCAGCGAGTCGCACCAGTGCCATGTGTTCTGCCCTCTGGCTTTGCACACCCGAGACTTTCACACCTACAGGCAAAAAGCCTCTTAAATAAAGCAATGTGCAAAATACAATTCCCCCCCCCGCACAGTGACGGCAACAGCAGCTCCGGCTTCCCCACCTTGCGCTGAGCTCTCAGACTAAAGAATCCCTGCAGATGGATCTCTGGGACCGGGGAAGAGCATCCCTGCACACGAGGGCATGGGGGAAAAGAGCAACCCTGCACACAAGGGGCCAGGGAAAGAGAGCAGCCCTGCAGCCTCCTTCCCAGGGAGGATGGCTCCTTGCCCCTAACAGACCCTGTGTGCCCAGTACCAGCCTCACGCAGGAGCTGGGGGCACTGCAGGGTGAGGAACACTGCTTCCCCTCCCTGCCTTGCCTTCACACGGGTGACAAGTGTCATGGACGGGCAGCGATGCACGAGTGTAGCTCAGTGTTAGCGGCGCACGATAAATAAGGTGGTGGGTGGCTGGTGCTGGGCAGAGAGAGGGAGCCCTCCCCTGGGGTGTCAGAGTGGGGCCACTCCCCTTTCCAGCACCCTGCTGCTCCCCAGGTCTCCAAACTGTCACCGAACGGCCACCAAAGACAGCTCCGCTTCGGGAAAAGTGCAGGGGCCTCCTCGCAACATCTCCGGGGCTGGCGGGGACCCTCCTGGCTGCCGGCAGAGAGGGGACACTGACATCTGCCGGCGGGTCCCGCCCGGCCCCGCAGCGCCCAGGCTCACCGTGCCCGGCCCCGGGACCACAGCGGGGGCACCCTGGGACCCGCCACTGCCGCTCCAGGGCAGCGACACGCGGGTCCTCTGCGGAGGGACAGGGCAGCGTGAGCATCGCTGCGCCGAGAGCTGATGCTCTCCAGCGCTTTAAAGACACAGAGTTTTGTTTCTCACTGAAAAGATGAGTGTTTGGGGAAGGGAACGGAGCCTCGCAGCGGGGCCCCCCCGGCTCCCGGAGCTGCAGGTGCTGTGCGGGGCGAGCAAACACCGCCCGACGGGTCACGCACCCCCTGCTCGACCCGATGCTCCGGGTGGCCAGAGCGGGGCCCTGCGGTGCGGGGAACGGGCCATTCCCCCCCACCAGGCTATTGATTGACCGGTACCCATCGGAGAAATGTGTGTTTTAACACTTGCGGGGGCATCTCCCCCGGTCCCCGCGGGCGCGGGGTGTCTCACACCGGTATTTCACACCGAGCAGTGCGCTCAGCACGCAGCGGCAGGTCCCAGCATCCCGGGCATCCCGCTTTATCCCGGTAGCCCGCCAGCACCCGGTCCCAGCGGGCCGGTCGCAGCCGTCCCTCAGCTGTCGGGCCCCGCGCCGGGCTGGCTCCCGCCCGGGAAGGACGCGGTGCCTCCCGCTACACCCGACCTCGCCGAGGAGGCTGCGAAGCGAGCCCGGAGCGGGGACACAACTTGACCAAGGTCACCGAGCGAGCCGGCGTTGGTACCCGGGATCTCGCCCTTGCGGGGCCGCCGCTCCCCCCGCACCGCTCCTT
>VZTD01004848.1:0-64391 GCA_013397725.1 Rhagologus leucostigma
TTTGTTTTCAGACCAACACAGTTCTGCTTCAACGTTTATCCATGTCCTGCAGGTCCAGCAAAGCTGCTTTCATTTCCCTTTGTCCACTTGCTTGCTGTGAAGATAGATTTTAATAGCCCAGCCAGGAATTGTAATTTATGTCACTCAAACTGCATAGAACATTTGCTGTCCGTGTATAAATGTGCATCAACCTGGGCAGCTGCAGCATTGCTTCTCCCAGTAATAATTCATGTTTTATCCTTCCATGGGCATCTACAATAATCGCAGTGGACAGGTAGGCATAGAAAAATGTGGCAGAGACAGATTGTGAAAAAGCTATATGGTAAATATGTATTTAACTAACCCCTTCAGTTAAACAGCAATAAAAATATTCCATTATACAATAAAAGTAACAGTGTGGATTGTCACAGAGTGTCAAGAAAGAATGCTCTTGAAGGCATAATATTCCCTGCAGTATTCATGCAAGGGCATGACTCCGCACACAAAATGGAGAAATGCAAAGCGTTTATTGCGCAGCAAAATATTCCCTAAATACCAGCACCCAACAGGATATCGCATCATACAAACAGGAAAGATGTTCACCTCAGTATCCCCCGATCACCTGGGATAGTGCACAGACATTGCCTGTTATGGTAATAGGTAAACAATACCCTGTAAGGTCACAAACTACAATTATCACATCTCATAGGTCTGACACTGTCCAGAAACCCATAATCCTTTCTCAGCCCATCCTCGGTGACCTGGATGCACTCCCAGGATCACCCCTGAGTCCAAGAAAGAGGCTCTCTCTCCGGCCCTCAGGGCCTGTCTCTTTTCCAGCACACAGTGCACCCCAACAATTCCCTTCAGACATGAGATCTATGTTCAGCTCCTCTCATAAATATTTTTTGTTTCACAGGGGAATAACCACCTTTTCTATGCTTTATTTCTCCATGTGTAAAACTCATCCTCTGTCTGTTACAGTAAGTCAAGATTGTTTGGGACAGAGGCTGTGTAATTGTATCTTTGTAGAACCTTGTAGCAGTATTGGCTGATGGCAGCTAGGGCTGCTGAGTGCTGTGTGTAAAACAGACATTCTTGGGTTTGGTGTGATTTCACTGCCAACACTTTGGGTCAGCCCCTAAGCTACTTTAATTTTTAATTAAAGCACATCAGTAATACTCTTTGCATGCTTGCTTCTCTGTTGTTTCCAGCTACATGCTAATTTTTTTGTCCCCATTTACACAAAATTTAGTTTTCTGGTTGTTATCTGGAGCATTTCCATAGTAATTTTAAGAGCTTTTTTTCCTTGCTGCTGTGGGTACGCTGACTTTCCCCAAAAGACACCTGCTCTGAAGTTAAATCAGACTCTTTGCCACCTTCTTACCCACTTCCCTCATGATTTCCAGAGAATAAAAGCATTAGTCATTGGCCTGTAATTATCTTTAATTTACTGGTACTTTCCTTGGACCAGCTGCATGAGGGACTGAAAATGGTACAGTGAAAAGACAAAGCAGACACATACAGCACCAGAAGAGTGAGCTACACAGACTTACACACAAGTGCACGTGCATCACTTAGCCACAATACAATTGACACCCTTGCCCCGAAGAAATTATGATCCAAGGCATCCTGCAAACTTTAAACAAGTGCTGTGTTGTCTGTGTTGTCAACTCTCAGTTCCTACCAAGAATCCTACAACGTATGACATCTGCCTAAACTCTCATCTCTGAAAGTCGTAAATCTGCATGAGAATCTCCAGATTCATTTTAGGAAAAAAAAAGATTTTCTGTCATTGCAGAGAAAAAGACTGGAAAACATGACACAGATGTTTCCTTAAGGCTCAGTAAACAGAAAGCAAAGTAAAAAATACCTTTTAAAAAAGTTCTTTGGTTTAAAAATCAAATTTTTAAACCTTAAAGGCCAGCCTGATGATGTTTTAGTACTTCAGGTTGACAGAATGATCAGTGGGACTATTCACAGAGTATAAAGATAGAAATTTGCAAAAGATCTTTGTCAGATCTGGGCCTACAGCCAGCCTCTCACTCCCCAAGAGCATGTCATATGGCACTACTTCTAAATTTGGCTCAGATTTGTTTTGGTGAGTGCAAAATTTGTCTAGATCCAAAGCCTGTTCTGCATCTACCATTTGAAGCTTTTCCTTCACATGCAGAAACCTCCAAATAAATAAAATTTACAAAGAAGCTTTTATCTGGATGTAGATGTGTTTATAAGAGTGAAAGCAAAACAACACTGGGCAGGGATCCAGAGGCTGATACCTGAGCTATAAACTACCACTGATCACAGTATTTAGTAAATTAACTAAAAATACTACCTCAGTTTCACTGCCTGAAGTCAGATAGCATCCTCCTCTTCTTGCCTTGGCTACAATTTGCCCCCATAAAGCCCCAGGGAATCAAGATAAAAGCAATGGCAGAAACCAAATGGGATAATTTCCTTCCTCTCCAACATTTTCCATGTAAAGTTGGCAGCTCAGTCTGCAAAGTAACAGTTAGCAAAAAAAATCTTTGATAATGACTGCATGTCTCACATTGCAGCCCCATCCTCCCCCCTTATAACTGTTTGTGCTAAATCACTTTTTATTTGCCACTTGGAAAAAGCCAGTGCCTAAGATGTGGCTACACTGTGCCTGCAGTGCCTCCCTTAGCCCCTTCCAAACTCCAGAAAACTCAGAAAAAAGGGTGGAGTTTGCTCATATCTCAATAAAAGCACAAAATGTAAAAACCAAAAGAAAGTAACTGCCAAGCAGAAAAGGGTTCTTTCCCTTAACCTGCTAATACATAGACTATCACATTAATAATACCCCTCCTCTGTCCCTTCCTGAGGGATTCTTCCTTCTGTGAACATATTTTGCTGTGAACAGAAGGGGGAAAATGACACCAAAATAGACAACATGGCAGTAAAATGTCACTCTAGTCCCAGAAGAAACCTTGGCCCTGTGACTGGACCATGAAAACCCTGAGGAATTTTCTAAGCAAGGGCCTTCAGATCAGTGAGATGGCAAGGAGATAGCCCTTCTCTTGAGCTCAACGGCTGAAGGGCACAAAGCAGATTTATAATCAAACCTACCTGCACAAAGAGCAGAGTTTGTGGTCCCAGCTTGCCTCAGCACAGCCCTGAGGTGCTTCCAGCCCTATGGCCATCACACCGGACCCTGACGGAAAACTGCTGTCACCTGAGGGAAGGCTCCTGTGTGGTCATCTGAGGGAAAACTAGTGTCAGGTGAGGGAAAGCTGCTGTCACCTGAGGGAAGACTCCTGTCCTGTCACTTGAGGGAAAACTGTTGTCACCTGAGGGAAAAAATGCTGTCACCTGAAGGAAAACTGTCACCTGAGGGAAGGCTCCTCTTCTGTCACCTGAGGGAAAACTGTTGTCACCTGAGGGAAAAATCCTGTGGTGTCACCTGAGGGAAACATATTGTCACCTGAGGGAAAACCGCTGTCACTGAGGGAAAACTACTGTCATCTGAGGGAAAACTGCTTCACACAAGGTGACAAAACTATTGTCACCTGAGGCATGTGCTGGAGTGCAGAGAGAGAAATGCTTCTGGCAGGCCACATTCCCAGTAAGTTTCTGAAATATTTGTTCAGCTTAGTGTCTCCTCTAGGTGGTGGAGTAAAGCAAAGGCAGGAAGGATGTAGAAGGGGGATGTATTGTCAAAAATAAAATGTCATTCTGAAGGTGAGAAAGCTCAGAAACCAGTGACAGAGCTGTAAGCCCATGGAATGCAGTGTGCTCTCCTGGACATTAGTTAGCAGGGCCTCAGCAGCCCAGTGGATTTGTTTGGGACAGCAGTGAGTCTTTTGAGGGGTTAATGGTGATAGAGCCAGGTTTCAGACATCTTTCTTCTTTACTGCACTCCATCCCCACAGTTCCTCCCAGGGCTGGAGGGCAGCTGTGGGATGGGATCCAGGGCGTGGCTGGGCTGGGGGGCTGTGGATTTTGGTGGAAGCTGTGAGCTCCTGGGTGAGCTGGGACTGCTGAGGCTGCACAGACACTCCTCCAGCCTCCACAAAAATCTTCACTTAAATTTTAAGATGCAGTTTTGAACTTCAGCCACGTGATGGCCACATTTAAAAATTCAGTTCCAGATAATGCCACTGGTGTAGTGGCCAAGATAGTGAGACCAAAATGTATGTGGTCAGAAAACCCTCTATGCAGCCCCACACGATGATGTTTGTGTATGGGGCTATTTTGATTGTGTAAATATTTATTTCAATACCTCTCTGAAACAACCGTATAATGTAACATGGAGAAGAGGCAAAGGTTTTATAGTTGAGGTGGCATTTCAAGTTTAATGCTCTGGTCCTGTGGCCTGGGGTGTGGTGGCTGTTTGGCACCCATGGCCTTGGATCCCAGAGCCTCGGCTCTCACTGCAGCTGGGACGTGACCACTCCAGAAGCTTGGAATAAATGTAGCTTTGCCTATATATACTTGTGCACAACATAATAATATAAAAATAGTAATATTTTAACATTATAGGAATATAATAATAGAAATATTATTTCATACAGTTTGTGAAAGAACTAGCCATGGTGTGGGACAGTGGTTAGCCAATCCACATCCTAATTTCAATATTGAAAGAAAACACACTAGAATATATTTTGAAATTTACTAAGTTTTTAGGTTTATAAAGAAATGTGGAAATCTACTGGTAATTTCAAATAGAAAAGGTAAGACACTGTGTGTGGAAAGTGGGCGCAAAATTGGCATTCTGAAATTTTTCAAATTTAATTTCTTCTTAAATAAAACATTAGATAAATCCTAATTATTTTCTTGGCTCTTGTAAATTTATGTTTTGAGCCTTTGATTGAACCCTAAACCATTCTGGCTGAATAGCTTACAGTCTGAGCCTTTTACCTGAGAAATGCAGACCTGCAGTGCTTTTGACCTTTTATTTATTTTGAAAGTATTAACTTTCAAATGATTCAAGAATATAATCTTAATGGATGCAATTTCCTCTTGCAATTTTCTTCTGACATGGCACATGCAAATGTTGTGGGACTGACTGTCATTGCTTGTACTAAAGTTCTTTTGCTCCTACTGTAACCTCAGGATTACAAGGGCTCATTAGCAGGGTAATGGCAGTGTTACTTCAAACAGCATGGTTCCTTTTAATTGTCTGGAGACAATCTGCCCATTTTGTAAAAGGAATTCAAGTAAGTTTATTGTTGCCAAAAGATCTTGGGAAATAAAAGGAAAAGAGGCTGCAATAGTACTGAATTAAAAAAAAAACAAACCAAAACCTATATGTTACTACTAAACTTTGATAAGATCTGGACAATTGAAAAATCATACCTCTTTGGATTACTTTAAAGTTTCTTGGTGGTATTTTTAGACATTGGAATATTTCTTTTCAACTTAATACAAAAAGCCTGTTTAATATTTTTTCAGTAGAAAGCAGTTTATCAAAGACTTTGGGATAATCTCATGAAAATTCATAGGGATCTAAAAAATTAAAAACTTGAAGGAAAACGATGACTTGATTTGTAGTGTTTCAGAAATTTGGGGTAGGAATTTGGTTTTATTAAAAGCTGGTTCATTTGGCTGACTTTTTCTGTTCAACTCCATGTGTATGTGAAATGATGGACAAGAAGAGCTACTTATTGTTCATTTCTAAATTTTAATCTCTTGGAATCTTTGATCAATGAAATCTAAAATGACCTGTCTTCACTTTGGCCACTATAAATTCTAGTATTTGCTCATACTTAATAGTGAAGAAAAAGAAAACGTGCTGCAATTATTGCTAACCTTTGCTTTCTTCTTTCACTCCTTTTTCCCCTTTCCTCACCCTGCAGTGGGACTGTGGCATTTACAGCGGAGACAGAGCTGGTTCCAAACTCTGGTACTTATTTTTGGTTCATTAATTTTTGGCAAAGAAGCGACGCTTAGTAAGTCTGACGTTCCCGGCTAGGTGGTGATTGATCAAAAGTCAGCACAGTCAATGTTGTTATTTTTTCCAAATTTGTAAGTATGTTATTCCCTAGGAGCCCGTAAAAACAAAGCAATTAGTCTGGCTTGACAGGAATGATGGTGGCTAAACCAGCATCAGAAGTGAAGGGGTTCCATGGGATTACCTTTTCCCTATCTTAAGTCTGCTGCAGTCTAATTTACAAAATGATAAGGTAATGCATGTTGTATTTAAAGTGCATTATCTGTATAATGCCAACTGTGCTCTTCAGGAATGTGACATTGTGAAATGAGATTTCCACACACCTACAGGAATGAACAGACACTGTATTTATTAGCCTAGTAAAAATACAATTCTATATCAATGACACCCAGTCTCTCTCTCCATTTCTTCCTGTTTGTCTGTGTCAGCCTTGTTCTGAGCCAGTGTTGTCAGGTGTACTCAGCAGAGTCTGCTCAGTTGGAGTTGTGAATACCAGCCCAAAATAGCCAGGCCTGCTCAGGTGCCCCAGCAGTCAGTAAGTGCCTGCAGAAGGTACACACAGCTATTGGCTGCTGGGGTTGAGCTTCTCCACTGGAGATGAAGCTGTAACTGGCATGGGGCAGTGGGAGGCTGTCAGCTCTCTGAAGAGGCTGGTTAGTGAGGATCTGGGTGGTAAATTCAAATATTCAGATGCTAATCCGGCCTTAAGCCACTGAGCTACTGGGTACTTTTATGTAGCCAGTACCTTTCCTGTGACTTGATTCCCCCATCTCTGAAGTAGAATCATGCTGCTCATGAAGTGGAAAGATTAGATATTCTAAACAGAAAACATTATTGCTCTCATTGACAGGGTAAATATCCCATTTGGATTGATTTGGGATTTCATAATGTTGGTAATACACTCCTGAATAAGGTAATGCTGCAGGTATTTGGTGGGTGACATTCACCTTTGCACAAACTAGGCTTATGTGGGACTGCTGAAATTGATAATATAAATTTGCTTCGTACACATTTCAGTAATTCCACTTTGAATCTGTGGAAGATTCTCTGTGGGTGTTGATTGGGTTCAGAATATCAGACACCCGCCAAAAACTCTGGCAGAACTTATTTTCCTTCATTTGGACATGTACAACAACTCAGAAAATTGAGAATGTCCATTTTGGTCTTACCTCAGTATGTTTAGTGTCTCCCTAATTCTGATAACTGTATTTTGAGAATATGAGGTTTTGAATGAACCCTGAGAAACTGTGCCTCCAGGGTTAATGAAAACAGTAAATGAGTCTGGTCTGGTACCCAGCAAAGCAGTTCTGGATTGCCTGCTGCAGCTGGTAGACTTCCAGGAGGAGCCAGAAAAGGGAAGACTCAACTTTGTTTAGGAATACAGTTGGATGACAAAGGCATGGGAGCCTGGAATTTCTGTCTGAGTTTTCCTGCATAGTGATAGATGCAGCAGGACATTACTTTCTTTGGATGTCAATTTCTGACTCATTCTTGTCTGAGCCTTGGTAAAGCTGAATACTTGGTGCTTCAGAGAACCAGGGAGCTGAAAGTTGTCTGCTGAGGTTTGATCTTGAAAGGAGTGAAAGACTGTTCGTGTATTATTTGAACTTCAGGAAGAAATGAAAAAAACTGTAGTGCTGAGTCATCTTAGCCTGGCAAGTTTTAGGAGCTGCTTAGGTCAGCTGAAAGATTGGGAAAGAAAATACTGACTCAAGAATTTTCTTGTGTCAGCAGAGAGTCTCTGTTGCAGTATGGGCTGGGATTTAGAAGTGGAGATCTGAAGGGGAACATTATAAACAGCAGCTGCTTTAAAAATAGCCTCATTCCTTTGCTTCTGATGATTGCATAAAGTCATAGGAAATCCTGCCATAGCCATCCCTTCTAATTTTTCAACAAGAAATATTCACATCTCTGTTATTTTCTAGCCTAGTTACATTACTTAGTGCTTGTTTAAGAAACAAGCACTAAGTCTTTCCTTAAATTGGCTTCCTCTCAAGCACAAATTTTAGATGCATTAAAGTGATTTATAAGCCTAATCTGCCTGAATCACTCCTGGAAGTCCTGACATTTATGCACGTTTTATCTGTGGGCTATTGCTAAAATGAATCAGAATATAGTTTTTCAACTTTGGCTGAAAGTCTCAAGAACCTTGTGAACTTCTAAATAAATAATTTTATTCTAAATGTGAAAATATTTATTGACCCTTCCCTCATATGATGACATCAGTATGGCTTGCCCTTGGTGATGGGAACAGTTTGGGAATTTTTTGACAGAAAATTTGGAAAAGGCTTCAGCTGGGACTCTGAAGGCTTCAGTTATTGCACGTTCTACTGTAATTCCTGTGGGGTCCACTGACCAAGACCTTTGCCCTGGGTCTTGAGCAGTTTGGAGTGTGCCTTAACACCTTGTTTCATTTTGCATTCTAAAAGGGTCTCCAAGTGGCAACTACTTCAGTCTCCTCTTTGCTTTTTGCCTTCCCCCTGAAACAGAAGACACACCATGTTCCATTGCTTCTTCCAGCTATACATGCTGCATCTCCAGCGTGCCAAGATCTGCTCTATTAATAGTTGTAAAAAGCTCGACTGTGGGAGGCTTTTCTTTACCTAAGTTGTGAAATGGTTTGTCTTCTATCAGTTCTTTGCATGAAGCAAAAGAAACAAAGATTTACAGCAACATAGGTTCTCTTTAGAGTTCACTAGAAGGAAGATCTTTCATTCAAACAAGGGATACAATGAAATTTCCACCAGGTTCCTTTCTTCTCCGTTCTTCTTTAGCTTATTACGTATCCGGGGGACGAAAACAGCCTCTCCCTGGCGAGACTTGTCCATAGAAGGTCACACTTAAACCCTTGTGACCATAATTATTTTGTTTTGTCTCCTTGCTCTCCAACACTGCCATGTGAATGAGGTCATGGTATTAAGTGATTCTAGCTGCTTAATATCTTCACTTTATGTCCTAAAGGATTTCTGGCACTTGAGCACTGTGTTTGAGAACTATTAGATAGGAATCTTTCCTTGAGAATTTACTGACATTGTTGGATTTATATTCTTATGTGTTTTCTGTCTTTAAGTTATTATTTCTCCCCAGTATTACAAATGATCCAAGTGTCAAGATTCTGATACTGTGTATTCTAAAAAGGAGAGTGGGGGGCAGAAATCCCAACTCATTGATTTCAATTCAAAAAGGTAATACTCTCTTATAAAAGTTGTGTTATCTCAGTCAGATTCCAATGCAGAAAAATTAATCAAGTCAATTAAACTTTTCTTCTGCCACTGTGTTTAACATTACTTTCTTTTTTCTCTAAAGTGTCAGGAAGTGGTGCTGAGTTGGCAGCAGTATATACCATCCCAGAGGAGGCTGTAAAGTAAGTGTTAAAAATGTTTAGGCCTGTCTATAAAAATGAGTTCTACTGAACTCTAAAAAAGTAGTAACTGAACTGCCTCTTCTAGCAGTTTTTGTAGTTATTAAGAGATGTTAGTGCATTAATTATGTTCCAATGGAGATTTAATTTCTAATCTGAACTCTCCATCCAAATTGAATGCTTTCTTAACCTTAGCCCTATCTGATAAAATTCCTGTGAAGTCCTTTACATAGAATGAAATTTACCACTGCATAAATAAGTAGGATTGTGGGAATGATTATTGATTCATATAAATGAATTTTGAGGAGGAGACCTCTTTTTGATGGAGAGCTTGCCTTGAAAATTCATGTTACAATTCATCTGTTCACTTGTTTCCCCACAGAAGTTATTGTAATTAAGGTATCTCATACACTAGAATAAATTTAAGAGACTGTGTTAAAAAGATGGCCCTTCGTCAGAATATCAGAATTATTTCTTGTTATTCCTTCAAAACAGAAATTTTATTATTTAACTAGTTACACTGCTTCTAATCCTCATGCAACGTAATTGTCAACATGATGGTGCTAATATTAACACAGTAATTTAACTTATTGCAGGGAACATAGTATCTGTCAGGATTATTTCAGCTTTTGGTGCTCTCCTGGTAAAGAGAAATTGAGAATTTTCCTTTTATTAAGACATAATTTCATTTTAAAGAAACATCTACTTTTTGAATATAATGATATTCATGAGAATGATTGCTTTAAAATCCTTTTCCAGCATTGTTGTGCCCTCCCAAGCTTATGATCAGTATTTTACAGTTTTTCTGAGGGTTCAAAATGCCACCAGAGGACAGATGACACACTCCAGTGTACCCTTACCATCTAATGTGTTACTTTCTGGTCTCAGGTTGCTTTTCCTTGAGTAGTTGGACACTATCAGTTGTCAGTTTCCCCTCTATTGTTTCTTTGCTGCAGAAGCTCAATAAGTGGGAGATGACAGAGCAGCCATGCTGCCTCTGCTCGGGGAGCAGGAGAACTCTGATAGGGATATAAATTATTGGAAGAGCGTTCGTCTCGAGAACTGCAGACAGACAGAGCAGCTCTGAGGAAATGCAAACTGTCAAAGACGGTTTGTTTCAGCTGAGGCTTGAATAACAGCAGAAGTGAAAAGGGGCAGAGCAAACTGGACTCACTGTATGTAAGTATTCTCAAATAATTTCTTAGACAGTTCACTTATCCGATGAGTGGATTACTACATGCATTTCTAGACACTGCTTTTCATTTTTGAAAAATGAAGATTGCATTTCGTTTAATGTGATGCATGAGCAGATTATTTCTTTACTGTTCTCTAAATATGTAGAATATTTTATAAGAAGAATGGAATTTGAAATATTTACTGGGGAGAAAACACTTTTGTTGTGCCTTCCAAGTAAATGCTACTATTTTAAACCAAGTGTATACTGATACTATGACATGTGGTCAATACCTTGCAATGGGATGTACTTATAAACAAGTAATCATCATATTTAAGACTGGGTGTTCATAATTTCTTTATGGAACTGTTTATATTTCTACTGTTTTCTTCAAGAGTCAGTTTATGGGAGGATGTTAACCTACCTGCATTTACACGTGAGCAAACTCAGCACTGAAAACTGGGAACCTGGAATGAGTATGTGTAGAGTTTATGACAGTCCAAGACAAACTGGGGGGTTTTTTTAAGGAACAGTTCTTATTTCCTTTGATCCTCTGCAAAAAGGTAGGGGAGTGTGTGGGTGTGTGTTTGTGGTAACTAAAGAATAAGTAACTTTGGGAGTTATCAAGAAGTTTAGGGGACCAGTTTTGAACAGAACAAATCAACTCCAACCAATGGGAGATTAAGGAAGCTAATTAAGATTAGGTTGCATTGTACTACCACACTCAGACTGCTGTGAAACACGGAATAAAAGAGGATCGTTTGGATTTTCTGAAACCTGGTTATCAACCTGCAATTATTTCTCAGTATGTTTTCCAAGCACTGTTCATTAGCAACAGATTCAAAGCTCACGTGCCTGCTATAGCATCAGCTCTTCAGGTTTTTAGTTAAATAATAAAATTTCTGTTTTGAAGGAATAACAAGAAATAATTCTGATATTCTGACGAAGGGCCATCTTTTTAACACAGTCTCTTAAATTTATTCTAGTGTATGAGATACCTTAATTACAATAACTTCTGTGGGGAAACAAGTGAACAGATGAATTGTAACATGAATTTTCAAGGCAAGCTCTCCATCAAAAAGAGGTCTCCTCCTCAAAATTCATTTATATGAATCAATAATCATTCCCACAATCCTACTTATTTATGCAGTGGTAAATTTCATTCTATGTAAAGGACTTCACAGGAATTTTATGTGGCACTGCAACAGGCTAGATTTTTTTCATGTTTCATAAACTGATTAAGATGCCTTTTGGAAGCAAAAAAGAGGAATATAAGTTTGCGTGTGTCTGTCTTCTCTGAAAGAATTTTATTTGACTGTATCTTGTCAGAGGCTCTAGATAAATAGTGATTAATGTAACTAAATAGTCTCATGGCGACTGCTCCTCTGATGGAAGCAACTTGGCCTGCACATGCATGTTACAATTTAATCGACTGTCTCGGAAATAACATGACATTCTTGTCTGTAATCTTTCCACATACTGGATGAAGTAGTACTGGTTTCTTTTTTTAAAGACAGTTTGATGATTTTAAGCTGATGATAAGGAAAGTTTCCACAGAACTTACCTAAAACTTTGTACTGAGCTCAATACAAGCAATGACAGATGGGCAGCCAGTAATTCACCAAGGAATTAATATCCATTTCGTTTGTTTTCAATGTGATGGCATGTCCAGTTACACTGAGTCTTTACTGCTAATCTCAACAGGCCCTCTCTTGCACTTCTTGCCTTTATTGTTCCTGCAGCTTTCCTAGTGTAGAGTTAGTGGATGATGCTGTTAGATGTTAATATAGGTTCTTACAAGTATTTTCTGCATTTATGGAATAAATTGAGGACTCCTTGTTCAGCCAAACTGAATGATGACAGGGAATTTTCCCTGTTATTAGGGCTGACGAGAAATCCTTTCCCCTAAAATCAAATCAGTTTTGGTATTTTTACTGTGAAATCCAAAAACTACAGCTCTTTTTAGGTTTTAGGAGAAACTTGGTCTCCCCCTAAAATAAGACAGATTTTTTGTTTTAATGACAACAAATTTCCCCACAGATTTATGACTGAAAAGGTTCCTATATAAAATAGTATTAAACTTTATCTGTTAGCTATATTTAGGATATTTTGCAGAGTTTAGTCCATGCAAAATTCATGATGAATGCTAAACTGTTTTCAGTGTATACCTATAGAACAAATCAATGCATTCAGCAAAACTGTGGAATACATATAAAAAGTTTTTTGCAACAACTATGTTAATTTTGTGTTAATCATAAACTCAGTAATGCTTGATGTAGAAAACTCATTACTCTCTAAGGTGAAGGAATTGGGAATTGCTAATGTTTTGATTGCAAGTTCTACTGTTCGTTATCATTGCAATACGGTTCTTGTGGACTCTGTATTTACCAACAGAAGAAAATATCATTAATGATGGTCAGATATGGTTAAACTCACAACTGAATAGATTAACTAAGCTCTATCCAAAATTTAAACCCATTCTTTCCCTCTGTCTTTGCTCTTTCCAGTGTTTGTCAATGCCCTTTCAGTACCTCTCTTAGGGAGGGAAAGTCCTTCTGTAGGTGGTAAGTTTGGGGATGTGTTTACCTCCAATTCCAGTGTTCCACATGCAGCTGAATGTACCTTGCAGAAACACTTCAGAGACTTTAAAGCTTTGTTTGTTACAGAACTGAAACTATCAAAACTAGCAAACAATTTTTCATTTAGTTTTTCCTCATAGTTTTGGGGTTTGTTCTTTTTTTTTAAGGTTTATTGTAATCTGAAGTAATCATATAATGCAGGGGAAAATGCAGATCCTCCATGAAAGCAAAGAAAAGATTAGATTAGATTAGATATCTGCACCAAAAATCCTTTGTGGAATATTTTTATTGGGAGATCAGGTATTTTGAAATCACACAGCTAATTAATTTCTGCATTTTAATATTAAAAATTATGCATCTGGAATATGATGTCTCTCTTAGAAATAGGGGGGCCTGGGTTTCAATCTCTTTGAAAAGATCCGTTTATTATAAAAAGTATTAAATTTCCCAGGCACTATTTTTGAAAATAGGATTCAGGTCTGTGAGGTCATTTGAATTGCCGGGATAATGATAGTTCTAAATGTGTTAGTGTTTGATTCTGGCATAAATGACAGACTTTTACTAAACTTGGAGAAACATTCTTATGCTTCTGACTGTTTCAGCAGCCAGTGCTTGTGTGGCTCAGTATGAGCCAGCACTGGTTTGATGTGTGGCTGGATGAGGTTGAGAAGAGGAAAAGGGCAACCAGAAAACATTGATTGCAAATTTATTCTTTTTTAAATAGTTAGAGCTACATTTTAGTTTATTTTATTTTTAGGTGAACAACATTTTATCAGCTGGAAATCATTTGTGAATCAGTGCAAAACTTGCCTATAGTTTATCAAAAAAACTAAGCAGAAATATTGTTCTATTATGTTCCCCACCCACTTATGCAGAATTTCTGCTTTGCAACCCTAATGTACTGCTTAAATGGCCCAGCTGATTATATGATTTGTTGCAAACACTGTTAGGCCTCTTTAAGTGGTATTGGAAAAAATGCAGGGAATACTGGAAAAAATACAGGCAAGGTAGCTGTGTTGATGTTTAATAGACACAAGAAAGTTTTGTATTTAAAACAGAACTTTCTATCCTGTTATGATATCTCTTACAGCCAGTCTCCAGCATTTGGATATATTCATGAGCCCAGTAGTGGATCCTCTGTTTTCAGCTTTGAAAAAACAGAGTGGAAAGTCACCAGAAAGTCAGATGAAAACATTCTGCAGCCTACAGCAGATTCTGTGCTACATGGCCTTTGAGCTGCCTGAAGAACAATTGGGAAGTGTGGGAATTGCTCTAGAGAAGTCATGAATTGTTTTGGGATTTACTCAACATATTCTAATTTTGGATGAAAGATGTGATTATGGAAGCACATAATAAGCATTCTCTCCTACACTCACAAAGAGTTTGTTTTCAAATCATTCTCTGTTACACATGCTCAGATTCTCTGGCATTATATCAGCCCATTCACGTGCTTCAGTCAGGTTCCAGAATGGATTCCTAATGATGCAGTGTGCAGTGTTTTTTCCTTCTAAATGAATAAAAAAACGGAATTCCTACCTGTCCTACAAGTACCACTGTTCTTGTGACAACTGCTGTGCAATGAAGCTGGACTTGTTTCAGGTGCAATGCCTTCCACCCTTCCTTAGAGCACAGAAAAGGAGCGAAGAGCACAGTTTATTTGGACCTATAATTGGGTGGAACCTGTTTCTCATGTTCTATTGAAGAATGAGCAGAGAAGGCCTCATGGCAGCAGTAGGTGGGGATGTTTGGCCAGCCTCCCACCCAAGCAGACTAACTGAATTAAAATCTTGGCTATGTTGAGGCCCCAGTCCGTAAAAAGGGACTTGGTGGCACAGTGGGATGAATCTAAATCAAAACATGGCAAAGATGAGAAAATATCCTAAAAATTTCTGAGCCATGGTAAAACCCAGAGGCATTTTTTTCTTAGCCTAGGGGAGCAGTTAAAAAGTTTATTGCATTTAACCATTTTTTTAAGCACTTTTGCAATCATGAGGAAAACTCTGTATCGGTTGGCATTACATCTTGGTGTCCTTCATTAAGGGCAAAGAAGTAAAATAAAAGCACAGAATTAAGCTCAACAATTCAGAGCACTGATGCATGTCCTTTATATGTAAAAAATTACGCCTTCAAAAGTTCAATTTTATATTTTCTGAAAGCATAAATGACTATTCTGCTTCTATCCTTATCCTTGTATTTTTCAGTGGTTATAAAATGTGATTATTAAATCTAGAGTGTGTCTTCTGCAGTGGTTTCATTGTCCATATATAGATATCAAGAGAACTAAAGGCTGCTTAATGACAGCCTTTTGGTCCAATGAATGTGTCAGTAAAGGAAACCAAGCATTTCTCTTAATAATACGGTTTTCAGCATCCTTGAGGACTCATTAAGTGATCTCTTTAGAAGTCATATTCAGTGAGCTAATTAACATGATCAGAATGTGCATTCCTTCCTTATGATTAACTTCATAGCACTGAAAGGAAAACTGTAGGTAAAAGTCTTACAGTGACACTAAATACATAGATCCTTATTTTCTGTATTGGAATGCATGACACACTGGCTACAGTTTGAATAACTGTTTAAAGTATTTTGAAAGCAGCAAGGACATAATTCAACTTAAGCTCTCACTTTCCCTCAACAGAACTACACAGGGCATTAAACAGCTTGGGCAAACAGTCTGGAAAGTTACGTTGCGGTTGGTCTTGTTACACTTAGTGCTTTATGTATAATGGTGGTTTTTACTCTGAGTTCCACTCAGTAAACCTGGGACTTCGACTTTTTTTATGGAGACTTAAAGGTTTGCAATACCTAATCTTTATTGTGATAATCTACTCACCATGAAGCAAAGATAAAACCTATGTAAGGGATAAGGATCACTTTCATCACTCTTAAAAGTCTGGTATCTCAGAGATTAAGAATACTAAAATATTATCCACAGGAAAAAATGTTGCTGATGGCTTTTTAAAATTTTTCAAACTGAAATATAAGTGACATGACCTATTCCTGAGACACTTGCATTGAAGTTTATTGGCAGGGTGATGTTTTTTTAGCATCCACATGAGCACTGCTCTACAGTATTGTCCTGTAGGGTGTAAAATCAGTTGTGACACTTGAGTATGCTGTTTCCTATGAATTAGCCTAATCTTGGTTTAGTTGACTGAACTATACTTGAGTTATTGGAAGACAATAGCCTTTGGTGATATAATTTGATTGTAAGAGGATGGAAAACTAAATGTTGTATACCTTAGTGTCTGTGACTGGAACAGATGAATGGGATGGAGTTATTTAATACTGCCTACAGAGTTTGGGCAATGAGTTCTTCAGAGAATTGCACAGCTTGAATATTCTATTTTCCTCCGTGTCTGCTGTGGTGCACTGACAACCTGCCCTTCTTACTTTGTTTGAGCAGACGTCTTGTTTCGGCTATGATGAGATACATCAATGTAGCTCCCACTAATAGTCTCTGATTTCTATTTTATTGCTGGTTTATATCAGTCTATCAATCTGTCTCAATTTGGAGATCTCTCCATGTTTGGAGAGTTGGCTGTTGAACCACTTCTAGTTGAAACCATACTAATATATTTCTTTAGATTAAACTCTTTACTAATTTTAAACCACCAGGTTCATATGAGAATGAATGGAATTTGGTAATTGAAAGGGCTTTAAAGATATCATCCCTGGGAAATAAATTTTGAAACAAAAATGTACAAATTAATGCAATTAATTGTGCATTATAAAAAGATTAGCTTTCTAAAACTAGAAGAAGATACAGGTCAAGTAACAGACTAATAATGTTCATTTGCAAATAATACTAATTATTAACTACTTAAAAGGACTAAATTGCATTTTTTTCAGTAACCAATTATTGATATATTTGGCATCATGGCACTGTAATAATAAAAATAAGATTTTAATGAAAATACAGATGTACATTCAGATTCCTGATTACTGAGCATGTTCTGCCTGTGGTCATGAACATCTCTTTAAAAGACTAATACACTTGATTAACGACCACCATTTAGATGTTAAAGCTGACAAATTAAAAAAAAAGCCCAACCACCAGATCAGTACACCAAGGGTGGATTTGCTATTAAATTAAATCTGGGATCAAAAGAACTGTCCTGATTGATTTCATCACTTCAGTCGTTCCATTTCTTATTTAGAATGCTACTCTCTCTGTGAATTTTATCAGAGAATGCTACTTTATGAGACAGTTTAGTTACAAATTACTGTCTCTAAAGTTTGTTCTAGAGAGCAGAGAAAGGGAGAATTCAGCTGTATGTTCCATCTTTACTACTACATTCCTCAGAATGTTCCATATGTTTACCTTTATCTGACTTTAGATTTTGTGACTTTGTGGTTGCTGGCAAGAGTAGTTGAATTCTTTTATGCCTGTTGCTTTAACAAGGAATGTGAAGCCACATACACAGTAACATGAGAACACAACAGTGTGAAGCAGAAATAATCCCTGATGAGATGCATATCTTGAGTAGGGATTAGGAATGCTTTGCACCCAATTCTTTGTTTGGACTGTTACTCTGAAAAATTCCAAAAGGGGGCAATCTTACCCTCTGCCTGGAATTCTATAACTATAATTCAACTGAGAAAATACAGCACCACTACTTTTTAAGTTCCCATTTACCTTAGAAAACTGAAGGTTAGTGCAATGGTAAAAACAACATTTAAGGGTTTGGTTTTCTTTCTGAAAAGCAAATTTTAAAAGTGACACTTGATTTTCAAACTTTATTAACTGCAACAGTATGGATACATGTGGTCACTTTCAGATTGTGATGGATAAAATTATCTGATGCCCTTACTTAGAGTGAAAAATCAGGTTTTTGAGAGGGAGAAACATTAAAAAGTAATGTACTTAAATTCCTTATGGACATAAATCAAACATGCTTATGCTGGAGATTCAGGGAAAAACAGAATCTTAAACTCATCCTCCTTTGCCAAATGATTGGCTCTTACAAACTTGAGACAAAAACTCTGTACTAGCTTGGAGGAATGGAAATTTTGTTTTATAATTTCTTATCTTTCTCTAGTGAGGTAGAAGAAATAATCTGTAGCCATGTGCTTGCCATTAATTTGTAGTAACTTTTTAACTATATAGAGTATTTTCTGTAAGAAGAATGCCTATTTTCATTCTATATGCTTCCTCAGCAACGTATTGTTGACCCCTCTTTTGTAATTTGATTGCAACAATCATTTAGTTCTACAAAAAGAAAATATTTTATGTATATGATATATATGGATCTATATATCCCTCAAAATAGTTTTAACAGATATTAGAAAGCCAACACCAAGCCAATATTCTTTGGTTGAACCAAATAGATGTTCAAAAGGAAGGCTGCAGGAAGCTGGTGAGGAGCATTCTTGCTCTTGACTGTGTGGCACAAGATGCTGCAGTCCCAACCTTGCAGTTTTCTCCAGGGACCAACCTCGTGAGTATCCTGTCATGCTCTCCGACTGAATGTCTACTACATGTTCAGAACTCTGGTATCTCACTGATAGCTCCCTGCCTCAGAAATCAGGGAGTTATTTCAGGCCTCTGCTGAAAGAGGCCCAGCGTGCTGCAGGGAGAGATCTGGCACTGGAGTGTGCTGTTTGTTACAGGGCAGGTGAGAGCTGTGCTGGGGGAAGGAAATGGACACATACAGCTCAGATGTACATTCTGAGCTTGGCTTTATCTTACATTTAGAGAACACTTCTGATGTTTTAAAAATATTCAACATTTTGAGAGACTTCTGAATGCTGATATTTATGAACTGTTCAATAACTTCTCTTTTTACCTGTGGTTCATCCCCATTACACTGGGGCTGGGTATCCACCCATGATACAGCCAAATCCCATAATGAGCCATTACTACGTGGAGCCTGGCTAAAGCTGATAGATTACCTGTAGTTAAATGAATTTCAGTTTGTGATGTTTGGAATCTTGGGCTCCAGTCCCTACAGTATGAATAAAGAGGCACAGACTGTCAACCTGTATCTGCTGCAATGGCTCTGACCTCTGATTCACAGCCAAGAGGGAGGCTGGTACAGTCACAGTTCCATAACATATTATGGTTAAATATGTTTTCATAAGATGTATTTGAAGCTAAAATAAATAGCAGAACCACTTTATTTTTATTGTGTTAAGCAGTATACATAATTTTTTTTTTTGCCTTGCTTCACATTCAGATGATGTAGACTATTTTAAACCCAGCCACATTTTTCTCCCCTCTAGAGAAGATGACTATATTAATTGCCTCACTATCTGTTTACATTCTGGAAAGAGTCATTTGGGATTTTCTCTTTCTGAAATAAACGTTTGCTTATGGATATTTTTTTATTGTCACATCCATGGCATTTTTAAAGTAAATATGAGTACAAGGTTTATATTATTTTAAATGTATATTGTATTTGTCTTCCCAACACTGTGGTTTTGGTACTGTGAATAACATAGTATGGAGCCAGCCTATTAAACAGCCTGTTTTTGTAAGGAAACTGTTAGTCCACCTACAATATTCTATTGCTTACTGTGTTCTTCCAATATGCTTAGCATTCCACAACCTAAATGATCATTTGTTGAACAAATTCATGCTTTTATTAGTCAAAATACAGAGAAAACAGAGCCCCCCTGTTTCAAGATATTTGCTAATGCACGGTTAATTATCACATATAGCTTACTATAATTCATTTTACAGGGAGACCTCCTGCAGGTAACATACTAGCAGTTTATGAAGCAAAATAACCTCACTATAGATTAGAACTGTTTCACTACTGGTCAGACAGTTGCTGCTTCTAGGCCTTCTCACTTCACATTGCTAATTTGAACAAGGCTTTATTTTTATATTTGTCAGCAGCAAGACTGTAGCATGGTTGTTAAACCTCTCCCAGGCCTAATTAGAGTAGCAATGCTAGCATTCATAATGAATCTCGTGTCCTGGGTTGGAGGAGGTAGCCGTGGTGCTACAGTAGCTTCCTGGCAGACAGTTGCTGGCAGGTTTAAGGTAGCTTGTGGCTTGCAATATTAAGTGACTGTTGAAATTCATTGACTCCACTGCGGCTTATGTGTCTAGATGACAACAAGTTTACACGGTTCTTTTATAGTTACAGCAAATGGGTCCATTTAAATATTTATTAGGTGATTATGGTGATGTGAAATGGAAAAAAATTGCAAAGTACAGTATTGCATGTATAACTGTTTTAACTGTTTGTACAAAATAGGCCTGTGGTATCATTTGAAATTACAGCATCTTTTTTTCCTCATAAATATTTATAGCGTATCAGTAGCTAGGCATGCTAATTTATTTGCATTTTGTTTCTTATTTAATTTGACAGCCTTTTGGGTAGCCATTAAAGGCACTCACTCTGATTTGAATGAAGGATATTTCAATCAGCAGTTGAGTGGCATTTTGATTGGAGTGGGTGAAGTTCAATTTTAGGAGTTCTTTTTGCTTTATGAGACGCAGAAAGGAGTATTACCTGTGTGTGCTCGATAACAGGAGCACCCCCAGAAGGCCAGCTTCTCTGAAACTCTTACTCCTGAAGAATTTGTCATAGTTGTTGTGTTAAATGTAGTCAGTTTGGTTTATTTTGCTCTTTTTCAGGGTTAATAAAGGTGAAAATCACACAATAGTCAGGTATAAATTTCTACAAAAAATTGGGCAAGAGTTGTTGTAAAATATGAATATGACTTGGATGATAGAACAAAGTATTTCAGGTATATAGATAAAAGGATTACATGCAGACAGAAAAAGAAATCTTAATTCATTGACAGCTTTGTAGCTACTGTTTACTTTGTCACAGCAACAGAAGAGATGGAAGTGAGTCAATCTCACTCAAGGGCATGAGAGAACATGATGATGATATCTGGAGGTGTCAGAGCAAATATACACATTGGAAATGCTTTCAGTGATGGCACAGAAAATAGTTACAGTGAAGAGAAATCAAGCATAGTACAGTAAATTTAGTCTGAATATATGTGTGTGTCTACGTCTATGTGTAAACTTACACATAGTATGAGAGACTTGCTCTTTGTAAGGAGAATAATTATGCTTCAGCAGCTTCACTCACAGTGCTATCACTGAACTTCACTCTTGTTTAGAAATTTAAATTTGCTGCAAGTGGGTGGCAGAACTTTCTGAATCTATATTTTCTAAAGAACAGAAATAAACAGCAGAGATGAATCTGAAGTCAGCTCTTGTGAGGGGAAGTGTAAAATGTGCGTCATTGTCAAGTAGAGGCAGCGAACACCAGCTGAAGTTGTTTGGCTGTTTTGAGATGTTGACCAGTGTGTATCCACAGGTCTGACTTGTGCTTTGCTAATTTTGTGCACATACTTTCTTTGATAGTTTCACATCCATTTCAGCAGGCTTGGAATACTTTCTATTTTCTTCTGCTGAAAAATTAATTCATTATTTGGGCCAATTTTTCAATTTTACTTCAGGAAAGTGATTACACAGCCTGGAAATATTGACAGCAGCTTGAAATGGAGATGGAGAATTTTCATACTTTTGAAAATGAGGTGAATTACTCTTCCAAACAGAATAAGAAATTCTAGGAAGTAAAATGGAGACATGAAGCTGAATTAATTCTGCCACACAAAGCTACTGGAATGCGCAGAGGCTTCCTTAAAACATGCTGTATTATGTCCAGGATTGGGATATAGTCTACTGTATAGACCTCAAGCTTGGGTGACATTTTGTTACTGCGTTAATGCTTGTTTCATTATGAGTAGGAAAAAGCAAGACAGAAATCCTATAGGCATATGTTTAATGCTGATTTTAGCTCAAATTTGGTGCCCATATTCAAAATTGAGAGAGCTAGTGACCAAAGGATACTATTACAGTACCAGTATTAAGAATTATATATTAGAGCTCAGTTGAGAATTGGGTGTTCTGTTTCTTTTTCGCTAGAGAACTCAAAAACTTAGGGGGTGAATTATTGCATTAAGAAACTGTCTTTATGATTATAATGTTATTTATCCTCAGGCTGAAGAATTCTGTGCTTATCTCTGCACTAGTTTGGGGTGAAGTCCTATGATGGCCAAGATGAGAAGTTAAACTTGCAGCTCAGCGTGAACGTCCATTAATGTGAAAGGAGGACAGTGGAAATATGTCCTTGTGAGTCCACAACAGCCCTGGTCTTTAGGGCTGTCGATCCAATTATTTTCACAAGGACTAAATTCATTTAAAAGAGGATGAAGTGAGGGGGGGAGAAAGAACATTCCTTAGCTTTTTGAATCTGGAATTCTGTCCTATGCTTTGCTCAGATTTTCCGGTGAGATCACTTCCTGAATGGGGCATAATGTGAATAAGTGTTCTGAAAGGCAGGTTCAAAAGCTGAGCACACAGTTTTGGCCCAGCTTTATCGTATCTCATCAGTGACAAAGCTGAATTTGGTTCAAGTTTTCCAATAAGCTCAGAATGGTCACATGTGCAGCTTGAATAAGATGAGCTAAATTATATATATTGCAAACACATTTTTGTGTCAAAGAATCTGTGAAATCAAATGTTTGAAGTGTGCATGGGTGTGTTGTATTTGCATTCAGTATAGAGTTGACTGTTCATCCAGTGCTGTAGCCTTCTCTGCCTCCGTTTTCTGCCACAACTTTGTGCCATCTGTACTCAGTATACTGTTAAATACTTTATTTTCAAGAGACTTCTGCAGTTTAGTAGTTGAAGCTACTATGTTTTATACATTTCTCAGAACTGTTACAAGTTTATTGTTATAATACACATTTATGAATTTCAATAACACTTCAAGGTGGGGATGTACTGTTCTCCCTACTGAACTAATACAGAAAGCAAGACAGAAATCTTGTTCAAGAGATAGTTATTTAAATCTGTCTCTGAGTACAAGTGGTGCTCTCACCACTGAGTCCCTCTTCTGCTGACATTCCTGCTTGTGATCCATTTAGATGAAATAAAGAGGGGTGGGGAGATTGGCAAAAAACCATGGAGTCATGAGACAGCAGCACTCATTGTAGATGGCAAAATAAACCTTCTTTTTA
This sequence comes from Rhagologus leucostigma, assembly GCA_013397725.1. Lineage (NCBI taxonomy): Eukaryota > Metazoa > Chordata > Aves > Passeriformes > Rhagologus > Rhagologus leucostigma. Next base: position 23,004 of record VZTD01004848.1, read on the forward strand.
CAGTATCTGCTGAAATAATTTTAGACAATCAGTAGTACAGAAAACTACATTCTGCCTCTGTGCATGACACCAGGAAATAAAAATCTATTTTTCAGTTGAATGAAAAATATGAGGTCCAAGCGTCACGATCTTAGCACTAGGATGAATTGGAAACTTTCCAGTGGAACATTTTTCTCTCAGCTAATGCCGGCTCACCAAAACCTAACACGTTGCATGAAAATGTCTATTCCAATGAAATTTTTGATGGAAATGTTCTCGGTTTGCTGCCAGCTCACCCGCTTTTCCCAGCTCTCAGCTCCCCGGCATCTCACGTGGAATAGTGCCAGAAAGTCAAGTTTCTTCACGTTCCTGGCCTGTTTGGCAGACTGCCATGAGGGATGGGAGTCTGGGCTCTCAAAAGTGGACAAGAAACCTTATACATGCACATACAACTGTACACATACTCTCACAGGTCATTTAAATCCATGTCAGTTCATTCGAAGTAAAGGGGTTTTTTTTAACATAGAGGGTCTTTTAAATATGTCCCTCCTATGGAAAATTTCTCATGTTGGTATTTTAATTCTAACTTGCAACTGAAAAAAAAATTGAGGAATATGAAAAATTCTCCTTATAAGGTGAATACTGGTTCCTGTGCAACTGCGTGTTGCACTATTGTCACTGAGGCTATCAACAGCTCCATCTGCCTTCTCTCTTTCACTGCATAACAAGAGCTATATTTGTAACAGGTACGGTGCTTAAACACTTAGCCTTAACGAAACAAGATAATATTTTTAGAGCTTTGTAAATATTTGTTTTAAAAATTCCTCCTAAGCCACCTTATATAAGGCAGGCAATCTTTTCTTGCTCACTTAGTGGACTGAGGGGATAGAGAGTTTCAATGTTTTTGCCTGAATGATAAACAGAAAATAGGCACACATACTGAAATTCTGACTGAGAGGGCCCTGAAGCAGGAGCACTGTAATGTACTTTTCCATAGCCTCACTTCATGCACAGCAAGCTGCTCAGTTGCTTATTATATGTAAGTAAATAAATACGTTTCAATCACACTGTGTAGGTAATTTCTGACTGGAGGGATGTGTTCACATTTGGGACAAAAAGCAGTTGATTCAAGTAGCCACTAATGAAATCCTTTTCTGACTATTCTTAGTACCTTGGATTAGCATAACAAAGTCAGGCTCTTTAGGACATTAGTACTTACCGTAGTTTATTTTTCAGTTGAGAAGATAGGATTTATAGTAATAGATACAGTTCAAGATTTCACTGAAGAAAGGTTCCTGAGTAGAGTTTCACTTCTTGTAAATTCACATGGCCATCGTCAAATCTGAGCCTCACTGCCAGTCTGACAAAAATGTATTGCTTTTGTAATGATGGGAAAACAGTAAATGTCCTGTATAGGATGCTAAAGTCTCTATTACACAGAGAAAATACCTACCTTTGTTAAAATAAGGGGAAAAACATTGGTGTTTTGTTTTATTTTGTTTTTTTGGGGGTGTAACATTGTGTAATAATGCAGGAGGCTACATTGATGCTGTCCCTGACTCTTTCACAAATGTGATCTGAAGTTGCTCCCCATGTATTTTTATTATGAAGTGACAAAATTGGAATGATCAGCAGAATGCTCCTGTATTAATGACAGTATTATGTACCCAAACACTTGTAAAAGACTTAGATAAAGTGCACTGTTAGACTCACTAAGTATTGATTTGTGGCATTGAAGAATTTTATTATGATGGGAATTAACTTTGAATGCTCTAAACATGCATAGGTTTGCCCTTGCCATTGTAATTACACTGAAGAAGGTTCCATGGGTTGCAAGCAGCAGGAGAAAGTGGGTAACGTATTTACTGGCAGAAACTTTAGTTCAATCCTAAAACCCGTTGTCTCCCTTGCTGAGGCCGCAGAGAATCCCAAGATCTTTTACTTACATTTGCCTTGACATCAGTCTATCCATGAGCGGGAGAAAATGGGATGAGTGTGTTTGTGTGTACACATACACAGCAGGATTGAGCAATTCAAATTAATCCTCTGAAAGGAAAATAATACGTACAATCACAGACTTTTAAATTGGTTTCCAATTAAATATTCCCTGATAAAAATGATGCAATGGAAACCTATTAACAGTTGCTTTTTAATGTCCCTAGACTGAAGTCTCGGTTGCACTCTCTAATCTCCTAATCTTTTTGCAAAGGAGAGCAGAAAGGCCTCTCTACAAAGCAATCCTGACTGCTTTATTTGATTCACTGGGGTGAGTCAAAGGAGGGTGCTGCAGCTCATATGCTGCAAATACAATTCAACATGTGCAATGAAGTGACAACTGAATTCTTCAGGTCTTTATGTCAAAGATTCAGTGCTGGACTGTGGTATGTAAGCAAAGGCATCTTATTACTCTTGTCTGAGTAGTGTTCTCTAACAGCATCTCTGGTGTTCTCTAAGATTATACTCTAACCTGACTGAGGGGAAAAAAGCTCAGCTCCTTGGAAAACAGAACACTGGCACTGATTTTCCTCAGCAGCTACCTTGCATTAAGTGAAGCTCAAGCTCTTTACTGTAAGAGAGAACTGACCCCGCTCCAGTGTTCCAGGCACTCACAGCTACTCTCTGGTGGAATGAGAAAATTCTGCTTTCCATACAGAAGTCCATCATCTAAGATTTTGAACTTTTGTCTATTTATCCAAACATAATGTAACTAATTTCTCTGATTTTTTTCTCTGGATATGTTAAGAGCCTTAAATAAGTCTATGTTTGAAAATTTGTATCTGGATCTAAGTCTTTGACTATTTCTACCCCATAATATTACAATATTGAAACAGGTAAATTCACAAAAAAAATTGCACTGACATTATTTTAGGGTGCTGGCTTTGGCATCAGCTGAGAGAGAGCAGGATATGATTGTGTTGTGCAATGCATGTTGTGCTGTGTATTGTCAGAAAGAGGCTGATTTTCCTAATGCAAACAAAATGTTTGAGGTTAGACTCAGGGTGTTTCTGTTCCCAATGTACCAACCTTCCTGACAATTTCTATTAGCTCTTCATGTTTTAGGACCTCAGACTCACAGTGAAATCACCTTTATACCAAAGTACACATCCTACTGTTTTCCTTAATACCAGGAATGGTAAGATAAGAAGCAAGGATTCCTAACTCCATGTGCTGAATTGGACTGAGCCCCATGGGCCTGTATAGAAGGTAGATTGTAAAATACTTGGGAGCTCAGAAACACGGCCAGTGCTGGGTCTGGGGCCAGAGGCAGCAGGGCAGAGCAGCTACAGAAATCAGAGTTAAGGATTTGGGCTTGGATTTTTATAGGAGCCTTTTACTTACATAGTAAGTAAAGGCACCTCTCTTTTGTAGTCCATCATGAATACCTGTTAAATGCTTATATTTGTTACTACTGATCTCTCTCCATTTGTTGTAGTAAACTGGACCTGATTTCTTGATCTATCTCTCTGTAATCAGCTAGCCTCATCCCCAAAAGCTGATTACAATAACTAAATTAAACTGTGTGCAGCGGTGTATTGTCCCCTCAGATGGCACAGACGAGTTCTACAGTCTCCTTGGAGTCACCCAAATCAACTATTAATAGATGCTTTTAATGTAAGAATTCCTAGGTGGTTCAGTTTTTCTTTGGTTGCAAGATATTCTGGACTTTCTGTTTTCTCTCTGAAATTGTTGTGCTGTTTTCAGTACTTAAGAGACAGACTCCAAATCAAGCAGCCATTCCTAACCTATGCAGACAAAGGGAGTGGTTCCCTTAGCAACAAGAACCATGTGGATGTTCTCAGAGAGCTCTCTTTTCCCCCTACTCGTGTTTTCTTTCAACTCAACATTTTGCACAGCATCTTGCATGGAAACTCCGACAGCTGGGCTGGAGGCAAGCAGCTCTTCTGGCTCTGGCTAACCCGTGCTTGAGGGGCAATTGTTCTACACTCATCAGACAGAAGAAATGATAATCATGGGTAAGTGAACAGGCACACAATCAGAGTTCATGCTGAGGAGGGGGAAAGTTTACTGGCTGGCAACCAGAAGTGTCCAGCACTTCCCAGTAGGCATGTGTGCTTGAAGCAGGGGCACTAGTGTGATGCTTGCCTGGTTTGCTGGTGGGATTACGTGTCTGTATTTAGCATTTCAGGGCTGGAAGCTTTAGTACAACTGGGTTCTAGTCCTTAGCATGCTACTGACTTCCTTTATAGTCCTGAACATCTCACCTCACCTCTCTGTTTTCCTTCCTCATCCAATAAAAAGAGATGATATGTCATGAGGATCTCGGAAGGAGTGTAAAGTATTGTAGAAATGGACTATACTGCTTGTTAAAATTGTATTTGCTTTTGAAGTTGATGATAAGGTGTGCAGAACCTGAGAAAGATCTTTTATTGCAGATTTAACTGAATCAACTTTTCTATAGATAGATTTAGTTGCTTTTCTTTGTGGTACGGAAGAGATGTGTGCATGTGGTGTTTTTACATATATGTGCCTATGTATAAGAATTTGTGTATGCTGGTGTATGAGTAACAGAAATAGAGACGTTTATTTCCCTCAAAATAGCTACAGCATGGATAAAGTAGTAGCTGTGATTCAGTGAAATCCAGCATACTATAAAGTATTGAAATTTAAGCTTTGTATGTATTGAAGTTTATGCTTGTTCTGCTGTCCTTAAAGTGTTACATATTACCAGAGCTCTTGCCAATCTCAGTTGGAAAAGCTTAACGCATAAACTCCCTAAGTTTGTAGTCATTTTACCTAAAAAGAGACATCTGAATTATTCCAGTGTTAAGCCAGTTTATTTTGTGGGCAACTTGCATAAGGGATGAATTTGTCTCTCAGTTTTTCCTAATTTGATGTAGAAAGTTCCTCTGGTTACAATTTTTCATCACATTTGAATTAAAATTCAAGCATTCAAGTTCATATTTTGACAAATCGTGCAGCATGCTGATCATTTGGATGCAGGCTGCCTTTGATTCCACACTCACAGAGTCTCAGTGTCGCAGTGAATGCATTCACCACTACAGGAAACTTAGTTCTTGTATTTCAGATGTGATTTGATTACTGCAGGAAAAAACAGTCGCTGGTAACTGTATGCGCAGAGCAGCTGCAGAAGTGTCACGCTGGTGCTCCCCACAGTCCTGACAACAAGGAACTGTCACTGCTCTTCCTATTCCTCGCTCAACACAAACCTACAGATCCCTTGCTCTGTGCTTGTACAGCACCCAGAACCTCTGAGCTCTTCCTGGGGGATCACAGGTGACAACAGTCACAATACTCCCATGTGCATGGGGACTGACAATTTCTCTCTCAGCTCAAATTTAAATGAAGAAAAACTGCCATGTTTGCACTTTTATGAATAATATTAGGTTTTGTGTCTGAATAAAGAGGAAGGCAATAATGAGTCACTGAAATTAATTGTTTCCTTTTTCTGTCTGGGATTATATCTCCATCCTTTTATACCCTACTTCAAACAATATTACTGCTTGAATCAGTGATACTAGCTAAGGTACAGGATTAAAATACTGTATACTTAAGTGTGAAGTGTTTGAGTCCCTAATTACAATTTGGCATGTACATTTTGCAATAGGTGAAGAAAATCCTGGGTTTGGGGTGTGGGGGGTTTTTTAGAAAATATTTTAAGTCATTGTATAATGATCTTCTTAATTACTTTCCCCATCCCCATTTGATATCTAGTTCTGCAGTGTTTCTTTATTCAACATTTTCATGTAGAGTTTATTTGCAATTTTCATTCAGATGAACAAAAATGTCAGACTTTTTGCCAGGCCTGCGGTTAGACATTTTGTATGAATAAGCCACTGAGAGCACTTTTAGTAACTTTACATTTATTAGGTTTGTCCTGTTATTAGCAGTAGTTACAGCTTTTATCCCAGCATTTGAAGTGCACTGCACACATAAATGAAGCCTACCCAGAAATCTGAAGACAAGGAAGTAACACCAAGGGATCACTTTATCCAGAAACTAAGTAAATAACAAGAATTCTAATGATCTACAGAAGGGTTACGTCTTAGAAAAGGAAGTAAAGATCTAATGTAGAATAAGGAGAACAGATTGATAGCAACACCTATTTCAGTTTCTTGATGCTTTACATACAGGACATCAATACAGACAGCTGAAACTGAAGAAAAAGTGGATGTTAGTCTTAAAGATTAAAGAAATGTATGATGACTGACCTATAGGAAGAGGTATGAGACCCTGATTTATGTGGCTGGCAGCCAAGGAGTTGGCAAAGTTTCATGGTTTTAGCAAGAAGAATAATCTTGCACAGATCAAATATCTGGATCTCACAGTTTTTATATACTATAGGATTTTTCAACACCAAGTAAAAAACAAGGCTAATAACATAATCCTTTGTTCAATATGATTTACTCATTAAAAGGTCAGCAGGTTAACTCCTCCAAGATACCTCTGGATACAAAGCAGATCATTTATTAGGTTGTGTATGGCTCATGGATTTTTATGTTGTAGTCCTGGAAAGAGGACTGGTGTGATGGCCCGGGGTGGAACTGCCCCTTGCAACCTGTTGTCACTCATCTGATCCTTCACTAAAATACATCACTACTGCATCAAGGTGGGCAGTGGGCATTCTCTTCTGTAAAAGCTTTTCAGTATCTTTTGTTGGAAGAGTCAGAAAACCTAGGAATTGTGAATGGTTCTTACGCAGGTGTTTCCAATCCTGGAACCGGTCTGGCTTTCTCAGAGAGCCTTAAAGGATTTAAGAAGCCAGGACCAGTGACCATATACAGTCTGTGGCTGTAGCTACAGTCTTAATACTTGGGTCATGTAAGTCCTGACTCCGGGTATTGTCTAATTTGCAGACTTTGTATTGTGGCTAAAGAGATGCATGTGGATCAAATGCCAGTTAGCCCATGGGACTAATGGCCCAGCTACTTGCTTAAACAGATGGAAGGTTTGAAAAAGGACAAGCCACCCCAAATCTTTCATTGCTGCCCTCCCCCTCCACCCCATTTAGTCGTGTTGTATTGCTGAGCCATGCACAGTTCTTGCTGTAGCACTAGGTAATGGCAGTGTGCTCTTACTGACAGAGGTAACAGCAATTGTGAAAACACTGCAGCAATGAGCTTAGTTTGTTCCAGGCTGATGAGAGGGCAATCTCTTCAAAGACCCATGAGAACACTGGTTTCTAAGGTGTACTAAATCCAGTGCTTTCACGTCTTCATTCCTAGTGTTGCCATTGCTAACTCATTTATGACAAAATTTGCTATAATCCCATAACGTTAAATTGATGTGTAGGCTTATTTGACGTGGTATAAACTGTACTGAATAAACAGCTAGAAAATTTTAGAGCCCAAAGATTTATTTCACTGAAGAAAACATATTCCCCAGCAATTAAGATGTAAAACTAACAATTCGATGTGCTGAAAATGTAATGGCAATGAGTAGCACACATACATTTTCTAAAGTGCAAGAGTAGGTGGGACATCTGAAAGTGTTCAGCAAGGAGTTTGGATAAACGAAACTCATATTAAAGTATTTTCAAATTCATAAACATTATGCATATGACTTAGACTAATGTTTGGTATCTCCTCTTGAATGTTATCAAGAGAGTTTTAATGGACAGCCCTACGGAGAGCCAGTATTATTTCCTTATGCCCTGCTTCTATAAATTCTTTAGCCATGGGATTTGAGGAGCTGTTTTCTTCTCTTCCTATGGCAAGTCAGTTTTCTTTTTTTTTTTTACCAGGAGAAGGTCCATCACTGATATTGTAGCCTCCTCTTGTGTCATATTCAAGCCTGTGTTAAGGATCATCTCATGTGTGATTCAGATTGGGTTTGTTCTGTACTAGTAAACTTTGAGAGTTTGGAGTGCGTTTTAGAGGAGTTCAAGGTAAGCTTGAAGTTGATGGCTAAACTTGCTTTCCCCAGAAGCATGTCAGAAGTGCACACAGAACATCTCCGAGGTCTGCGTTTGTGTCCTGCCTTATAGCAGAGGCTGAGCTAGGGAAGATGGAAATCTGCAGAGAGATCCTAAAGCACTCCTTTCTAAATCTTTTAAGGCTAATGTCTCCTTTTCCTTTTGTATCCTGACAATATCGAAATTAATGATCTTCAGATTTAAATTTCACATGGAGTCAAGCTGAGAAGACGTACCTGACTCCGAGTTTCTTCTAAATGCAAAGTTACTCCAGCTTTTGTTCCGAGTGAATCCTTGTGTGACTCATATGGCAACGCTCAGCAGGCCTGGGCTCCTGAAGATGCTCCTTTGAGGTCAGCAATTGTCTCAAGCAAATATTTGCCACTTCATAAATCTCTGCTTGTATAGGCTGGATTCTATAGCCTCTCTTTTGGGCAGTACAAGATTATGCAATAGCCATCATGGATCACCAGGGGAGGAACAAATTCTTTTGGAAAAGGAGAGTAGATACTCAGACTGAAACACAGTATTTTTTGTAGCCAAACTAAGTTTTAGATCAGTCAGATTGTCACTTAAAATAGATAGAAATTTCAAGTCCAACATTTTAATGACTAAAGTAACATGTTGTGGAAGTCGACATATGCAGCCAGTGCACGTTTGAAAAGCAAAGAAGTTTGAAATATTTCACTGAATGTGTGATTACAGTGCTTGGGGAAGTTTATGTAAGAATATTTAAAATGATGACCATATTTCATAAATTGCTATAATGAAGTGTATCAAATTTGTTCCGAAGTCAATGTTGAGTTAGAATTCCCATTTAGCCATTTGTACCTCTTAAATATATATATATATCATTAGGCATTTTATATATGGAAAATTTGATCTATGATCATTGCAAAAGAATATGGAAAAGAACTGGCCATTTTTATTGGATTCTGTTCTGTGTGACAATACCTTTTGGCTCACAAGAGAAAGTAATAATTCAATTTTTATTTAATACATAACCAGAAAGTTATTATTTAAAAATAATCAACATAGCACTGTACTTTGAATGGGAATTTCAAGCAGATGATGGTTTTTAGGGGCTTTTGGAAACTGAATGGGCTGATCTAGTATAAAATATGCCACATCTAATTAGTTAATGTTGATTATTTTAGAAGCGGCCTCCATTGTCTAATGCCTCCTGATTGCTTTTCATTGCTGTACTGTGTATAAAAAAACCCTGTGGCATCACTGGGCAGCTGAATATCTCTATGTTGTTTATTTAAAGTGTTCTTCAGTTTTCTGGCACAATGTCACATTGACTTAGACTGATGCTGCCTGAACTTGACCATGGTGGTCAATTTGGGTTTGAAAGCAAATGCCATAATAATGGTATGTTCTTATACAAATTACATTTTGTGTCATTACCTGTATCTATTCTGAGCATTTAGGACAGCAAGTGGCTGCATGTTTACAGATGTCAGGATTGAGCCTCAAATGTGATAAGTTTCAGCGCTACCAAATTTAATTGAACTACTACAGGTCATGTTAGCTAAAGAATGGTTTCTTGCAGCAGTACATGAAAAATAACTCGATTTCATTCACATAACAAGAAGCTGAGAATTGCGAGACTTGATGTCTTATAGCAGGGCATGTATTTTTACATCATGACATGCTACAGGCATTTTTAAATTCCACAAGCTGAGGGGAAGAAGAAGTTTCAGACAAGATACTAGATTCTGAGCAGTGGAAGAGAAAAACAGGATAGAGGGAAAGAATGGTGTGAAGAGTTGAAATTTTGTTCATTTTGTCACTGCTCGTCTGCAATTTAGGGATAACCATTGCTCTGGACAACTCCCATCCCATCTCATTATTGTCCCTATCAAACAACACTAACTCTTTGCTATTTTCTATTTAAGCGAATGAAACAGAATGGCAAAAGCTTTCCCCAGCTGATATCTGCTGTCGTGTTCATAGGGCTCTTTATTTAAACCTACAGTATGCCACAGTTAAGCTGTGAAAGTTGTTATTCACACTGAGCATTGTCAGCCTTCACAGCCTGATTACAGTGCCAGTTAGGATCAGATTTAGATTCATCACTCAAGAGACAAAGAAAGCAATAGGATAGAGACAGGAGAGATGGTCTAGGAGGATGGTAATGGGAAAAGTAAAATATTTTAGCTTGTTACCCCCTAGTCTCCCTGGCTGTCCAGCCACAGAGTCCAGGGCGCCTTTCCAGGCGAGGTGGCCAAGTGAGAGATAGATGTATGCGGTTTTATACAAACTTCATAACATGCAGCTGAACATTATTTACAGATATTAATTAGTTCTCTGTCTCTGCTATGTTGTTATGAACCTCTGTCCAGTTTCTGACATGCTTTTCATTAGGTTGATTAATAGTACATTTTTAAATGATTTGAAAACTAACTGCCCTGCAGGAATCTGTAGAGAGCAGAAGGGTGATAGTAATGCACTGCTTTAGTGGTTGACAGAAACTGCACTTTGAGAATAACTGTGGTCATTGCTGCAGGGGACCTTTTTTTCCTTTGAAAATTTCTGCTGAGCTTAATATTGTTATTGAAAAAGGTGATCCTTTAGACTTCAAATTTCAGCTGTTGACATAGAGTGTGTTTAGTTGTAAACTGTGTAAACTCTCTGTAAACCATGTGTCTCAGACCTTACTCTTGCAAACACCTTACTCATGGGTCTTACCTCACCAAAATCAGGTCTTTATACATATAAGTGTGCTGATTTGCTTTCTTGCTTTAAATCAATGAGCTAGAAAGACGACTACCTCCAGGACACTGATGGGTTTGTGCATGTGAGCAATAAAATGCGTTATGTACCAGAGTTCTTTCAAAGTGCCCAACCAGCTTTATTGGGACTTCTATCCTGCTCACAAAGTTTGTCTTACAGGCCCAGGTTTCAACACTGATAGACTTCCCAAAAAGTGGCTGGATTGTTTATTTCATGCTAGCTAGACCCCTACATTTCTTAAAGAGGGCTTTTATATTTATCTTGGAATTTCGAATTAATGTTATAAAGGGGGGGTTTTGGGACAGAAAGGGAACATAATGCAAAAGCTTCTGAACTTAATGGAAGTTTTTAGCTGATTTCAATGAGCTTTGAGTTGAACTTTCAAGGGACATTTTAGAGAATTAGCTTATTTAATTACATACCACATTTATAAAACTGATAATAATTATTTCTGTCATGCTAAAAACTCCATGGTCTTTAGCATCAGAATCCTGAAATTTTCAGTACCCAGTAATGGAGCTGAAATACTAGCTCATACTTCATTTTACTGTTGTTGTTGTCGTTGTTTTTGTTGCTCTTAAAGATCAAAATTACATAGAAAACCCAAGACACAGGAATGGGACTATGCAGAATCAGCTGCTAATCATGTCTCCACCACTGGTAACTAAATCCACAGACAACTTTCATCTCTTCACCTGGCTGATTCCTCTGTGTCTTATTTATTTATATTGAAAGCTTGAAAGGGGCAGTATTCTGTCTTGCTAACTGTTTGTAGAGGATATAGACCCAGTTTTCAGCATGGGCCTCTTGATACTGTAGTAATAAAAATAAACAATTAAAACTTAGAATAATTGCTTTAATGAGATGGTTTAGAGCTGACCAACTTCCGATTACCATAGAAATGCGCCGTGCTGGCTGCTGTACTGGGGACAGAATAACTGGTTTGTGTCCTTAAGCTTGCCAACAACAGTCTTTTCAACTGGAGTTATTAACCTTTATTTCCCCCAAACTGAAATGCAATACCAGTATGGTAACAAACAGAACAAAAATGCAAGCCATGTGTCCATGTATTAGTAAATTGTTTTATTTTGAAAAAAAACCCCAAGTACTCTATAATGTATATTCCTTCCCCATCCAAAATCTATTACATTAGGGATCTCCACAGACCATAATTCAGTCTTTGCATTCAACACATCCTCTATCATTGCCTTCATGTTTCTGTATTGCGAGCATAAGAGTAATTTTGTTCAAATCCAGAATTTTTCTCCTTTCTAGAAATTCTGGTTTCTGTCCATAGTTCTCTGTTTTGTAGAGTTGGAAAAAAAAATTAGTAACAGTTTGTCATTTGTAAAGTTCCAATTTGGATGGAGCTCTGAGCAATCTGGCCTAGAAAAAGTGTTCCTGCCCATGGCAGGGGGATGGAATGAGAGGAGCTTTCAGGTCCCTTCAAACCCAAGCCATTCTATGATCCTATGATTTTTACTAAATTTGCATTGTCAATTTTTAATAGTTCAATGCTACAACACAGAACGTGCACCATGTTTGTTAAATATGGGAAACTGGAGAGAGAGACTCCTTGGTTTTGCCCAAAGATTTATCGGAATCTTCTGCTGTGCTTGTCTGTCTGGCAAGACCAGGGAAATTCTTGTAGACAATAAAAAAAATAGGCTCAGGGTTAGAAGAGTAGAGTAAATCAGATAAATTATTTCCTTCCCATAATGAAACAGGAATAGTTTGTACATGATTCTGCATGAAATTCAGCATTCACAGTTTCCTGTTCTTTGGTTAAATCTAAAACAGGAATGGAGAGCTTCCGAAAGTTCTTACTCATAGTTCTTACTATGGCCACTGATAATGGCTTCCCCAAAACATGGGGCAACATTCCCTGTGTGTGAGACAGCTCTGAGTGTTGAGAGATCAGTAGGCATTTCACAAAATAAGAACTTGTTCTTCTGAACAAGGAGTATTTTAAAATAGTGGCTTTTAGAAATCTGTTTTTCTTGGGAGTCACTTCATTTCTTGATTTAAAGGTTGGACTCAGAGATTTGTAGAGGAAGAACTGGATTATTAACACGCAAAACCAGGCACCAGCAGACACACAAAATATCTGTCTGAAGATATTTTTGAAATGTCACCTAAGATAGTTAATATCTAAGAGCTAACAGAAAAATTCTGCAAAGGAAGCTAAGGTGTCAGATTCTGTGTGCTAGAGAATGCAGCAACTCTGTGTGATCACTTTGAACACTCAGTAAGTACCAGGGAGTTTATTCCACTTTCTAAAGATTTGGGGCATGGTGAGCAGATTAACACAGGGAATTTCTGCAAAGGAATTGGTGTGCTGTAAATTTGTGTCCCGCAGTAATTTGCAGTAATTTCCTGGATAGACAAATGCAACAGAAACTGAAATGGGAATAAAGGAACAGAGAGAAGCCAATTGCAAACCTCAGCTTGCAATCCAGACTGCAAAGCTGGAAAAAACCCCTAGTTTCCATCTGGCTGAACATAAAGGAAACACAATCCATAAAGGTGGATATCGAGATCTCCTACAAGTTCAATCGAGGACAGCTATGCATCCCTTAGAGAAGTCATGACCAAACTTGTATGGGTAGAAATGTAAAAATAGCCTGTCAGCAGCTTTGTGGGTTTGTTTTCATGTTCTGTAAGACAATCACTGGTGGCAGACAGACCACCACTGTTAGCATCTGACTAATCTACACAGGAGGTTCAAAAATGAAATATGATTTTTGCCTAGTTTCTCCTTGTAGATAGTTTGTGGGGAGGGCTTATATTTGGTCAGACATGTTAGGAAAAAGTGGCAAAAATAAATTATTTGCTAACCACTATGAAAATGAAATGCAGCCCCATCCATGAGATAGGTGGAGATTTTTGCATGTAATTCTGTTCTAGTGCACTGAAGCCGAAGCACTTGTCCCCCACAAACTGCTGTTGGTGTAGGAGTCAGACCATCTTTTCTGCCTCAGTTCAGTGCATCATTGTAAATAGAAATAAAAAGATTAGAAATGGCTCACATAAGCCAGGCACCTGAGCACATCTTCATTTTAACTGTTGCAGTCAGTCTGATCTTTCCCTAAATTGTTTTCCAAAGGAATTTCATAGGGATGTGACTTTAACTGCAACAGGGAAACAGTTCACAGGTGGGTTCAGTATCCTCAGGTGATGTTAATTCATGGTTCATAATTGCTACCACACTGTTACTACCACTAATAGCCTTATAGTGTGCCAGCCTGAGCCTCCCTGCAGGCAGCCGCAGACCCACCTCCTTGGAAATCTCTTTGCAGCTCTTCTTGTTGAAGAGGTGAAGCTAATTTGGAATGGGGTAGTGCCCCTTCACTAGGTCACACAACAAACTCAAAAGGAAATAAAAATAAACCGGATTTTCAGTCCTAGTTTGTTTCAGACAAGTTCTTTTGTATAAATGAATGTTGTGGTTCTTTGTCCAAGAATGATGCGGCTTGGTGGGATGGGGAATGGTATCTTCTGATCTTACATGCAAGTCACCAAGAAAAAGACAAAACAAAAAATATATTTTCTTAATTTAGAAGTCAATCCAGGAGGCTGATTTCTAAAGATCCTAAATCTCTGCCACACGATTTTGTTTTGGGCTTTTCACAACCGATTAGAGGAAACAATTCTGGAGAACTTTAAAGAAAAATGAGAAAAATACAAAGTCATAAATATTATATAAGAACAAAAGCTTGACTGTCATCTGTAAATACATTGTCTTGATAAAGGAGTGTGTCTTTTCTCTTTTAGAGTGAAAACTACCTCAATTTAGCTATTTTCCCAGTTTTCTCCCTTGAAAAGTTGAACTCTGGACCTAGCTATTACCACAAAAAATGTTTAGAAATCACATCCCTGATGTCACATCTCTGTATTTAAAGTTCTTCCCTTTCCAACTACCAGCTGACTAAGACATTTCAGCTTGTTCCCAAAAATAAGCAGATTAATTAATTTTTCTGAAATGGCTGTGTGAATTTCTATTCAAGAAGAAGGACTTATGCTTTCAAGCATCTTTTAAAAATGCTTCTCAAATATTCAACCATTTTCAAGAAATCTTCATTTCATAAAATGTGTTTAAGATTGTTCCAAATCTGTTTTCAGCTACACCTGGGAATTCATGGTTCAGTCCTTCGGATTGTAGTTAACTTTCACTACAGAAGGTATTTGCACCACCTAGCTTAAGAGGCAAAATGGGGTGTTCAGACTCACCTTCTTGGACACAGGTGGCATCAAACTTCAGCCAGTCTGTTACTTGGAGATGGCTGCTCACTGCTTTGACAATAAAGGAAGCATTTGTTAGTGTGTAGATACCTAAAATGAAGGTAGGGTAACTGTCCCTTCCTCAGTACATCTTGCAACAGAACTATTAGCACTTTGATTACAGAATTGATTACATCAGCATTTTGATTACAGGTTTTTCTGCCTCTCAGGTAAGTATTTATTGCACTTTAATTTTTTATGTCATTAGTGAGACTGTATCTATTTAAAATAATTTAATATTTTACATAATTTAGTATTTTACTGCATGGGAGAAAAAAGATTTTTCCATACTAATTGAAAGAATTCTACAAAAGAGACTAATGCAATGGAGATTCCAGTGTTGTGTTACCGACTGCTGTAGTGATGCTTACCTACTTGATCTACGAAATCAGGATCTGAGCCAAATTTTGTCAATGTTTTACAGCTTAGATTTTCACAGTTTGCAAATGGTAGAAATCTGTTGCTCTGAAACTTCTAACTTGTTTTCAAGCTGTCAAAGATCAGAAAGAAACCAAAAACTAAAAATCCAAAAACTGAAAACCCAAAACCTGAAATTTTCACCAAACTGGAAAACGAGTTGAGGTTCACTTGTCACGGTGTAGAACACTGATACTGGCAGAAAATACTCCTTTCCTGGTTAGAACTGTAACGCTTTTATAGTACTGTTCTTCAACTTAATTATGGTGACCTTCCTATTTATCTATGACCTTCTTCCAATTTTGAGCTGCAAAATCATTGGGTCTCTGGAAATAAACAGTACCAGCTTCTCAATAAACCACTTTAGGTTCCAGAAATTACCATCTTCCCAATAAAGGATTCTTCAACTGACAGAATAAAATCCCTTTATATTTATGCTTTCTCTACAAGCCAATTTTGTTGACATCAGTGGATTCTGTATATGAAGCAGAACTAATGTACAGTGGAAAAATGTCCTGAACAGCAAGAACAGCTTTTCAGTAATTGAGCTTGCATATAGAGCAGTGAAGAATTTGCATGGTTACAGATGTTGTAGAAGATTAAATATAAAGGCACTGTTACCTGCAGGAATGAAATCCATCTTGTCAGCTAGTTGGAATACTCATGAGAAGGAATTTCCTGTTGTGGCCAATTTCATCCCTCCTTCCTCCACCCCCATTACGTCTTCGCCGTGCCTCCCTCTCCAACTCTATCCGAATATATTTTCACTACGGCAAATTTAGTTATCAATCAACAGGAATCTCAGCTGCTGTTGTGCTTGGGGGACAAACTGTTCTTTCTTCATACTAACAAGAAATGCCTGAAATAGCCAGACACACAGCACTGATTGATGCAGCTACAGTTTATACACCTAGATTCAGACAGTCTGAAACTGCCAGAATTAATGGCCTATTATTAGAAAAATACTTCTGCTAGACTTATAATTTAAAACCATTTAAATGCCTCAGGCACATCACTGAAGTTAAAGTTTTACTCGTAAAGAGCTTGATGATGTGAATTAGACACGTCTGCTTGGCTCAGGTGCATTTGCTCTTAGTGTTTTTGCTGTTTAAATGGGGTTTTTTGTATTTCTCTGATGTGATATCTGGGGTGATCAAGACTGATGTGCATCTTTTTATAGATTAAGGTATTCCCCATACTAACAGTTTAATTTGGGGGAAATTGGAAGAAAGGTGATGGGATCCCAAAGGTTTAGGACACTTAATGTTTCTGCATGAACAGAAAATGACCACTTTTGTAGAATTTTCACTTGACAGCCTTGAGCTGTGTGGTTTGCTCAGCTCATGGGTGCCACTGCTCAGGGAAAGCACCAAGAGCATCCTGAAGGGATCCTACATTTGCTGTAGTGTTGGCAAAAGCAACAACTACTGCTTCTCCTGGATTTATTCCATGACATATACCAGAATTAAGGGCTCCAAAGAGAACCTGTTGGTAGTGAAGGGAAGGTACCAAGTGAAGTGTGAAAGGAGTAAGATACTACACAAAGAGTGTCTACGGGACAAGTTGCTCAGTTTTGCCACACACATGCTTTTTGCCTCTGTCTGGGACTCCTAACCTAATGGTAAGCCTTTCTAGTTTATACAGGAGAGTTTAGGTTTGTGGCTGGCTTTCATCATGAAAATGAAGCATGATTTAAAAGCTACGGCAGCACAAAATGCAGAATATTGAGCTATGGGAAGCCTGCCCAAAGGCTGCTTTAGCCTGAGTGCTCAGAAATAGGTCATGGGCTACCCAGGAGGGGAAATCAGAAAACATGAGGGACTAAAAGAGGTTTGTAACTCCAACTGAGATTCAAGGCTGTGTGTTGTCAAAGCAACAGTCTGCACTCAGAAAGAGCTGTCAAATATTCAGAGCACCAGGACACCTGAGCAAGGACAGTCCCTTACATCGTGTTGAGCTGTGGATGGCTGCAGCTTTGCCACCTGTGTTAATGCAGTACTCTGAGTTTGTGTTACTGTGCAAAATTGTCAGAGAAAATTATCACTGCACTTAAGGAAGCTTTTACCTGAAGGAGTTCTATTAACTAAAATAACTTTTCTGGGAATACAGAACATTTCAAAAAAATTACTAAGGCTGATGGAAATACTTATTTATTTATCACCGGATGGATACATTATTATCCCTATTCTGTTGTAGCCTTGTCAATCAGAACATCTGCTTGAATCATGTAAAACTTGTGAATTGATAAACTAAAAAACGTGCTGTATGCTGAGCAGGAGATTAAAATGTTTATGGTTGAAAAACCCCCAGTTTTGTTATTTTAGCAGTCCTCTTTTAAAAGAGGATGTTTTTCATGGTCCACTATCCCATTCCCTCTGTCATCAGTCAAAAAAAAAAAAAAAGAAAGGTCTCTGCACTATTGTATTTTACTTTTGAACTGTGCTATTCACCAGCTTTCGAAGCGAGAAAGGAGTTAGAGTTGATCCAGGGGGGAATCAGAGTCTCCTGTGCAACCGTGAGATTGTGTGGGGCTGCACTCAGGGCTGGCTGTGTACTGGGGGACACAACGTCAGCTTTCCAACTCGGTTGGAAAACCAGATTATTTTCCTGCTCTGGCAAAGGGCATATTTTCTTCTTCTGTTTTTACTCCTGGTAGCTGAGCTCAGTGTGTTGGTCTGTAGGGCACAACAATCCCCACACTGGTGGCTGTGCCAGACCATTGTCCCCTGGTCTGTCAGAGCACTGAGTCACCCTGTAAGTAAACATGGGGTGTTCAGTACATCCCTGCTCTCTTTCTACAAGAACTACTTCTGAAAACCTTCTTTTAAGTCTGGCAGTGGTAGGAAAAACACAGTATTGATTTCACAGGTTATCCGAGGCAAAATCTTGTTTTGCGTTCTCTAGATAATTTGAGGTATCTTTTATGACCAAGACTTTCGGACACCCCTCAGAAAAGAAAGAATTTCAGAGCCTTTTTAAAAAAGTTAATTCAGATAAAATTCCTTTATATTTAGCCTGTCTTGGTGAATCTCAATACATATGCAGTATTTAAATGAAACCTAACTTTTTTCTCTATTTATTTACATTTCCTTTGTTTCAGAAATAATTTCCTACTATAGTCAATGACAATATGCAAGTGTCTGCACTTTTTTTTAAATCTGGCTCTGAATAGTTAATATACTTTTATACAAGTTAGGGCTAAATTAATGGCATGTTTGCACTAGGAACACTAGGACTGACTGCACTGTCAAAGCACTAGGAAGTTTGTGCAAGGACATATTTCTTATTTTTATTTAAGATCCCAAATTTTGTTGACTCAGAGTCTTAAGGTTAATAGGCATATTTATAAATATAACCACATCAATCTATATTGTGGCTCTCAGTAAGTGCTAGAGAAGAGTTGTTTGCACAGGAAGTTAAGACAAATTAACTAAAGATATGATTTTAAAGTATATTAGTTAAAGTGCATTAAAGCTTGGTGTGAATGTTCTCATTCAGAAATAAAGTGACTGTAGTTCACTTTACCTTAATGCACTTTAAATTCACACCTTTCAGCTAATTTAGCTTAACTTCCTCTGTGGACAAGCCTTAAGACTGTTCCCGCTCTGCTGAGCTTTATTTTCTACTTCTTAAATCCAAACACGTAAAATAGTCTTACATTGTAAAGAGACTATGTTTTAAAAAGAGAATTTGTTGTGAGTCTTCCAGTCATGAAATTTGCTTGAATGGAGTTCTAAGTGGTAAATTTTAGGATGAACTATATTTTGTAATTTTTATTTTTAATTTCAGGTATGACATTAGTGAGAGATAGGATGTATTTATCAAGCAAAAACCAAAAGACACTATGGGCAGCACACAAAACTATGAGAAAGCATACCCAGTGAGTATGGACTATTTTTACTTGGGAGACTGTTGGAGCAGAATAGAGTTTGAACTATTTTTTTTCAGGATTTCTGAACTTCTAAAGCTCTGGAGAAAAGATGCTGCATATGTGCAGATCAATTCACTCACACATACACAGTGACTTTGGTGCTGTGGGGATGTGAAACTTGGAGTGAGGAGATCTGCACACAGAGCTCCGCCCAGGACCCCTGGTCACTGACGTGGTAGTGCACACATATTTTCTGTTTGAAAAAGCTACTTCCTTTCACTGTTGTTTAGCAGTAATTTCGGTAGAGGTACTCTATCTTAAAGATAGATGTTTGATGATTATTTCCTGCAGTGCCTTTGTGTATTTTAGGGTACTTAAAGTTTAGAAACTACTCACCATATTACTCAAAGTAGATTTTTCATTAGTTTAGGTTTAGGTTTGTATCCTTTTATTCTCATGTTTATTATCAGATAATAAACTGCTTCTGCAGTTACCTATAAGTTGTTGTCTCAAGCATTGCACAGGGCTGGGTGATTGAAATGGAACCAAAAACAACGATGTGAATTAGTGGTTAGATCTACAAGGAGTGTTGGTCCCAATCCAGCAGCCTACCTGAGCTTCCACTTAATTTTCAAGTATTTAAGTGGTCTTATTTTCAGTGGAATACTGAGACTTCTGAGGTGTTAAAGAAAATCATGTGCTTAATGGTTTCCCGGGTTAGGGCCAGAATGCTGAACACATTTTAGGGTTTAGCACATTGCATTTGATTCTGCTAATGACATGAACTTTAACCAGGGAGTTTTGATCAGAGCTGGCATGTGGCTCAAACAGACTGTGCGGCAGCTGATAGCTAAGTATGTGTGTAATAAAAACTGTAATTCTGGTCTTCAGATAATGGTGACAAAGCTCCAATTTTCTTTTGCCATTTGTCTTGCTGTTCACATTGTTAGGAAGCTGCGATACAATCCTTACAGCAGTCTTTATTAACTTTGAACATAACTTCTGTTCCCTCTCTGCATTGTTGATAAAAGTTACAAATGTTTGAGAAAATGAAACTATCAAGTACCAGTAATTCCTGATGGCCTTTTCCAT
Organism: Rhagologus leucostigma; assembly: GCA_013397725.1. NCBI lineage: Eukaryota > Metazoa > Chordata > Aves > Passeriformes > Rhagologus > Rhagologus leucostigma. The sequence continues at coordinate 43,277 of VZTD01004848.1, forward strand.
AAAAATCAACCCCTATCTGAAACAGAAGAATAATAGATGAAATTGGGGGTTTAAAAAATAGGTAAACAATAGTAGGCAGATATGGTAGTGAGGTACATTGCCAAAGACCAGTTTTCTCACACACTTCAATAAGTAATATAAAATGTATTAATTGGTGCTCAAAAATGCATTAGTATCTGATATGTCGTAGATTTACAGACTGTAAAGGAAACAAAAAGTCTTTAGCATCATTAATGGCTCACATATTTGTAAGACTATTTTGCCACTGCGAATTAGGATTATAATAATGTTTTCTGTGAGTCTGACAGTAATATGTTGCCATCTCTTGAATCAACCATAGAATATCATGGAGGTAACATGTCTTAATAAACATAGGCAAGAAGCATTGTACAGATATTATTGGTGTTACAGGATCACCCACAGACCCTATCTGATTAGGTTTTGCCCGTAAGAAAGCAGACTTGCTGTGCAGGCAGATGATGGATGAGGGTGGAAGAGGTCAGAGGAACAGGAAGCGCCTTGGTCACAGTCATATAACAAGAATAGAAACGGAGTCTGCTCACTCCCAAGCCCAGTGTGTCATCCAGTATTCCACACTGCTGCTCCACCTCTGTGCTCGCTTGTTTCTTAAGCACTGCTGGAAATTTGACCCCCTGTAGACCTGCACCTGACAATGAGCACCACCAAAATTTTCAGTAGGTAAGTTGAATGGGCAGGTTTAGCATATTACTTAGTAAGCGTAATATCAGGTTTCTAATTTTATCTGCAGAGACCATCATTCCAACTGTATTTTAACACCAAAATAGTACATCAGGCAAAATGAATTTGGCACAAATAGTGAGTTTATCATCTCTTTGTTTCCTCTGTACCTATGATAGATACAAAGTTGCATTTCTAGTTGCTTCCAGACAAAAGTAGTGTGTGGGAAGGACTGTAAATTTCTTAGGTTTCTGCAGCCAAGTGTTTAGATACAGGGATGACTGTCAAAGGAAACCTTTTTTCAAGCTGTTTTAGCTTCAAGATGAATAATTAGCTTGCACCGGCTTTTAAGCTTAAGTCATAACCTCTGTGGACTCTTCTCCCTGGTACACCCTTTTCATCTTACAGTATGTTATTTTGTAAAAAAAAAAAAAAAAAAAAAAAAAAGAAAGAAAGTTAATTCTATCATTCTGAATCAAACATTCAGTGAGATTGCTTCCTTTATGCTGCAGTGTGAGAGTAGCAAAGGATACAGGGAAAGAAATTAACTATCCCACAGCTACAAGAAACATTGTCCATGTTGGACACATGGACATTAGCTCACAATTCCAATATGGGAATGTCTGGCTGCTGTTCTTGGGTCACAACATGCTTTAATCTTATAGTCATTACAGTGACTCAGGAATTTCTATTGGGAAACAATTCTTCACGCTGACATTTACTGCAAAGAAATATGGGATACCACACCTCCAGATTTTCCTTTCTGGATGAAAACTCTAGCTTCCAAGATTTTGACATATTCAAACATTTAACCAGGTACCACAAGAGGCCAACTGGAGCACCAGCAACTGCATCCACTGGCAGTTGTATTGAGACAGTTCTTGCAAGAAACATTTGACTGCACTCACTACAGTTGTTGTCTGCATGCAGTAGAGCTGGCATTCTCCAGAAGTTTTGGGCAGACCTGCCCTACCACATTTGCTTTCAATTCCAGGTGCACTCAGTAAATCACATCCTTCAGGAAGGATCTGACCCACTCCACAAGCTCTGTCTATTTTTTCCCTGCAAGCACAGATTTGCTCCATTCCTCGTGCACAGCAATGATCCCCCACCCGGCAGGTCTGATGTTTCCAAGGTGTTGAGCTGACAGCACAGGTGTTGCACAGCACATCTGTAAGTACTGCAATCTGGATTTACTGTAGGAACCCCAAAGGCCGTGTCTTACATTTAGCTGAAGCACTTGCAACCAGAAACAGTAGCTGTAGAAACAGAGCACTGAGTTGTTATTGTATGGATGGATTAGAGATGAGGGAGGGAAGCAACACCTCAAACCAATTCTGCTGTCACAGAAAGTGTTCCTGATTCTCCAGCCTTTGTGTGCGTGTGCTCAGACTAACTACAAGCATGCGTATTAATCCAGCATCGCTCCTCAGAGCAGGAGATCGGGTCACGGACGGACAGCCCCAGCAGCCTGTGCCGAGGGCTGAGGGTGCGCACAAGTGTTAATGTGGGACACATGGATCAGGTTTGCATCAGGCAGCCCTGAGGATGGACTCAGGCTGCAGCAACACCAAACACAAACCTGCTCTGCAAACACTTTGAGTACTTCAGAGAGAGCTGCAACTTGTGCTTCACTTGCAGTATTATTTAAAGATTATTTTTCTTCTGAAATACAGAAGAAAATTCATTCCTGAATTTCCGTAGGAGAAAGATGACCTTTTAAAGCATGGTAGATTATTTAATCATTGCATAGTGTAGTCACTCCTTGGTTTATTACACTGCATATCCTATAAACATATAACCTTACTAAATTCTCTGTTTACTAAAAGAATGTGGCCGGTATGTTCAGATGTGGCTGGTTTTTACTTTTTAAAAACTTCTTTGTCTGCTCTTATGAAAATTAATTTGCTTTAGAAATGACACTTTCCTGCAAATTGTTGTCAGATAATAAATACAGCCTAAGTGTCAGCCAAATACACCAAAGCTATGGTTCTCATATTTGCATTCTGTATTCCTTCACTGTCCACTAAGGCAAATTAATTACCCTGTGTTTCTTTTTCAAGTCAGCAGGAGGTAAATTGGTATGGTAGAAATGAAAGGGCAGAGCCTAAAAGAAAATTGTCAATCAATTTGTTAGGCTTTAATTTCTCTTTACTGCATTGTTTTGCAACATCAAAGCCTGAAAATTAAATGCCTGAGCATTGTCCTAGTGTTGCTGGCACAGGAATTGTTAGCAGTGGGAGAAAATGTCAGATGGCTTTTTGAATGGCAGCTAAAGGGCATCATGAGGACTTAAAAAATCTGTTTCCTTTAATTTCTAAAGTTTTTAGAGATATTTAGAGATATTCATTATTTTTAGAGATACTGAATAACATTAACTTAATTTTTTTTTTTTTGAATGCTGGTATCTTGGTCTTTCCACATGGGAGGGATTCCATCTCAATTATTCCATGAAAATGATGATGTGTCTTTTGCCAGTCTAGGTCATCTTCCATTATATTCAATGACCTTTAAGCTTGGGTTTATATCTATAAAAAAGTGAAGTGTTGTAGAGTGTGTGCATTGCTCCTACTCTTTACACCTGGGTTTAGATTAAAGACCTCAAGGATGAGGCAGAAGCACAGTGTGTGTATATTAAGGGGAGAGACACTACAGTTGAAAGAAGCTGAAAATACTAGTGAACCCTTTTATTTTTTTAAGTTTATTTTATATTTATAGTTAGGGGCAAGTCTGGGGAGTTCACAAAAGTCAAGTGGGTTGGTTCCCTCATTGAAGGGGTTAAAGATCTGACTGATCTGAACCTTCAACACGAGTACAAATGGAAGGAAGTAAATCTGATCTCACAAGTCTAGACATAACTGTCAGCTACTTTCAGCCATTGTTCTGTATTGATTTTTATGTCCTTATTTTTATTTCATGAACAGGTTATTTTTCTCTTCCTCTGTAATTCTGACCTCATTCAGTAGAATCTCAATCTGTAACTCCGCTTTAACTTTCAAAAAAATCTGTTCCAAAACAGGTTCAAAAAGCAGTTTCCTGTGAATTTTTATGAGGATGTTATGAAAATTAGGGTTGCATTTTTGACCCCATTTAATCTCCAGGCATCTGGCTTGCACTGTTCTGTTTGGTGATGTTCTTTCCCCCAATATGACTTTGATAAATACTTTTGGTAGGCTGCTTACCCTTTGCAATTCAAAGCATAGGAGTTATTTACTACACTCCTGCAAACTTTCCTATTGTTTCCACTGTCCTTTGTATCAAATAAGTTGGAGACCAGCACCAGCTTTGCAGGAGATTGATTATGTGGCTGTTGATGGCTGCTTCTTTGGTAGTTTTGAATTTCAGCGCAGAGTAAGAAGAACTGTGCAAGTACTATAAAATTATATCTTTCTTGCTTTTATTTTCCCTTTGCACATGATGCTTTTATTAAGATGATATACTATTTTTATTTGCCATGAAATCTTAGTTCTACAAAACTAATTTAATTCAGATGGAAATACTTGACATATGAATTTTTAAGAACTTTGATGTCCTACAGGACAAAATTCTTTTCATGCACCTTTAGTCGATGAGATGTATTTTTACCATCAGTAATACTTACTTTTTTTTTTGTAGAATAGTAGTACCCCACTGAGAGCAGATACCCATTGTAGTGGGCACTAAACCAGCACTGATTAACAGAATTCTTGCTGGGAAGAATTTACAGTCTGAAAGTGAACACAGAGAGGAGAGGAAAGGAAGGAGTTTTTATTCTCCTTTTACAGAGGAAAAATTTGAAGGACATAATGACATTTCACTGCTGTTGAAATCAACTGATTCATTCAAAGTCCACAATCAGTCTCTGTATAAGTAACAAGAGGGAAGACACCTAGGTTAGATATACAGGTCCAAACAAACATGCTGGAAAAAAATTAACATAATATAAACTACCACCAAATATGTAGGTTTACATAAGGTAAATCATGATGTGACCATCTACTGGTGGAAGAGACTCTTCCAGTGGGAGTATTGGCAGCAAAAAACCAAATTATATTCATGGAAATGTATACATTTCCAGTTCAGTGCCCTGATGATCAGAGAAAATTAAGAGGCATCGCAGGTCATTGTGTTCATCCTTGGAAGCTGATGGTAGTGCCTTCAATGTTTGTTGACCCAGACTTATCGTGGTGTGGTGGTTTTGTTTGTTCTGCAGCAGGGTTACAAATACATAGTTCATAATGCTTTGGTTTACTGGGAAATACCCTTTGGAAGCACAGAAAATGTGACATGTGCAGTGTTTGCCTGCAACAAAACCTCTCATTTATCTGAGGGAGATCTTGGCCTTTGGATCTCTCCTCTCTGGATATCCCCCACACCAGGAGATAACCTAATAAAACTAAAATCCTGAAGTTTTTCTAGGTACTTGTATAAAAAGCCCTTTTGGTTGAATAATCTTAGAAGAAGACAGAGAAGACTCATTAAAACTAAGCACTCAAAATTAGAGAAATATTTGGGAACCTGGTAATGTGTCTGGTTACGCCGGCCAAAAAAACCAATGCTTGAAAACCAAAAATTATATATAATCTTTGTTTTTTGCTCCACCATTTGTTAGCAGCCAAACCGATGTAAGCCAGCTCATTCTGTGTAAAACAACACGAAATTCCAAATGGCATCATTTCACTGAGCTATCCAAACAAATTCTGTATTTTTGAGAAAATCAAATGTTTCATAATTTGTGAGAAGCTTCGCTTTGGTTATTCTCTTGACACAGATTATGGCATAAAATAATTAGATTATTTGAAGATCTGCGTAAAATCTCAGAAGTTAATTTTCCCTAAAATCACCTCACTTAAGCCGTATCTCCATACTTAACTTACAGAACGCTCTCTTTCAAGCTTGGAGAGGAACTGCTTTTACATTATCTCACTGGATAACAGACAATCCGCAATAATTAATGCCAGATCCTCAGCTCTGATACTTTCATGGAAACCATTAGGTCGATGCCAGTTTACATCATTTGAAGATCTGACCCAGCAGGTATAAAAATGAAAATGGCAAGGCAAAAATATATGAGTAATTTGATACCAATAAAAACGTGCATGAGTTCAGGAAGAACAGAGCCTTTTCAAGTTTTCCTTTGACTTTTTATCTTAAAGAAGAACATTGGTTTTTTTCAGACGTTGAGCAAGATAATGTACAGCAAATGATAAATTACAAAGAAAATAATCTATTGCAATAAAACCTGGGCAGAGCCCCAAGCACTTGTTCCCAAAGTAATTATTTTTCTCCAGCTGTATTTATGCGTGAATTCAATGATGTTTGTAAAATAAGTATTAGAAATTGTAACATTTTGAGTGATGCACGTTTCCAAAAAAAAGTCTTTCCTCTTTCAAAATTCAAACTTTGACCTCTCTGAAATTTCACTATCACAACTGACAAGGTCCAACTCTTTTCTATTTTGCAATGTTTTCAGAAAAAGAAATTCCAATTCAGAAGTTTGGATCAAATTTCTAACACAGAAAGTTACTCAATTGCCCAGAAAAGAAACTGTAATAGATCAGAGAACAAGTTATTCTCTCACTTTGAGTAGCAAATATATTTTGGCTTGTATTGAAATTATTGTTGCTATAACTTATGCCCAGAAAATACAAATTAGTAATTATTTACAAAGCAAAAATTGAGTCAGAGACAAATATAGAATTAACTCAAAGAGGGGATATTTTCTTTTTATTTCACTGTATCACTCGTAGAAAACCTCAAATACAAATTGTTTTAAGGAAAATTACAGTTTCAATAATGAGCTTAGTGGGAAAAAAAAAAATTAGAAAGCTTGGACGTGAAACCTGAATGTAGAAAATGAAAAGTTACAATTTTGCTGCGGCAGAGCTAGAGAACATTGTATGAGGCTCTGGGTGTGCGGCTCCAGATGTGATTAATTAGCTGCACGCAGGTGGGGAGATAAAAGAACAAGGGGCCGAGCAGGGAGCGCTGGGAGAGTTGCGGGAGTGGTGGCTGGGCGGGCTAGGCCATGGCGTTGCTCTCCCCGCCAGATGAAAGGCAGGGCTGGGCCCACCTGCTGTGCGGACAGCGGCACAAACCCCGGAGCGGAGAGCAGCCAGCAGGCTGTGCTTTAGCTGTTTCCCTTCTTGCTGGCCCTTGTGGGAACAGCAAACATGTTCCATGGAGGAGGACACAGTGGCGCTGAGGGTGTTTCGCTAAAATGCGTCACTGGCGCGCACCCAGCGGGGAAACTGAGGCAGGAATGCTAGGCGGTGGAGTTGTTCCTTGTAGGGCAGTGAAACCCTGCTCAGTCCTCCTGAGCCTGTGTGCAACTCCCCCTCCAGCTCTGCTTTGCGTTTGGGAAGCATCAGGAGCCGTTCTTCACTCTTACTGAGGGTGAATGACAAAGATAATCCCGGCTGGTGGGGAGCTGCACACAGAATCCGGGAACAGAGACTAAAACACGTTCTCCTTCATAGTGGATCCTAAAGGGGAGCAGTTCCCTGTCTGGAATGGTTTGGGTGTATGCTGGGGCCTAGCCTCGTTGGAATATATGGAATCAAAGCGAAATTCTATATTGGACAAGAAATGGGGTGGTCTTTATAGCAGGGTGGTCTTAAACTGAGGTTTAATGTATGTACAATATACAAACATTTTTGACAGACCATTAACACCTATAATCTTGTAAATATTTGCAATTTTCTAGATCATAAATATAGCTGCATAAGCAGTTCTTTCAGGACATCATTTATACTCCATTAAAGGTTAATTTACAAGTTAGTACCTTATAGAAAGAAGATATGTGTACTTTTATGTTAACTTTCTGTAAAGGGAGACTGGTGTCTCCAGCAGCAATTTGTAATTCTCCTGTGACGCTCCCAGTGGCACTATTCAAAGCGCTATTTGAATTCTTTTCATCAGCTCATGTTCACAGCAAACTTAATCTTCTGTTTTGAAGGTGGAGGGAGAAAGGAAAAGAAAAGAAAAAAAAAAGAGCTAAATCTTAGGTCTTCTGTCTGTGTCCCCAGGCATCCAACTGTTTGTTTGAACAGTCTCCTCTGACACACATTCTCATTTGTCACAGTGCTGATGATACCTGCTGCTGTCTCTGAGCCCAACTGAACCAGTGGCTGGGCTGGAGGCTGGCTCAGGAAGGGGGACAGGGAGGGGAGAGGTAAATAGCTGGGGATTGACTCTGTGGGCTATGACTTTATTCACTGTAATGGCATTTGTGCTTTCTAAAGATCAAAGGCCAGAAAAAAAGAGGTGGGGGCAGGGGGAGAGAAAGAAAATTGTTCACTCTAGACCTAGTCAGGAGCTTTCAGAAGTGCCTGTGAGAAATTAGGTGCCTTTCTTGCACATTTGATCATTTAACTTTGAAATCCTGGTGAGAGAGCTTAGAGAAGGCTCTGAAGAGAAGGGAGAATAACCACTCGTAAGTCATGACTGTTGGGGAAGAACGAACAAGAAAGGTGCCAAATTTAACTGGATTTTGATTTATTTTCTTTTTCTAAATGCCAACTTCACTTGTTCAGCCTGGTAGTTAAACAAATGAGAGGCTTTAAAACTGCAGTTAGCTGCAGATTAAAAGGAAAAAAAGAAATCTGTTGTAAATGCATATACTTTGTTGCCAGCTATTGGGATAAAAGAAGGCTTTCTCAAATGGTATGATATGGGTTCCTACAATGGTCTCTATGGATTTATTCGCCTTCCATAGGATTTCCCATGAAGAAAGATGAAAGCTTTGTGCTTATTACTCACCACGTAGTATATGTTTATCTTTGTTATTCATATCTTAATACTGTAAAGATTTCAGCAGCATTTTTTTTCTGTTTCAAACCACTGTGCACACTGCAGAATGTTCCAAGCTTCTCTATTTCATATATGGAGTTTCTTTCAGCTGGTTTCATGCACAAAGCGAGAGGTGGTCGTTATGGTGCATTCACATCACACTAAATAGGAGTTAATTATGTATTCTTACTGTACTGTTTTCACTGACAGATCTTTATAAAAATTGAGGCTTTTCTCAAAACACAATGACATCAACACTTCATTAATTTTCTGAGGTTTAGGGATGAATTTCTGACTAAGGGGTGTGAGAACTGGAAACTTCAACCATTGTAAATTGCTTTTGTAATTTTCCAATCCATAGTTACATTTCTTCTCTGAAAAAGGCAGATCAAGGAGTAATTAGAAACTCACAGGCTGCAGACTGGCGTGGAGAGGAGGGACTGAGCTTCCCTCTTTACCAAGCTAGTGATCTAACTGCAACGCCACAGAGTCAGTCCAGTCTGTCAGAACTACTCCCCTTGTTTTAAACACTTGTCAACTCAGAGAAGAACTTTCTGAGGTACCAGTTGTAACCTCAAACTAGTTTTTCCCAATAGTTTTAAAAACACATCCTTATAAATCCAGTAGCACCAGCAAGTGTTGAATGAAGTGACTGCCTTCTTGAGGGCCTGAACGAATGGGGATGTATTTTGGTATGAAATTCAGTGAAAAGACTGCTACTTAGAATGTGGCTGGAGTTGTACCAGGCTCCAGGACAGCACTGTGAATCCTGGTGTCACATCCATGCTTGGAAATCTCAGTATTTCGCATGACCGAGGGGGCATCTTTGATTATTTTGACAGGCTCATTGATCTTGATACCAAAGAGCAGCTGTGTGGATGCTGCTGCTGTTTAATGCCATGTGCTGTGGGGCTCAAAAATCCCAAAAATAGGTTGAAGAGGGTGATATTAAAATGGCAGAACTGCACTTCTCAGCCACACACCAGTCAGTGCCCTCCTGAGGCACAAAGGTTTTTGCTCTGTTGAGTGGAGTGCCGGGTTTGTGTATGCAAATCACAAATGTGGGTTTAATTTATCTTGTAGTAGTTACCATAAATAGCCTTATTATAGTCGATGTTGTAAGTGGGTGGGCAAAACAAGAATAATTATAAAGGAAAGTCTAAAATTATTCATTCACTAGGGACATCATCATAGAACAGTTTCTTCCTACAGTCACTACTGAAGTGGCTCTGGGGAAGGAACATGAGGTTTAATGACTGTGCAGGTGCTTTAATATAATTTAGCCTGAGAAATCAGTGAGCCTCGATGTATGCAAAGCCTCACACTATTTGGTGGTACTGTAGGTCTATTTGCCATTACAGGCTGAAGGCAGCTGAAAGAAAAATGAAAAGCACAACTTTAATAATAGCCTGAAAATGCAGATTAAAGCAGGATTCGTTCTATTAACTTTTTTCCTAGGATGGAAGCTATTTCAGCTACATTAGAAACTTAAAGGAGTGTCTGTTAACTATTAAATTCACTGTTTAATAATCTAGCAGACTTGCATGTAATTGCATTAAAAACTGTTTTATGTAAATTGGCTCAAAAATACATTCAATTACCTCATCTTTGAAGCAGTTCTACGTCACACAGTTATTCAAGCTTCACAGAAGGTTACTTGATGACACCATTTATGTGGAACATCTTTCTCCTGATAATTTTGTATATTTTATCATGGATGTGTCTCTTACATTTATCAAGCACATATCTTTTCCCTTTTAATTTACAGAGTAAGGACTGTGTGTAAGAGAACAGTTTTTCTTTGCTGCTGTGAGGGAAGGGAAATCTACCAGTGCTTATGAAATTACTACATTATGGTTTGTTTAGGACATAATTAAGACATCAATCAGAAAGGGTTGATTCCTTCACTAGCAAAGTTAATGAGATATTAACCAGCACTTTGAAGCTTGATCCAAGCTATCATTACACTATTTCACAAGTCCTCCAAATTCCTAATTTTATGGTCAGTGGTAGTGTGAAAGAAGACTTTTTAATGATTTCCTACAATTTTTAAAAATGCTTTTTTATTCCAAATGAAAGAAAGCAATTTCATCAATGCAGTGAATTTCTGGGTATAAGTTATCACTAAATTGTTTTGCTTTAACCTGCTTGCAAATTGACAGTGCAGTGTCTTTCTGGGTGACAGCCAGCTTTGCTGAATAATAGCTTGCACAAGTTGAAGGCACTGACAACTCCTGCTGAATGCACCACGCTTCTGATCTTTCAATAGCAAGCATAAATAAACGGAGGAGCTCCTAGGGCAGTTTATCCCCAATCCCTCTCTGAAGGACTGTATTTCACAGGAATATTGTCACAAGGATGACCATCAAAGCAGGGAGAAAATCAAGATCCTGATTTTCTGAGAGAGTGACACAATCTAACAGTTACCTAAATATTTGCTTTAGGAAACTTGACACAACTTTTTAAAAAGAGTCTTCTCTTCTATGACCTTATAACCAGACAGCACAGAGGTGATAATTGAAGCATCTTCAGACTGTAATAAACAGCTGCTGAAATGCAGTAGAAAACTGCAAGTTGAACAGTTGCACAGATTTCTTATTATAAAATACCTTTTTTTTACTTAAAATCTCCTGGACAGCTCTTTGCCTATCTCTTCAGTAAGTTGATATAGTTTATATTTCCCTGTATAATACTTCATCCAAACGACTGAGATTGTGGAGGCTTTCCAGAAAGACAAAAAGCTTGAGATAAATACAAATATACTCACACTCAAGCAGAGATCCTAGATTGTTTGTTTATATTTTCAAGATCCAATAAATTAGAGCATTGCCTTCATTGTTACACAGACTCCATGTAGTTGTGCTTCATTTAGCTTTTAGAAAAGCAGATTCCTATTTCCTCTGGCACAGAATACACCTAACAGAGAGGGTGTCCTATTTTTTCAGCTGTTTCTGAACTGCTGCTGTAATTGAAGAACTATGATCAGAAGTTGCTCTTAGAAGTCCCCTGTATGTTTAGTTTTCCCAGACCCTGTCACAAATCCATTCTAAAGATGAGTCTTAACACATCCTGCACCATTTCTTTTAAAGTTTTCTCACTGAATGATCCAGATACGCATCTATAGGGACTTTCAAAATGATTTACTAAAACATCACCTTGCTTTCTTCTACTGACTGAAATTGTATCAGTTTTAAGTGGTGAGAATTATTTATCTAAGAATATGGCTATTAGAATTAGAATAAGAAATTAAAATTAGAATAAGAATTATTCCATCACTGAACTTAAACTTCCATCTGTTTTCATTTCTGTATAATCTATCCTTTGTCTGTCTTTTGGTACTGACTCAATTTTCAGCATCTCTTCCTGCCTTGAACTTTATTGTTGCGGTGTGTAGGTTCTGGCGGTGATATGGCAAGCCGCAGCCTTCTCGGAGAGCGCAGTGAGGCTTGCTCGGGGAGAGTGGCTGTTCCGCTTCCCGTGCCTTTCCAGGCTGCCCCTCGCATGCTCCGGCTGGCTGTAGGCCCCACAACACGGTGACGGTAAAGGAGGCGAAAAGGCTCTCCGCACAGGGACTGCAGAGGGTCTTTATTTCATGGAGGCTCCCAGAAGCCTAGAGCCAGTACGTGCTGGCTCCTAAAGGCATGGTTCCCCCAGGCACAGGCCGGTGCCCCAAGGCAGAGAGAGGCAGAGCGCGACAGAGCACGTCACATGGCATGCAGTCTCATTTACCAGGGTGTGAGGGGGGCAGAGAGAGCACATGGACCAATGGTCTCAGGACACAGGGGGGGTACATGGGTGGAGTTGGGGTAAAGGAACAAATAGGAAAAACCCAAGGGAGTGGCCAGGACCAGGGGCGGGGAAGGGAGAGCCACCTGGAGAGGGCAGGTAATTTAGTAAGAGCAGGAGTGCGGAAATACAACACCACACTTTATCTTGGAAGAAGTTGTGGATGCAAAAATGATTTCCTTTATGAAATCACTATTGCTAATCCTTTGCAATTTTTAAAGAAAATGTGTTTCAGGATTTTTTTAAAAAAAATCAATCTCCAAACAAGTGATAGGTGGATGCTCCACAGTTGGATTCCCTGACAGCTGCTGTGATGGTATCAGTGGAGGTTAAAGAGACTTTCTGCTTGGCTGTTCAGATTTCACACAAGGTGTCAATAAGGAGCAAAGACAGTTGAGTGGTGGGTATTAGCAAAAAGTTGCAGAATGTTCGACCTGTGGCTAAGAAAAGTCTTCCACACCTTCTGTGCTGTCCAGCAAAAGAATTAAACCAATCAAAACCTGCTCCTGGAGCAATTGAATTGACTGACCTGTTGTAGTTAGTGCTCAGTATCTTTGGATGGGAATTTCTGATCCTTGACTGATCGTATTCATTTCTCATTTGTTGAGGTTATTTGATGATATTTTTGTATGATTCATTCTTAATACAGTACTATTTTCAGAACAAGACAGATAATGCAAATGTTCATTTTTGACCTTTTTTATCATGACTTGTCAATTGTAAAGAAACACAATTTGGGTTTTTTTATTTCCTTGTCCAGTTGTTCCTGGATTAACAAAAGTGTAAAATCTGGTGTTATTTGATATAGGTGATATTGTGTAACAGTGCAGTGCTTGTCTTCTCAGAGACAGAGGTGAAAATGAGTTTATATAGAACTAATATAACATACTCTTTATAGTGAGAAAATGGGGAAAAATTCCATTGTAATTACTTTCAGATTTTCATTACTTTCATATTTCACTCATAAGATTAATTTTCTCACCCATTTGTGTATGCTAATCAGCTGTATTAATTATTTCATATTGAAAGAGACTACTTCATAATTAGTTGGTTGTATAATTTGAAGCAAATGCTACAGTGAATTTTACCTTTTTTTAATTTGGAAATCATCTGCAAGCAGTTTTCTCAAAAGTCCTATTTACAGAAAATTATTTACCTGGTAGTTATACTTCAGGAATTGCTCTCTAATAATGTCTGAAAACTGATTGTGGGTATCTAATATTTCCTTTTTTAATGTATTCTAACTCTCAGTTGCTTTTTTTTAGACAGACATATATGGATGTATTAATTTTCAGTACAGTAATTCCTTAATTTTCTGCACTGCTTTTCAAGGAGAGGAAAACTTCTGAGAGGACACCTAGTTTTATATAATTGTTTGCTTGGAAATACAGTTCAGATGCTGCTTTGTGTAGACAGATAGATGAAGGAAATTAAAAGGAACTGGCTCTGCTTTGCAGCATGCACTGAAAAAAAAACATCTTGCAGGAAGACAACTTTCACTGCAAATTCAAAGCTTGCCACTGCAATCCTACTGGATTTTCTTGTATAATCGTGATCACTCCTTTATTTCCCACTTCACATTGCAAATGTATTTCTGTTATGCAAGTGACATTTAATTCTTGCACTGTCATCTACCGTGAGCACCATGTGCACAGTTGGAAATACTGTCTGAACTTAGAAATAGTTTTCTTTTACATTTTGACTGCTGATTGACAACACAGAACAGCAGTAGCTTGGTCCTGCCAGGGTTTGTTAGGGCTGGTGTTTGTGTTATGATTTTGTTTTGAATAGCTGAATCTAGGGTTGAAGGAGATGAATGTAAGTGTTTCTCATGTGCAGTGAGGTTTCATATCTGTAACCCACTGGGAGATTGTCCCTAACCAAACCTAAGATCTGAGCCATCAGATCTGTAGGAGATATGAAAAAGGCAGTAATTTAGAGGGGTTGTTATTATTTGCTAACGAAATAGGAGCCCCCATTATGGAATGAAGATCATATTACATGGAGCTGTGGAATTTCACATAAAATTAGGGGAGATTCATTGCACTTTTAAGCCTAAACTCCTTATTTTTCATGAGGGCTCTATAAATGATTCTGGCTGGAAGTACCAGTTGTATTCTCCATATTATTCTCAAAAGCCTGCTGAACAAAATGCTGCATATTAAAATGCCATTCAGTGGTTCATTGTTCGTGGAAAAACTCTGACCAAAATTTCTGGTTTCAACCGTCTATAACTATTTCTTTAAACTCATATTAAAATTATTTGGAGTTCTATAAATCAGGTTTTTCTACTACTTATATTTAAAAGCTAAATCCTGATATAAATAGAGAGAATTCTATGCAATCTTTGTGGTGGTGGACTGGTACTATTAAGCTTGAATCTGTGCTTCTTCGAGTGTTAGAAAACACAACTGCTTCACTTGTCTTTTTGTGTGTCTCACAATTTCGTATTCTCCCAGCACAGCTTGTGTGCTGATATATCAGAGCATTCAGTTTTAAATTGCCTATTTTCAGGAGAGGCTGGTAGTTAGTCTTGGATTTCTCACCCTTCTGAAAAATTGTTCTCTAAGGACTGCAGCTCTTTGAACAATTTTTTTGAGTGTCTGGGTGGTCTTCATAAAATCTGAAGAACTGTATTACAAGAAGATGATATCACAGTCTCACAGTTGTATTTAAACTGTGAGACTGTGATATAATAATGGGCTCAGTAATCAAACTTGCCTATGATACCAAAATACTAATACTCTAGCTTTTGCTGAAGTACGGGTTCATTTCTTAGTGTTAAGATGGCTTTTAATATAGACTCATTTAAAGAAAAATGATGGAATCATTCATTGGCCACAAGCTTTATTCTGTTCTAACGTCATGTAATCTAATCTGGGAGTTTTTCAAACACAAGTATCAATGTAGCATGTCAGTAATTTGAAACTTCAGTTCCATGGTAACATCTTGAAGGAGAGAGGGTGTAAAATAAAAGTCAAATGAGCCAAAATTGGACAAAATTCCGACATTTCTATTAAGCTGTATCATGAGGGATAAATAGGCATTGGAACAATATTAATGTCCAGTTCCAGTTCTCTCACAGGTACACTAAGAAACCATTAGATAAACTCTCCCTACCTTCATTTTCCTGTTCCGTCTATTTGCAATCCATGGAACTTTTGAGTGTTTGTACTTAGAGCAGTAATTCCAGTACAAAACACCCATCTCTGTACTGAAGTCTGTGTGAAAATGTATGTCATTCTTCTGGTAGAATATTGTAAAAGGGATTACTCTGTCACTGAAAGCTGCTTTGTTAAAAATTTAAAATGGATTTTTTAAAATATTTTTTTCATGGTTCCTCTTTATCTATGATACAAAGCTGAAGTTGTTCATACTGGCTTGGCTTTTTTTCTCCCTCTCTGTAGTTCAGTATTTCTTTCAAGAAAAGTCACCTTATTTGTATTGAACAGCAGGCAACAGAGCCATCTGCACCAGCAATTCTTAGAACAAACCCAATGATTCATGTTTAACTCTGCTTCTTCTCAAGTGCAGCTGGAATAACCAAATCAACCTTCTGTTTTTCAGCCAATTTAGTTAAAAGATGAAGCCAGACAACAAATTCACTCTGCATGCTGATAGTGGCTATTTTTCAAGTTCTTACTAATTATGGCCCCTAATTAAAACCAAACTACACAGTTTTATTAGAAAGTACAGGCAAGAGAACAGATCAGGTGCTTCCAAACTGCTGGAGCACAAGATTTTCTGTTAGAGGATTGTATATAATAAACTATTGTGCACCTCACTGCAAATCCATGGCTTTATTTCCAGCTGAGTAGCAATGTTGGATGTTGTATGCAATCTGTTGCAGTTGTGCCTGTTTGGAAAAGTGGATAGAGGCCCAGAATGAGTTCTCCCAGAATGGTGTCCACAAAGAGGCAAAATATATTCTCAGTTGCAATCATTCAAAAGACCTGCATTGAGTGAAATGCTGCAGAATATGATCTAAAGCATATTATTTACCAGTTTTTAAGAAGTCACAAAACAGACATTAAAATTGGTGTGATAAATGTGCACATTTTTTGTGTTTGTGCTTTGTGTGCGTGTGTGTGTGTGTGTCTGTATGTGTGAGGGGGTGTTTTTGGGAGGATGGTTGATGCTGAAACCCAGAAGAGCACCTGAAGTAAAACCCTGAACATTTCTTTCTGTCCCAAGGCTCATTGATCAGTGCTATTTGAAGGGTAATTCTCTTGCCAGCACTGAATATCTCCAAGATTTCACTTGGGCTCAATGTTGCCTATAGCAGAGACTGACTGGTTGCATTTCCATGTGAGAGAATTCCATGCAGGTTTGTGGGGTACTCATTACAAGTTTTCTATGACACACATTCATACAGACCATGCCCCTTTAAAAATAAATTCAGAGAAAAGGTACTCAGTGAGAGGTTTCACATTGTGTGAATTTAGTTAATTTTTTCTTATAGCACCTCATAATTTTCCAGAACAGAGATCATTAATCATCTCAAAGTGTATAGAAGTTTGGGCAATGGCTGTAAGACACCAAATGCTGACCCTGAAGGAAATTAATTACTAAAGGTGAAAAGCAAGTGTTTTCTTAATTAAGCCACCTAAGCTGCCTGGTTTTGCAAATGTTTATTAACACAATTCAGATGAAATCAGATCAGCACTTCTGGCTGCAGAGACTGTTGTTTCATTGGACCACGAGTCCTCGTTTCCAAATCCATATTCAATCTTTTAACACAGCAGCAAGTTGTATTTCCCATCTGTCACCTGTGACAACACTAATGAATGTAATAAATGGATGGTGATGTACAAACACTTTTGAAGTACCTCATTTATACAATATAGGTAGTAGTTATTTATAATAAGCTGTTGGGGAGTTGGGGTTTTATAGTTTTTGAAGTTAATTTTTAATATTTTCAATTTGCTGCATGTAACTGAAACATAAGTGAACATCTGATAATCAAACATTTTTGATACAGGAAACTTTTAGGGCATGTGAGCATGATATCTCAAAGGTTTTCCCAGCCAGTGTCTCTATTCTAGGACAAACAAGTGCTTTACCATGATTCAAAGAACAAAAGGTCCTGAGACTAAACCAGCTCTGGCCTTGAGTTGTCCCACCCACAGTGGATCTGGGCACTTGCAAGAGTCCTGTTGTGTGCTCTAAGCACCTCCTGCCCTAAGATTAACCAGCATTGTTCTTTCTAATTTGAGGGTGGATGAGAAGGAGTAAAGCATCTCTCAGAGGGGCGATGAACAGGATGGAAGTTCATAGACTTTAGCTAACACGTCAGAATTTGGCCTATACCACAACCCCTCCTGAAGAATTGGCCTGAAGGCTGTTTTCCAAGAACTCTGCTGAGTCAGTTTGAATGTGGGCGATAAAGCCAAAAATTTTATAGTCTGAATCAGATTCTCTTTGACCTGTTGGAAAACAGAGTAAGGCATGCTGCAACCAGCCATGAAAAGTAGGAGTTTATTTCAGATTAATTTCTCACCTTTGGAGTTGGTTGATGCATTAGTTTGGATGGAATGAAGAGAGAGAACTGGGAGGAGAGGCTGTGAACTAAATCCATCCAAAAAGTGTGTGCTCATTAGGGAGCAATTATCACTTTGTATTCTGATCTTGTTTATGTGGTAGAGACAGGACTTATGGCAACACAGCAAGGCCAAGTACTGATGTTTATTGCTCAGTGAGAGGCTGACATGACTAATTGAAAGGGAACAGATTCATCAGGTTTTAAGAAAAGTGATGAGATGATATTTTCATGAACTGCTATTCTCACTACTACCGTTTTTAAAAGCCTCCACTACAATAAAAAATTAATGATTTTTGGCAAAGTATGTTACAGATCTGCTATGTTCTAAACAGAAAGGTTTTGGTTGCACTTCCTGCCTTTTAATTTCACTTTTATTGAATTGTTGTACTTGAGGAAAGAACAATCCCATATTTTGAATTTTGCCACTGATTTTGCTGTGCCCCACACCCCTTGTAAAGGATAAACAATCATATGTCCTTGTCTCTCTAAACTATAGAAAGGTTTCAACAAAAACTGTTATGTCCATGTGCATTGCCTCTGCAGTAAACCTTGGATCTTCATTATTTGAAGCTATCATAACTGCTCAGCAAACAATGAATGTTTAAATGTTCATTTGAACCTATTGTGAAAAAGAATGGCACTGGCAAATCTAGAATTACTTCACAGCAATCACTTCTATTCTGGTTAGGATTTTGCATTGCTCCTGTAAGACATTGGTTTGGAATTCCTCAGAGTTATTTTCATTTAAAGTCAAATGTAAATGAACAGCCACATCAGACCAAATGACTGCATTATGAATTCCAGCCTGTGGAAAATGCTCACAGCCAGGCAGGGGGATGCTTCCCTATTGCAAAGATAACCTGTAGGACTAGTCACAAAAGCTGGTCCAGGGAGACAGATCTCCTTGTGATTCTTCCTCTGATAATGCAGACAAATGGGCTCTTGGTTTGAATTGTTGTTGTCTAGAACAATCTGTCTCCATCAGGATCTGAACAAATTATTTTCCCCAGGTAAATGTTACCCTTTGAAAATAGCCCCTCTCTTCCCACTCTTTGTCCTCAGTAGCAAAGTTTTCCTGAAATGGTACCTTACTCTGGGGTTTTTTGTGGTTTGTTTGGTGGGGAATTTGTTGTTGTTTCTGTTTTTGTGTATGTGTTTCTTTTTAAATGTCTGATTTTAATATGTTGAAACCATTGCCCATAAACAGACTTCTGCTTTTACCAGGGCAAACAAGCTTCTCTTTAAGGAGTATCTGCTTAGTGAAATAAACAGTGCTTGGGGTTCACAGAACAGCAGGAAGTTGTTCTTCTGTTATCTAAGTTGTTTCTTTATTCAGTATGAAAAATAATGACACTTGTGTAGTACTTTATAATAGATGCTCTTATACAGCAAGTTTTGAAGAAAAGGGAGAACAATCTTCAGAAACAGGCCTTATATTAATAAGTACACGGCTAATTACTGCAATCATACAAAAGCTGCAATGACACCTATCTATATATTTATATGGTCTTTTTGGTCTTTTTAAAGACTGTGTCACAAGCCTAAAAATGTCTTTAGCTTAAAAAAGAAGGTGCTTCTCTGGGATGGTGTGTGTCTGCCTCTGTTCAGCTTTGTTCCATGCTCAACTTCACTAAATTCTGTTTTTTTCTTTATTCTTTCCTAATCTAGAAATTGCCAGCTTTGAAAAGCCTGTTAATTTCTGTTTGTAAAATGTTCTGCTGTAACTTGAATTAAATGTAGTGCAGCTGTGAGTAGTCATGGCTAAACAATACATGGCATAAATTATCTCTGTCTGGAGTGTCTGACTAGATAACATAATCAACAGGAGGCTGACAAAACATCACAGCCGCCTGTTGTTGCTGACAACTTCGTTATTTCCATGATGTTCAGCTGGGTAATTTGTTTCTGAGGAACAGCAATATCTTCAGACATGTCCAATGGCCTTATGTACTTTTATAGGCTTTCTGAAGCAGGATTTGTTTGCACAGTTTTAGGGATTTTTCCTAATCTGGGGAACAACTGCAGGAACCATCAGCAAAGAGCTCTGCTCAGCATTGGTTTTGCAGTAGAGCAGCATTCCCATCAAGCAAGGTTGGTGCACACCTCTTGATAGGTAACAGCAGCTGCTCTTTGATTCCTTGATTCAAACAGGAAGGGCTTTGAGGATCTGATGGACTTCTTATACTATTTTATTTCTGTTTACCTTAACTAACACTCCAAAAGATCCCAAATGACTCAGTAGTTTTGTGGCTCTGGCAGCCCAGGCCTGATTCTATTCCACTGCAGCCAGGAATTATTATTCTCAGGAATTTTCCAAGTAAAAAGACTAGCTAGGAAAGCCACTGTGACTGTATGAAAAACATGCCATCTTTAAAGAATTCTGACCAAACAGTTCTAAGTTTCTGCTAGTTCATCTAAAATCATATTGTGAAATACAAGCAGCAAGTCCATAGCTGCCACAAAGATGGAGAACTCCTCCCCTCTGCATCCTTCCTCCGGAAGTGGGAGTCTGCAAGCCCCAGGCACTGGTGCATCTGCCAACTTCGGCCCTGCAGCAGAGCCTGGGTGTGCTGGATTCCAGGCTGGGCTGACAGAACCGTGGGTTGGGAGCCGCAGCTACAGAGGAAGTCTGGGGGAGCCAGGGCTGCCAAGCCCAGTTCCATTTGCTCACTTACACCACGGCTGCCTCAAATATTTCAGAACACTTGGGAAAATTCTTTTCTAAACTTAGTCCAAACAGAATTATTTTTTATTCACTCACAATTTCAGAATTTTTCAAGTTCAATGTCTGTGACAGATGAACTGGGAAATAATTGTCTTTTTTATAAGCATACTGAATACTTCTGTGTCTCTGTGGATAATAGGTTATTTGCTATGGATTTGGATCAAGAACATTGGCTAAAGTAACTAGTGAAACAGTAAGACTCAGATCAATGTCCTTGAAGAAACACAAGAAACCAGGGAATAGGACAGAGAATTAACAAGTTGGCAAAGGGGTATGTGTGAAAGATGATAGGTAAACAAGGAGCCAGAGAGGCAGGAATTGCCAAAACCAGAGTCGGAATTTACTACAGTACCTTATATGTATAAAAATGTGCAAGAAAGAATGACTGTGGGGATACACTTTTTATATGTTTGTTTGGAGGGGTTGTTTTGTTTTTATTTTACCTTTCCCACTGAATACTTTTGACTGCATGAAAAAAACACCCCATTATCTTGTTTCAAGGAGGAGAATCTTTAACTACCTTTCTAGTAATGGATTTTTAAAATGAGAGTGCACACAGATGACAGAGTTAGCCTGACCATGTTATTTGGGGG
>VZTD01004848.1:64403-167695 GCA_013397725.1 Rhagologus leucostigma
GGGGGGGGCGGAGATCCTATTTCCAGGTATCCAATCTGCCTGGCTCCATTGCTACAACAGCAGACGGAGATCTGATATTTGAGCAATATTTGTTCTTTTAGTGGGATTATGAACAGTGTAAAATACAGCTTTGTCTCTTATGATGGCAACAGCTTTGCCATTGACTTATTTGCAAGTCAGGCTCCACGTGAGTTTCTTCGCTCCAAACTTCCCACCTGGTTTCTAGTGGGAAAAGCCAAATGTTTTTCACAAGCACGGTGCATGCGATATAAAACACGGGAAAGCTGGTTTCTGGGGATGGAGGACGTGCTACCTACTGGAACGCCGTCTGCAAGGACGTCGCGTTCTGGGGACAAGGCGGTCCCTGTGAGGCCGCCGCTCCAGGGACCATGCCGGGATTTTGGAGAACTGGGTGGACGCTGCCACCTATCGATGGATGGAGGACGCGAAAGCCCGAGACCTTACAGAGAGCTCCTCATCCCTCGCCTCCCTCATCCCAGAAATGTCCCAGTGTCCGGAAGGAACAAACAGAATTTGCTAAATGGAGTTAATGGCCAACATAACGCTAAAAACACCTGTGGTGTGTAAAGCTGAGAACAACTCAGGGTGAAGGTGTGGGTGACTGTCTTGGGGTGACTCTATCATGTGTATCCCCTATCATGCTCTATGCCCAAAAAGTAATATTGTGCCTTTTCTGTGCCTTTAAACTGAGCTTGAAGGAAAAAAAAAAAACAGACGAACTTTCCAAAGCAGCTTCTCAAGGACACAGAGATTACACTCCTCAGTGTTGTCTGGCTGCAGGTAGTACGGAAGGAGCACCCTGCTTGCTTTCCTTCAGCCAGCTGTTTTTTTTTTCCTCTTGGCGTGAGACGGAGAGCTGAATTTTGTTTCCTGGGACTTTGGTTTTTTCCCTTTTTCTCTTCTGAACTGTTTCAACAACATCAGAACACATCAGGAGAATTTTCTCCCTGAGGCCCGGGGGTGGGCCCACGCCCTCACCGACCAGCTCTGAGGAGGAGAGAGACCACACCTACAGAAGGACTCTGAAATCTTCCCAGGTTTCTCTATGTAGCGAGGGATTTCATTTCATTATTTAGCATCATTATCCTTTTCCTGTGTGTTTGTTAAAATAAATAGTTTTTATCTCTTTCACTTTCCTTCGAGGAAAAATTTCCTTTTTTCCCGAACCCTGTGGGGGGAAGGGTGGTTGCAACCTGGTTTTCTCTCAGGGGCTATATTACTACATTTTGGCCAAACTGGCACAGTGACTGTCACTGAATCAGCCAACTTGGGTGGCCTCTTTAAGCGAAATGCACCACTAAATGTACATCTTCACAAAAATGTGCAGCTTTAGCAGCATTAAGAACAATAGCAGCTTGGGGGATCGGCTCTCGTTTTGTGCTGCATGTAGGGAACTTTCAGACTCACCAATCATGGAAAGAAAACCTGTCGCAATAAGTTAAGTCAGCAGTGTAAGTACAGGGAGCAAAATACTCTGTACAACTATGAAGAGTAGAATGCAAGTGCAATAATAACTGGATGACTTCTCTGTCCTCTAACGGAAGCATCAAAGGCTGAAGATGAGCAGATTTCTGCAGGAGATCAGACTACAGGATCTGCTTCCACGTGTTTTATCACAAACCCAGGGGTTTGTTTCTGTAGGTCTTTTAGTCTTCTTCATTTCCAGAACCGGGTGTAGGTGCCTCTCACACTTATTTACAAACATTCAGTAATAACTTTTAATAATTTCATTTTTTATGATTTGCTAAATGTATGATTACTTCTTTTTACATTACTGAGCATTGTTTTGTGTCTTCGGGCTTTTGAACAGGTTAATAATGAATAGGTCAAGAAGATTATAAATATATTTATTTGATACAAAAAAACTAATTGTATTTCACAGAACTAGGCTTGGGCAAGAAAACTTCCTGACTTTTACTATTCTACTAAATACCGCTTGGGTAGAAAAAGGACTAAGCATTTAAAAAATTGAAATGGCAATTGTAAAAGGGCTGCTTTCCACCAAGCTGAAGGGAGAAAGAAGAGAGAAGAAGTATTGAACCACAGTGAGAAATTGCTAGAAAATGTTTAAGAATAGACTAATTTCTGCAAATTCACTTTAGGTTTTCCCCCTGAAAACAGCTGGAAATTGAGAGTTCCTTTACAAGTGAGTTCCTTCGATGAGGTCTATACAGACCAAAAAAAAACCTTAATTGGGAATTTTGACTCAGAAGAATCAACCCTATTTAGCACAGCACTGAAAATGGAGTTCTTAGGCTTACATTTATTTTTAACTGATTTAGACATTTCAGATATTCAGCATGCTTATTTCCAGATAGTATCTCAGTGTTAAAGAGGTATTTGGTGGTTTTTGAAAGATTTCCAATTTCCTCCTGTTGGCAAGGAGCAGTGACCTCAGTCAGCTCTCTGACTAATGATCCTTGGAAGGAGCAGAACAAAAGAGGGAATCCTGTACACAGATGACCTGTGATTTTCATGGTACAGGAGAAGGAAAGTCGTGCATAGAATATTGTAATAGCACTTTGCAATTCTCTTCTGCAGCAAAGCATGTAACTATTTGCATTTGATATTCTCATTATGTCCTGGAAATACATCTCTGTGCATGTTTACACACATGTGTATAGGCATGCATATGTGCCTATAGAAAACTCCCCAAAGAATGATTTGATCCATATCCAGATTGATTTAAAAAATACAGATTAACTTCAAGTTCCATGACATACAAACATCAGGCCCAGGACTACATTTTAGCTTCAGCTATTTGAGCAAATGGATGCACTTGGGTATGAGGCACAGCATCCTTAGCTGAGATTTGAAGTGAGGGAGAATCAGGCTGATCAACAGATTTTGGGAGGTTTCCAACATTTTCCAAAAATCAAGCACCATGTGTGAATAAATCCAGGGAAAAAATTGCAGCAGATTGTAGGAGTAGCTCTGGTATCTCCTTAAAAACAATAAAAAATACTTTTTCTGTAGATATTAATGGTCACTGGCTATGACAGACCCAGGAACTGGTGTGTTTTGGTTCTTTTCTATTATCAGATGTTGCACTGGAGTGTTCTGGTTGCATGAATTTAACCCAGTGGACTGTCTAGAAGGATAACAATTTCCTAGATTGTTGTTTATCTTTGATTGTCACCTTCACTGTTTTTAGAATTCTATATATGGGTATTTCAAATATTCCATATTTGACTTTGTAACATTTTTGTGGGTTTCTGTGGGTTCCAGCATTTGCTTTTTTTTTTGCCCAATAGTAAAAAAAATGAGATTTTGAAATATCACTGTTCTACTATTTTGGAAGATCCTAATGCAGACATTACAGGATCTGCTTTAGCTGAAGCATCTGTAGGGTGTGTTTTTGTTATCCATTTAATAATCTTTTTGAGGCATAACCTGTTCAGGCTGGGAGCTTTCCAGTGATGTTGCAGATGTCCTACAGCTATGGTTGCTGCTTTTGTTGCTATGATTGCAGACAGCTGTAGTGGTAGCTTGCTTGGATAAAGAAGAAACAATACATCACATGCAACAAGCAGTACTGCACTGTGATTTTTTTTCCCTCCTCCTTTTACTGTTTTAGCATAAAACCGACTGCTTGAGGATGGCTGCGTTAATGTCTTTTTGCTCATACTTCATGGCAAATTCATTACAATCACAGTTTTGTTTACTCTGGCAGTAATTATTTTTTCTATTTGCACGCTGTGCTGCTGATCAATTTCAAAGGCTACAACAAGCTAAAAGCACAAAGAAGTCATGGCATCTCTCACATGGAGGCTTCACATATTAGTCACTCCTACAGCTGCACAGGTAACTGGGACAGAGTTAAGGCACCAAACATTCTACCTGTGATACAACACTACTTGCTTTTAATACTGTTTTGCTCTGAGGCTTTAGCAGCAATCTTGGACTTCAGTAATTACTAGTAATAGGCTTTGTCATATCTGATCATTCATGCAGTGTAAGAAAGAGATCTACTCATTCTGCCCAGAGGCTGAGCCAGCAGAGACAGCAAAGCTAATGTGATTCATTGAAGGAAGACAGTGGACAATTACCAGCAACTTGCTCACATTTTGCCTTGGATAGCCTAAGCTGGTAAGTCAAATCTAACTCTTTAATGCATATATTCTTAATTATTAGTTTCAAGTGTAAGATTGATTCATAAACATAGCATGTTGACTGGTTTCTCAGCTGTTGTGTTTTCCTAAAATCCTAAGAGAATGATTTACAGCTATGCTGTGCCCTACCAGTGCACCTGTCTATAGAGTGTAGCATATATGTGCCAGAACAGAGTGATCTATAATTTAGGTATTTATTTTTCTTTCTCTGCAATATATTTTTAAGGGACATGAATATTAGGTCAGTATTTGACAATTAAAAAGGAAAAAAAACATAAAACTGTTATAAAGGTAACTATTTTATATTCATTTGTATCTGAATTTGGCTTTTAAAGGACCCTGGTGATGGAGAATAAAATGGTTACTTCAGTGCTTAGGTGCAAGTAGAAATCCGATCACAAAGATGAAGCTGCAGGATGTGCAGCATGAAATGTGTTTTGGGAGACCTTGGTCCCTGGTTTGGTTCATGGTGTAGCACAGTGACAGTCACACAGACTGGTTTCATGGGTATTTCCAGGGTAGGGCAGTAACTGTTTCCCCAGAGATCTGCTGCAAGACTTTTGCACTCTTTAATTCTTGGAAATGCAAACTGCTCTTAATTATGACTGGTTATAAGGGGAGCTGCTGTTGTTATTTTGTCTAGTCCTGCCTTTCTCAGTAAAACCTGGTGCTGTGCTGCCTGTTGCAGTGCTCAGCTTGCTATGGGGATGCAAGTTAGATCACACAGGGCTACTCCAAACCATATGGAGATGTACTTATGTCATCCTGACTGATGTCAGCTTTGTGCAGAGGCTTCCATAGGTGAAAATCTCAAATGAGTCTGTTCTGCACATCTCCTTTTTCCAAATTATTAGTCTTCGATGTGCTGTAACAATTTTAGTTCTGACAATGATACATCCTCAGGCTAAGTGCATTTCAGCTGGAGGATTTGTTGTTTCAATCAAGACAATGCACATTTCAGGTCTTCACCTGATTGTTGAGGCAAGGATACGGTTGTAAAAGAAATTGAATTAATAACTTTTAAAAGGAGCCTAAAACTGCTTTCATGAAATGAAAAAAATGCCAACATCCAAAAACCCCTGTGCTTTCCATCAAAGAGTCATGTGAATTGAGCTGTCTCTTTTTCTTATTTCTTATTACGATTTTTACCCGTGATTTTGCCCAATCTCATTCCCATTGCTCTACTGTGAGTCATTTCTACAGCCTAATAAGATCCCATTTCCAGAAAGTTTTCCAGAATATGGGACTTGCCTTTTTTTTATTTCATACCTTGTATATGACTAGGAAGGATGCTACGTATGATCATCTGCAGTAGCATTTTGCACCTTACTGTTTCAGTAAGCTGGTGAAAAAATGCAGCTCATTTGCATCATGTCATTCCAGCTATTGCCTTATTGTTCCACATTAATTCCCTGAACTTGTTTGGGATATTGATGGTGAGTATACAGGGAACATGTCTATGTTTCCAGTAATTTGTGATTCAACCAATTCTGTGTGGATAGCAAAGATGCCATCTGTTTTATTGTTGAATAGCTGCAATTTCAAGAGTGTTTACTTAGCTTCTCTATAGATTCACTTGTTCTTGACTTCATAGAAACACTGATGACATTATAAAAGATTCTGTTCTCTTCTTCCATCAGTGTCAGTCTTGGGATCTGCTGTGGCTCTTTACTGACAAAGCTTCCATGTGTGACAAGGGCACGCTGCGGTTACTGTCCTCGGAAGTCATTGTTTAGGTGGTAACTAACACACTGTTGTTTTCTTCTGATTGGATAAATCCTGGTTCATTGACCAGATCAAGGTAGGAAGGACTCCAGCAACCCCAAGGAACTGTAATATCTGGAGTCAAACTATGTTTAGTCACAGTCCATAAGAACTTTAACCCGTGCCATGGGAAACAGACTTGTTACTTAACTGCTCTGAGACTTTTCTGGGTTGGTGACACAGATTAGCACCCCAGTGATGCCTAAATTTGCTTTGGTTGAAAGCCTACACCAACATTCTAGAATGCTGTAACATACATAGAGACTCCAGTTTCTTTTTACAGTGTACACATTGGAACAGAGAAAATAGCCCTGCCAACTGTCTGAGTTTTAAATGTGTATTGGGAGAGGTGTCACCAGAGCACTTCCTCCAAAGACTCAGATTTCCAGAAAAACTGTCCAAAAACTGACAGGTGCTTCTCCTTTACTTGATCAGGTTAGTATTTGCTCATAAAAGAAAATGCTGCTGTCAAGCTGTTCTATGTAAAAATTTGGGATTCTGGAAACAACTTCTCTGCTTCTCAAGAAAAGCTTGAACTTGATGACTTTCAAGAGATTCTGTGAAAAACATCTGGGCAACTGAGTTTAGTGGATGGAGACAAATACACTTCCTGCATTTGTGAAGGCTGGAGAAGAGGGCTTTTCGGGAGTCAGGCTGGCAAAATTCCTTTTTTTTTGGTAATTACTTAAATCCTTGAGAATATTAAAGTCAGCAAGCAGGTAGTTTGGTCTAGTGAGACAGAGGGAGAACTTTATCAGCCTACAGAACCCTGATACAGGCATAAGCCATGTTAGATTTAATACCAGGCATTCTTGTTTTGTTTAATAATACCACAATAGGTAGGAGAAGTCCCACTAAGTAGATGTTCCTAATTTTTTTAATGTAAACTTAAATATCTACACAGCTCCTCAGTAAATTCCCATATTGGCTTCATGAAGCTTGTAACCTCTTCTGTGCCACTCAGCTATGCTGAGCCTGTTCCTTTTCAAATAAAAAAACATAATCCCAAAGCAGACATAGTGCAGTGTGCTGAGCTGCCTTTGAATTAAGAATTGGTTGAGTCTACTCTTCTTTGTCCTCATCTTGAGGGTGGTTAGGTTCATGCGGCAAATGCAAACTGTTCTTTCTGTCCTGATTTCACTACTAACTGTGTGGTATCTGGTATTCAAAACTTGTAGTCTTGGAATCAAATTATTTTGAGAAGTTGAAACTTCCTTTACAAACATGGCTATGGCACTTACTGGCCTATTTTTATTCACTATTTGGGTCTGTGTTTTGACCCATACTTTATTGATGAAAATAAGAAATTATTGAGAACAGAGATAAGAGGAGAAATTTATGTGGGACAATCTGTAGCACTATATACTAACAGAAACGGGAAGTGTTACTCTGAGTAACTGAGAATTAAATTATCATTAAATTTGGAAAATTGCTGAGTTTCTTTAAAATACTAATAACATAGAAAAGTGGAAGGTGGATAATCAGTTTACTCCATCAACTCAATCAAAAATCTTTGCAGTATTGCTGCCTCCTGAGTCCCAGAGAGCTGCTGATCATCTCCACACTTGCACATTCATTTCAGGGATGCAGCTCACATAATTCCCTTCTGATTGCACACACTGTTGTTCAAATGTAGCAGTCTTTTCATCACATATGACAATTGTGTTGACTCTGTCTCTCTTCATTCAGAGACTTGGTCTCTCTTCAATACCCCCGGAGCATGGAGAATATATGAAATTATTTGTAATAAGATACTTTTATGCTCAGGGTGTCTGCTTGCCACAGTGTGCATTGAGAATGGAAGATGCAGAAAGCTTAGGAGACCTGGGTGGTGTCTTTAATCTTAACAAAAAACACCTGCCAAAACCAGCCTCAACAGCAGGGTGAGTGTTTAGTAAAGAATGCTTTTACTAGAAATAGTCAATAAAGTCTGGTCCTGCCATCCGATTTGCTTAAAAGAAGGCTGAGACCATGAGAACAAAAAGAAATTGTATCATAGTACAAGAAAACCTAAAGATTATTTGCAGAAAAGATAGTCTGAAAGGGTAGACAGGTTTACTATTACAACTGTGAAGTCTCCTAGAGGGACATTCTTCCTTAGATATGTGTACACACTCTTGTCAGGGGAAAAGGAAGTGTGAAGAAATAGTGCATTTTTGTCACCTTTTCACTTAGAAATCCGTGGGGATATTTTCCTATGCCTGCAGCTGGGTCAAATCTGATTCTTAGTTTCCCTTCAGAAAGGGAAAATTATTCCCACATAATGTACTTCCAGAGTTAAATATTAATTCAATTTTTCCTAATACAGAAAAATTACTGTAATGATAGAGCACAGAAAGTATTGTTTAATTATGAGATAATATGTAAATCCAATTAGGTGAGGCAGTCAAAGAGAGGCAGCAGTCCCTCTTCGAAGGGTTTGTACTCTAAATGGACAGAGCAAACACAGAGCAGGATAAAGTGACACAGACAAAGTGATATAGACAAAACCAGTGCTTGCCCACTACCTGCGGGAGGAGCCGCTCAGTATGAAACTGTCCACAGCAACATTTACTTTTGGGTGTCATTTTTTCTGACACCTGGATTACGAGAACTCACTCTGTCAAAAAAGTTGCTTCCCTCATTAATTGAAACCCCTCCTCCTCATACAAATCAGCAAATAATTCTGGAGTGGTCTGTTTTATTTTTCCATCTTTGATTCTCTGTCTCCATAGATATCCATGGGTCTCATTCCATAAAGATCAACTTGCCATTGAAAAAGCCCAAAACTCACCTCTGTGTGTCTGTGTGTGAAAGTGATTTTAGCCACAGCAGCCTCGCACTGTGTGTTTCAGTGACACACTTCTGATCAATAATGGTGGTGTAGCAAAACCTCACTAAATGGCTGCTGTTTTCCTTCTAGAAACCCCTGGCTGAAAATGACCCAGCAAATGCATAACTTAAGTCTCCTGCAGAACAAAAAGCACAGCATGCCATCGTCCCCCAACGCTGCCAAGCGGCTGTACCGGAACCTGTCGGAGAAGCTGAAGGGCAGCCACACGTCCTTTGATGAAGCCTATTTCAGAGCTCGTTCTGACCGCCTCAGCCTCCGCAAGGCCTCCATGGTAACTACCTGATCCCTATCAAACTGCCAATTTACTCTCCTATTAATCTCCTTAATCAGTTGGCTTTTAATCTGTACAATTCTCATCATCTCTCTTTGTTCTCTGCCCAGTGCTGTATGTGCTTCCCAGCCTTACCATTTATGATCCTTTGTCAAAACAGAGTTTGACCTCCTTAAAGGGTAAAGACAGGCTACCTACTCAAGTGATGATGCTTTATTTTAGGAGTAAGGTTGTAACTTGTCACTTACATGACAAAATGTGAATTAGATATATAGATGCAAGTGTTTCTCTTACAAGAAAAGAATAAAAAGTATTTTGAGGAAAGTGAAGATGGCTTTAATAGAAGTTCTCGTTTTTCCAAATGACAGAGCAAATGCCTTTCAGGCATGACAGATAAATAAATGCAAGGTTATTCCCAGACTGTGGTGATGGTCAGTAGATAAGACTATGGAAGAAAGAGATCACATGTGAAGCAGTCTAGCCTGGGTACTCCAACCAAATCCCAGCCGAGCACTCTGGTACCAGCACAGTAAAATATATAAACACCTGCTGGAATTAACCTGCACAAGGGCTCCTGCTGCTGCCAGTGCTGGTGAAGTTGCACAACCCCCAGTGCACACATTTTGGAGAATGGACTCTGTCCCTGAAATAATAGCCCAATGTAAGTTCAGTGTACAAAAGAATCTTTTATGTTTGCTGGAGAAAGATGAACCTGCTTGTTGATATTGCTAAACAAAGTAAATTCCACTTTTCCATAAGTAGGAAGAACAGACACATTCTTCAACGTCTCCTCTGAGTTATTTCAAAGAGTTCATCTCCACTTCTGAAGAGCAAAGACTAATGACAGTGTCTGTGAATGCACCAGGAGATGCCTCTTGGAACCAGTACTCTGCTGCACTAGATCAGATGCTTAGTGCAATGTAGTACTAAACTCAAAGTATGGCTGGGCCAGATAACAAAAATATTACATTTTTTCAGAAGGAAAAAGGACACTCTAGACTCCTTTGACACTCACAAATTTCGTTACGTAAGAGACATATTATATGAATCAGTGCAAGAATCGGAAATTATTTTTAATTCAATTAGCTGATGCTGTCCCCTAGGATCATGCTTTCCTGAAGTCAGAGGACCCTTACATGACCCATGGAGACTGTTGTCTCTCTCCTATGGAAAAAGATCATGACCTGACAAAAGCAGGGGACCATGGCTGCTTCCTCTCAGCTCTTCCAGAGCCAATAGATTCTTGTTTCACAAGAGAAGCCTGAAATTCAAAAAGGGCTTGAAAGCTGGAAAACAGCCTTTGCATGGTAGCCAATGGCTGTGCTTTTGAGGCCATGGGTTTCCAGATGCTTTTCAGTTTGTAGTGATGATTTGAATTGAGGTCTCAAAGTATGAACTGTGGGGAAAGATTATTTAGATTTATTTTTTAGCCACTATCTTTTCTTGTCTTTTTTTTTTCCAATTGCAAGCTTGAGTGTGACTGAGGGAGTGAAGGAGGAGAATAAACCAGCGCTGGGGACATGCCAGAGCAGACTGACATGTAGGCTGAATGAATGCCAGGCTGTGAACATATCTTCTGACCAGGGTTTATCTAAATACACACTTCAGATTACATATTCCTCCAAACGTGGGCTCTTCTATCATACTTAACTAATAAGAAGAGAAATTGCCAAGGAGCTGAGCCAAAGGATTGAGGAGCAGGGCACTGCTGCTGGGGGCCGAGTCCTCTGCTAACCCTGAGCTAATAACTTACAACCTGAGTTGTGTCCCTTTTCACTCTGGAACTGTCAGGCAGTTGGAGTGCCTATTCCATCAGTCATCACTGTTAGAAGACTTGATTTTATGTTGTGTGCATGGGGATTTAATGGGATACAGACATACCTGTGCTAACTTTGTTCCCCCAGCCCACTACACTGTCATGGGAGTGTCACAGCTTTTGTCACTGACAAACATCCAGCAGAGGAACCTGTAGGTATCACCAGTCTGGGGTCTGAGCTGGTGTCCACAACAGGCAGTGAATAGATTCCTACTGAACTCAAGAGGCTTTGGATCCCATTCTATCCATTCTGCTTGTTGTTTTCCCAGTTTTCCTTAAAAATAAACAGCAAGGAAACCATTACTGAAGGGGTGGAAATATTCCAGGTCAAGTTGCTAGCTCACGTATTTTCTAATCATTGAGTTTCTGTGCCACTGAGCGAAGTCAAGGAGTAAAATCATGTCTCCAGACAAGTGAACAACATTTGTTAGAATTTGTTTTCTTTCACCTTTGGCTGGTGAAGAGTTTTCTTTCCACTCTCTCTTGCTGTGCAACACTTTCCATTCAGTAAATTGTTGTCTTGCTGCAGACATAGCAATGTCTCAAAATAGCTTTATTCTTGAACTCATGTTTATCAAAACAAGTCTTTGCAGAAACTACTTTACCACTTTTTCCAACTCCAGTAGCACATAGTGGACTTTTTCAGTCAAACTTAGAGCAAATACCTTGAAAGGGGCACTTCATTTTAATTAAGCTACATAAGATTGCATTTCTAAACACTCTGGCACTGAATCACTTACTGGAACATGGTTATTACTTACTGCAAAGCAATACTGTAGTTCTTTTCAGTATATACATTTGTGCATCACAGTAACACCTAAATAAATTAATCACATAGCACAGCAGTCCTGCTAATGATTAGAGGCTGCAGGACTGAGTCAAGGAAAAAGCAATGTAAAAACTGCTCCTAAACTTCACCCAATCACTTTCAAATGTGATTCAGTTTCTCTTTGAATTTATTGCTTTTGTCCTTCCAGAGCAGAAGAAATTATCTGGTAAAGGTAAATGATGGCAGAAATCAGAAGGCTCTTGTTGGTATTTGTGACAATACCAGCTGGACTAAAATTGAGCACTTGGGTCTAAAGATATTACTTCTTATACCTGTTTGGATTTCTTTTCCCTGGGCTGCAGATGTCTGAAAAATGCTGCAATACGAGAGGATCTTCTACATGGAATGTGATAAGCTTTTTGCAGAAAACTATAATTTTCAAATATATTTCTGTTTTCTGTGTGAAAGCAAATAGTTGGGGGAAAGTTGGTCAGGAGTGTAGAATGTTTTTCTGGACTTGGAGAGTTGGGGTGGATGCAGACTTCCAAATGGGGCAGTTCACTAGCATGGGTGAAGATGTAAGAGATATTTTGCTGCCTCTCCAGGATGTTTTTTGACTGTCTAGTACAGTTTGATGTGCTCTGCTATGGGTGAGGGATGCACACATGCCCAATTAGAAAGACCACATCAGTTCCCATGATTTTACACTCTTTGAAGTTACAAGACTTGCCAATGTATTTCAGCCTATTGCTTGTGTCTGAATTGCTCATTTGTAAAACCTGGTATTTGTAATTTGGTCTCGTAATTGTTTGGATTTGGTGAGGTAGCTTATAATATTCATGCTCTGTTTCTCATTTAAATCAGTGCAGCTTTTTCAATCAGATTTCTAATGAAATGAAGAAATAGAAATTTGCTTTTATTTTTTTCCCTTTTGGTGAAATATTCTTGCCAACAGGTCAGTTGGCAAGAGCATTTACAAAAAAGTAACTTAAACATGTGCTTAGATTCTGCTCAACAACTTACTTAGGGCCAAAATTTCACAAATACTTCAGGAATTTCATTTGGCAAGCAAAAGTCCAA
The DNA here is from genome assembly GCA_013397725.1 of Rhagologus leucostigma. Classification (NCBI taxonomy): domain Eukaryota; kingdom Metazoa; phylum Chordata; class Aves; order Passeriformes; genus Rhagologus; species Rhagologus leucostigma. The sequence goes on from VZTD01004848.1 coordinate 77,070, forward strand.
AGATGCATTTTCAAAGGCACACAGGCAGGTCTAAATTGTGATAACTGAATCAAAAAACCCCAGTTTAAATCAAAGTTTTAAAAATAAATCTACAGCAGTCTGACAGGTAGGTAAAATCTTTTAAGGGGGGTGTGTGTGTGTATATATATTTTAAAAGGACCAAATGCTTTTGTCAGCCATAATTTGGGTTAATTTCAGCTATACTAGTGAAGTTAGCCATCTCTCTTTTATTATCATGTAATTGTGAATTTTTGGTTTATATAATGGAAGAAACTTCTGAGATGTAGTACAAGATTTCCCGCATTTCACACAAAATTGGATTTAAAGCCAAATAATGATACTGAGAAGTTAGGGTAACACACTACAAATGCTAACTCATTTAAATTTTGTGCACATATGTAAAGACAATTAAAAGATAATTACTTATTCTAGTTTTTAAAAAAAGGAAAACCATGTGTGTACCCTGTGCCACAGAAGGGAAAATGTGAAGAGACAAATAACTGCTTTCCTGTCCTGAGTGAGCACCACAGCCTTTCACGCAGTAATATCATCAGCTTTACCTTTTTGTTCTGCTCCTAGAATGTTTCCAAAAATAAACTTAACTAAAAGAAATGCAGACCAATGCAGTCATTCAGTTCCCTTCAACCAATTCCCTTTGTAATATGCTCTTGATTAATTCACTGCTAAATAAGTAGATTTTCATAGCTGTGATCAGTTATAAGAGTAATATGCTTTTGCTTGTTTTCTGACTGGATCAAAATGCAGATGATTCCAAAGCATAATTATCCTATATTCCCATACAACACTGTATTCTCAAACAATAAGGTAGAGAAAGTTCCAATAACAGTAGAAAAAGTATTTGAAATGGACATTAACAGTGATGAAATTAATTATTTTTAGAATGCTGATACAGAAGAATTGGTGAACGTATTTCTAGTGGAAGGTGTCCCTGTCCACGGCAGGTTGTTGGCACAAGTTGATCTTTAAGGTCCCTTCCAGCCCAAACCATTCTGTGATTTTCTGATTTTACATTTCTAATAATTTCTATGAAAAAAGTCTATCAGTTCACAATTCTGCACTGATAATGAATTTTCATAGAGTGAAGAGCACAGCTTTCTTTTTCATCTGTACTTCAGACATCAGTGCTCTCTATTTTAATTTTGAGTACACAATACAGTGACATACAGCTGTTAAATCAATATCACTACTGAGTGGGAGCTGAAGACATACAGAAGTAACAGAATCATACCATTCATTAAAATATTTTGTAATTATAATTACTTTAAATTCTTCTCATTTCTAGCAAGAGCACTTCATCCCTTCAGGCTATGGGCAAAACACCAGAATAAGAGTAAGGTCTCTGATATCAAGATTATAAAAGTGTTACATAAGCAAGACCGCAGATGTGGGGAGCTACTGGAATGATAAAAAATATTGTTTCATTGCAGTAAAAATTTCTGACTTTTTAAAGTTTTATCTTATAATAAGAGAAATATGTGCTATCTCCTTTTCTAAAATTTTCTATACATGTGCTCTCACTAATGACAGTGTATGTCCTTAAAAACAATTTTTATCTTGAACAGAGGGTTTGATAAAGAATGAAAAATAGAGTTGCTTGCCATTCAACTGTCCCTTTTTCTGAGATTTTTATCTTATACCAGCCCTGGAGTGTGGCCTAAGTATTTGATTATAAAATTAAACCTGAATCTTACCATCTGGAGAAGAGTCTAAACCCAAGAATGTGACAGAGCCCCATGATCAGCACTGATGTTTAAGTCGTATCTTTTATTCTGCATGGAAACCTACAGAAAAAATATTTCTCCAGCATGAGCTGTTCTGTACTTCAGTGTCTACAAGGTCGATTCCCAAGTCAGCACTACTGTCCCAGATTTGCTTTATTGCTACATAGCTCATCTCATCCTTAGATTGTCATGTTAACATAAGTACCTCATTTCTTTATATTGGCAGTTTGGGGTAAAGGGCATCTTATGTACATTTTTCCTCCTGTTCTGCTGATCCCCAACATTCAGCACAGGTGGGTCCCATGCTAAAACTTTTAGGTACCATCACCTTTGCAATTTTTTTAGTGTGGTACCAATATTTCACACGCAAAGAGCAGACCAGTAGATCCCTGTCAGGCCCGAAAATTTCTGAAGACACTTTTAACTTCAAGCACACTGAAAAAAAGCCCCTGTAGAAGTGATGAAATTCCAAGGTGGAGCTGTGGACTGTAGTTTCCAGAAACTGCTTGGAAACCCTTAGTCCATGTGTTTTACAAGAAGACAAAAGATGTTCCAGCAGGTCAGTGTTGTTTCACTGAGAGCAAACTTGGACATGGATATGCCAAATAGAACTATATCAATTTAAAAAAGAAAATGAAGGTTTAGTGTGGTTGAAGAGTTAACTTCTAATCACAGTAGAGGATGGTTTCAATTCAATATTTATTTCACAGAATAAAGAATGCATTCTGTGATAAGAATTTTCTCAGTGCTCCCTCCATGTGGTATTGGGACACAGGGAGCTGGTTTACACTGTGTATCTGAATCTGTGCTCTGAGCCCTCCTTGCCTTGCTGGGCCTCTTGCTCCTGCTAATTTATTCCAAAGAGGGAAAAACCCTATCAGGTAATTATGGCAATGGGACACTGGGAGAGAATTTAAAGAATCTTGGCAAATAACTTGTCATTACTGCAGGCTCCAGAAGGATGTTCTCATAAAAGAAACTGCAGGCCCTGCTACTCTCCTGCACCTGCTTCTCCCCAGCTCAATTAAGAAGCAATAGGGGCCTTTGTATTGTGCCATTCTTTTATCTCCTCGACATTGGTAAGGAAAAGGTTCAGTGCTTCTTCCTGCCTGAGAGTTGGTGCCATGAAAGTTCTTGAGTTTGTCTGCTCGTGCTCTCTGCTGTTCAGACATGTACACTGGACAGTCCATTTTTTCAGTCCCATTTCTACTTCTGTTTTTAAGGCCTATAAATTTCAAATTTTCTTCTAGTTACAACTCAAATGCAATAATAAGGGCACCTAGAAATAACTGAGGTGGTAAAATGAACACACTGGCTCACTCTGGAACTGGGAAGGTTTTTCTGCAGAAGAGCTTGTTTTATTTGGATTTTCATCACCTCATTGTAGTTTTCTACTAGAAATTTTGAGTTCAAAAAACTCAGTAGTCCAAGACTCTGCCAAAATTGTAGTGTATCATCCAGTTTCACACTGCAAACACAATGTTGCTCATACAGTTTGATTATAGGACCGGTGTCTAAATAAGAATATGTTTCATATGGGTTTGAATCTCACTTGAATCTTCCCACAGACCTGAAGCAATTTCAAGCACTCCAGTCCAAGGGTAGACCAAGCTCAATTCTGCTGCAAACATTTGCCATGCTTCAAGCTGAGCCTAAGCTGGGGCTGGAGGAGCAGTATTTTATAGCAATCTTACAAAACACAAATTTTCTCTATTTTTAAAGCACTTACATATGAAAAAATTTACTGAATTTCTGTCTTTATTGACACACAGAATTTCCAGTGCAATGAAGCTATGTTTGAGGCCGTAGAGCAGCAGGACCTGGATGCTGTTCAGATTCTTCTTTATCAATACACACTGGAGGAACTGGACCTGAACACACCAAATAGTGAGGGGCTCACTCCTTTGGATATTGCCATTTTGACAAACAACATCCCCATTGCCAGGACCCTTCTACACGTTGGGGCAAAGGAAAGCCCGCACTGTAAGTAAAGAACACAAATTGACTTAGATAATTGCTTGTATGAGATCAATTCTGCTGTTGTTAGGGAAAATCAATTACATGACACACAAAAATTGCCTGGTTTTATCATAAGGATGATTATAACAACAAGAGTGCTGGAGGATATTTGCAGCAATATCTGCTTGTTGAATATGTGTTCAATAGATCTTTTTTGTTCTCTATCTCAGATACACCAACTAATGAATCAGGTTGAGCTTCTAATGTGATTAACACTGGGGCAGCTGAGTTAATAGCAATTTTGAGAAAAAAATCTTTAAAAATATGGAAACAGGAACTGAGTGATTCAAAGATCATGGTCTGAAATGTAGAGTTTGTCATTGAAAATTAAAGGATGATGAGTTGTCTAGACTTTGCTTTATTTTGATTATCCTTTTGATTTTGGCTATGCTGCCTTCAGGAGGCCAGTTGTATTGAAATCTATCACTTCCATTACCCACAGACCCCTCACTCCTGGTCTTAAAATGGCCTAAAATCCCACTTAAATGAGAATTTCAAAGTTCTGCAGAACTGGAGAAAACCTAAACACAAAACAGACCTTCTCACTTTACTGGAATACCAATATTGCTTATAACTACATATTGTAGTTATAAAACTTCTTTGTATTCCTTCATGGGCCTTTTTATGCCCAATTTGTGGGTTGGAGGGTGACTTACCAACCCAATTAATCAACCATATACCATGACACAAACTATGACGCCTTACGTGGGTCTAAAAATACCCCGATGTAAGAGAATTTGTTTTAAACTGTCAATGCCTATATTTAGGACATTCCCAGCAAGGCTATAATGAGACTGTGTTTGAGGGGTTCGGCCACTGCAGACTCTGCCATTAATTTGAAGTTAGTTAAATTAACAACATTTAGTGCTGGCATGTCAATCTCAGTGCTCCAGGAAATTGCACCTTGAGGCTACTAACATTGCCAGTTTTTTCACTGGAGAGTGTGTGTGCATGTGCATGTTGAGTTTTTTTGCCAGACCCTCAGTGTTGGTACACCTTTATTGCTTTTCTATATCCACAGCACTTATATTATCATTTATTCTGGCCTACTTTAACCTTCCCTGGAGATTTTTGTATAGTGTAGCTGCTCAGTGAAAAGAGTTTTTTAGTTTTATATTTATTTGTTTATTTTTCTGTCATGGTTCATGACTGAGGCTTTAAAAAAAAGTGTGACAGCATTTAGAGTACATGATTGACTGCTGAAGCAACATTCATTAACCATGACAAATCTAGAGAAAAACACAGTCTTGAGTGTTCTAAACAGCAGTAAAAAAGACTAAACTAATTTTTCATTGACCTCATCTGTAAATAAATGCAGTCTGATGGCGAGCAGGGGCAATAATAAATTAGTATTCATTTCCTGTAATTAATGCAAACATGCCTATGAATACAGGGAATATGAATATATAACCACCTCATTTCCATTTCAAAATATACCCACCAAATTTCCACTTCACTTATCTTGATTTTTAGTTTTTCTGATTGAAATAATGGATGAACCATTCTCAGTAAAAAGCAAATGATCATATTGTTTGCATTTTTACCTGAAGGGTTTGCAGTGGCTATTTGAGAGGGAAATGCAAAAAGTTATTTTCAGCCCTCAAAACAAAGGTTCACAGCATCTTTGTACATGGCTTCAGTCTTGTGGAACTGATGGCAGTCACTTTCTATTTTCTCCAGACTTTCTGCTCTGCTTTCCATACTCAACCAACCCTGTTCAAATTAAATCTTGTTTGTATCATCTCAGGGCTGCAGGAACATGATCCAGCACCCAGCAGGAACATTTTCATTTCTCTATGGTGGGCAATTGAGCAAGACTTCCCCAGGCTGAATGGGAGGGTAAAATCCTGACTCACACAGTTTTGGGACTGGACACAGCATCTCTTAATGTGATTAGAAGTGTACAAGACAGATGCACAGAGCTGGGAGAAGGAGAAATAGAGGAATTCCTCATTCCAAGTGTACACAAAAAGCTTCCTTCACAGAAAACCTTTGCTCTTCCACTGTATATATTAGCTGTAGTGATCCAGCTGAAATCTCATTATAGCCCCTAACCTAACTCTGTAGAAAAGACGATCTGGAGGACAGATAGCTTCCATCTGTATCACCTGGATTTCTGCCTGGAACAGCAGCAGATAAAGCAATAGAAAGTAAAACTACGATCTCCATCTCCACATGGAGCTCAGATTGTATAAATCTCAACAGGAACTCAACATCTTTTAAAAACAAAGTGACTAAGATCAGAGAGTACAGCATTTGAAATATTAATTTAGTTGGGGAGAAGACAAAGTGTTATCTTTTCAGTTACTATTATTCATCATATACTCATGGTTTGGCTTGTTCATGTGAACCCAAATAAAAATAAGATTAAAATTCCCACTGGCTGATTGGACACGTTTCCAAGACTCGACAAATGTGGATCTGAATCTTGATTAAACAGATAGAGTCAGATCTTTAGTGAGAACTTGAACCAATGCCAATTCTTAACCACCTGAAGCTCTGGCACATAAAATCTCCTTCCTCAGTCCTGTTGTGCTATCAGATGTGTTGCATGTTTATTGTAGGCATGGATCCAGGAAACCCTATCACCTCTGGCCTCCCAGTAAACAACAGTTCTGAGGATACCAGCAGATTCCAGGGAGCCTGGCCATATGTCCCTGATGTCCATATGAAGAATGATCAAACTTAAGAAGGATGGCTTCAAGCCAGCTTCTGAAAGCAAAGTCTTAGAGACAAACATTCTTCAAAAACAACCCTTTGGGTGTCAGAGGTGCTGAGTAATTCTTTACTTTCCTGTGGCTGTAAAGATCCCAGGGCACTTTTCACATCAGTAGGGTTTTTCTTAGACTCTGCTAAACTCTGGCTGTCATACTGTTATGAGAGACAGAGGCAAAAGTTAAAATGAGAGGTTCAGGCTGGCTAAAACAAACACCTTTTTCACTGTAAGGACAGTGAAGCAGTGGAACAGTCTCCATCCATCCTGGGAAGTTTTCAAGACCAGACTGGATAATGCCTTCAGTAACTCGGTCTGACCTCTGGGCTGAGCCTATTTTGAAGAGGATTGGTCTAGAGAAGTTCCTTTCCAATCTAATTTGTCCCATATGATCCCAGTTTAGAAATAACACATTCATATCCACATACATGTTCACTCCTGTGGTGTCTTGGTGTCAAAAACCTGTCAGAGTCTTAGTACTTTATAAGTTACAGTTTGATGTTTTCAGAAATGTCTGCTGCTCCTGCCTTGTGCAAGTGAATGATGGGTTCAATCTGTGTAAGATTCCTGCTGTTCCTGTAAAAGACTTGGGGGAACCAAGAGCCTGCCTGTCCCAGCTTAGCAATTCCCCACTATTGCTAAGAAAAACTACATGTGCCAGGGCACTGATTTTGGTAGAAAGAGGCCCTTTAAATTAAGGCTATCTCAGAGCTCTTCTGCAAAAACTCCAGACACCAAACTTATTTTCTGTGATTTCAGAGTTCCTTCTCTTGTACACTATTTCCTGCATATTGAACACCAAATCAGTACTTGCATTTCTTTTCAAATTAAACATCTTTACAAGTTCTACTTTCTAAACTGCAAATTGAACAGTTTTAGGCTAAGAGAAACTCTGAAACTAGGACTTGATTCACCACATTTCACTGTATAATCAAGGGCCTTGTTTAGGGTAGTCTTGCGGACTTGGGCTAAAATCAAACCTATTTTAGTTTGTAAACTATGTGATCTTCATTTTAACCTTGATGTAGCCCATGGTAGTTCACACAGAAAATCTGAACTGCTAAACATCAAATTTCTGAGCATTGGAGGAAAAAATCTCCATGTGTCAAGCTGCTCACTGTCTGTCAGAGGACTAATTAAGTCTCACACGGACAAAACTGTGGCACAAAAAGCTGGAAAGAGATCCATTCTCTACCAGCCATGGACCTTAGGCCCAAAAAATTCTTAATTTTGCCAATTAAATCTCTCCTTGTTTGTAGAAGTTTATATATTGTGTGTGTTTGTAACCAGTACAATCTTCTTTTTTTTTTTACATACGTTTATGATATTATGCCAAAGCAGAGGTTAGAGAGAGAGTTTTATTATTTTAGCTTGGTATTCATATTCCAACTTAAAACAGATATGCAATGTCAGTCTAATTATGACATTTTTAAGCATATGAGAAATACCAGAGGAAAAAATGTGGTAAATTTATTTATATTGTTCATGTCATTTAAGTGGCCAGATCTTTAAGTGATATAAATTGGCATTGCTGTAACCCACCTGATGACAAGATAATGACTGGAAGGCGGAGTGTGCAAGGGTTTGACCTTACATGTGTTTTGAGCAAGGCCGAAATTTTGCCAAGCACTTCCTATTTCCCCCTTTTCCTGGCAGTTGTGAACGTGGAGAGCAGGTCTGTGCACCTGAGCAAGCTGGTGCAGGAGGCCCAGCAGAAAGTGACGGAATTATCTGCACAAGTGGTGAGCGAAGGGCTGGGCACGGAGAGCGCCGAGAGGGAAAAGCAGCTCAAGGGCTGGGAGTGGAGGGCCAGGCTCTACGAGCGCATGAAGGCCGGCTACGAGCATGCCCGTGAGTACAGGGAAAGAGCGACATTCCAGGCAAGAATCTGCAGCTGAGAACCCTCTCCAAAGATGCTCTCACTGGCTGATCCTCACAGCACTGCTGCAGAGCAGGAGAAGGTTGGGGTGGGGAAACCGACGCACAAAGGTGAAATGGCCTTTCCAAGAGGGAGAAGGAAATGGACATTAGAACAATAAAGGACCAAATATCTGAGAGCAACAAGCACATGGCTCCTTAGGCTGCATAAAATTAATAAGACATCCAACATCCAAACTCTTCATTCAGGATGCAATGATTCTGCCCTGCTTATCTCTTTTCACATTTACTCCTGGATCTCATTTAACATGTTCAGAATTTAAAACAGGATGCTATAAAACAGCATACGAATAGGCAGGAAGAAGGATGGGGACATTGGCCTTTTCTCTGTTGTAATTTGATTATTTTTCAAAAAAACTTATTATTTTGGAATGAGATTGTTCTAAATATTTGATCAAGCAGTGAAATTTCATTTTGCACATACGTATTGTGAAAATTTAAGCTTATTTTTGGTAAGCGCTAATCCTAATCTTAGTATCCATTTCATCACCACAGCCACAAACTGAGTCACTTTAAACAGTTGTACAAGTGAGTCTGTACCCAAATTAAATGGGAATTTGGGACCAAATGAAGGAGTAAACAGGTCTGAATTGTTTCTAGACACGTGGATTTTTAGCTGTATCCTACATGATGAAATACAATCATTGCCATTAACATTTTTACAACCATCTTTATATAAATGTACTTACAAATAATTTTCTCAATTTTTTGTACTCTAAGGTTATTTCATCAAGACAGATGTAGTGCTTCTTCTCTTAAGATACTAAAAAAGGAAATACAGAAGTAGTGGAAGTAAATATACTGATTTTTAAAATCAATCCCAGCAGTAAGCCATGACATTTTGTGTTTGATTTCTGAATTGAGTCTGATTGATATTCTGCAAATTAAGCTTTTATTTTCCTTTTCTTTTTTTAAACAAAAATGTTAGGCCTCAATTGACAACTGTATTTTGGAACTATTACACCAAAACAATTGTGGAATTTGCAATTTTTGAATCACAATAATGTAAAAATGTTTTCTGGTTTTTGATAAATTTGAGTTTGTTAGTTAAACCATAAAGGTTTCATTAGCTCTTTGTGGCTTTGTCCTTTCTCTGTCCTCCTATCCACCCCAAGAGATTTATAGGGGCTTTTCACTGACATAATTAGCATGCATCTGTTTTATTGGGTTAGATATATGCAGGAAGATATTTTTAACCAAAAAGGAGCCAAAACCCATGATAGAAACAAATGGTATCCGCAGGATATTGTTAGCAGGGGCACTAATTAAAATGCTCAAAAGGCAGAAAACACAAACACCTACAACCCAAAGCTCACAATTGCAGGGTGATTTTCAGTGGGTTCTTTGAAGACTCAGAAACATTGTTTGAATAGGATTTGTTGTGCTGAAGAGCTGATGTTTTCTCTTCTCTCCCAGGAGCCCCCGAGGCGCCAACCAATGTCTGTCTCATGGTAACAAGCAGTACATCACTCACTGTCACCTTCCAAGAACCCCTCAGTGTCAACTCAGCTGTGGTCACCAAGTATAAAGGTACTGGATTTAGACATCTTTCATTCCCCTTAACAATGTACAAAAATTTGAGGGCTAAGTGGCAAAGGTATTTATCTACAAGAGATTATATTATGATTCAAGTAGTGTTTAAATGTAATTAGTTTCCCAGTATACAGCCATAGAAGTGGAATTTTCCTGAAAGATTACCCAAGGACAAAATTTTTATTAAAAAGAAAGAAAAATAAATTAACCAAAAGCTTTCTCCATGAGTGCTTTGAAGAAATTTGCTTGACTCACTGTGGTTAAGACATCAGCTCAATGACTGGGTTGAGATGAGCAGTTACAAAACACAAACTAACTTTTGGTGCCTGTGGGCTCCTGAAACCATGTGTATCCTTGTAAAAGCCAAACCCGCACCACCATTCCTTAAAGGAATGCCTCTGGAAGCTGAAATTTCTGGCAGAGGCATCATACAGCCCAATTAATTAGCTATTCCAGGGCTGCCACATCATTCTTGGAAGAGTGATACATTTGGGGTGGCACCAGTTAGTTGCAAAGTGGAATGAATAAGAAAATGCTTCCATCTGAATAGCCCTCTTGAATAGAGATGGTTTTAAAACCAAATTTCTGTTCCACAGGAAATTCCAACATTAAGAAAAAAAGCAAGTTTTATTGAAGATTAGAACAAAAATGAGAATTTTTAAAATTTCCTGTTTAAAGAGACTTTCAGGTTTTCTACAATGTTTGGAACAGTAAGTTCTTCAGTGTTAAGCACAGCAATCCACAGACTCCAGCTTCCAGTGGGAGCATGAATCCTCCCACAGGTCAAGGGACTGGGGATCTGAAGCCTCCTTGGTCCTGACCAGGGGAGTCAAGGTGTGGGAGCCTGAAAGTGCTCTCAGTTATTTCTCCGAGTTTCTCTCTTAATGCTTCCTGCTGTGTTTGTTTCTTTGTATTAATCATTGAAAACTCCTTTCAGAGGTGCCTAAACCTAAAATTTCCATACTCACAGCCAGAACCATCCTGGCTGTGTGGTGGGGAGTCTGTTTCGTATTTCCAGGGGTGGGTGTCCCAGGGATGGTTTCAACAGGAGAGATTCAGAAAGACCCCGTCCATCGAGGGTCCAACAGCTCATGGAGCCCTTCCAAAGGTGGGACATTCCAGTGAACAGGCTCTGCTGGCATCAGCATAAGCTCCAAAAGCACTATAGAAGCTTATTTTGGAAAAGGCAGATTCTCTCTTTCTTTCCTCCTCCTGCTTCTGGTCACAGATTCCACTCATCACTGTCTGTGCCCAGCAAAATAATTTCTTACATTCTATGAAAAAAAACCCCAACGTCCCAGACACCACTGAGGCCATCAAAGTGGTAATGCCCTGATAGCCTCAGCAGAAGGCAAATTATTGTATTACACCTAGTCAGCTGTGCAGTGCTGCAGGAAGTGTGATTTTCAAAAACATCAAAGCCCTTTAGAAGCCTAAATCTAATTTTCGGCAATGGGTTGTGTTGCCAGGAAACTAAATTTTATTTAAGAGCTTCCCACTGCCTGATTTACTTGTGAAAACAATACTTGGGCTCCTAAAACACCAAAGTTCTCTAGAAAATATCCGACTGTTGTTCGTAATATTTGTATTTTAAATAACCTTGAAACACTGTCCACCCTCTAATCTCAATGATTCTTGGTATTTTCACAGGAAAGCAAATTCCCAAACAGAGCTAATTTTTAAAAATAATTTTGTAAAGGTTGTAGTACTTTTTTCTTGGGTAACCAGGCTCATTTGGGTTGAGCCTGGTTTGTACCATGTCAGTGGTGTCCTGGTTTTGGTAAACACAGAATTCAGAGAAATTTAATCCAACCTGACCTAACTTTCTGATCAGACCGGTTAGCACTTCCCAGTATTCTGAACTACCCTCACGGGTGATCATGTTATGCTTTATCAAGTTGGCCGTTACTCTTGCCAGAATGTTCTTTTTAAATCCTTTGTCCCAGGAGACTTGCATATTTACGGTTAGATAAAAAGAAAGATCATTAATAGCTCCTTTTGGTGACTTTCGGGAATTAATTAAGCACTGGTTGTAGAATTGTTTATTACATTATAGAGTGAGATTCTTTGTGCTACTTTGAGGGGTCATAAAATTAACCTTTCAAATAATCACTTGCAAGAATGATTAGAACCAGCTAGCAATTACTAGCCCTGAAAAGAGAGCTTGATAATAATGTGTGAAGATCTTTTTAGTCAGATATATAAACCTCCTGTCCAGAAAACCATCGAAGCATTTTGCTAATTCAGGAACAAAAAAAAAAAAAGGCCGTTAGGGTGGGTTTTTTTCCCCTCAATACTTTACAATTTCTTTTTCTAAGATAATTAAAATTCAGGAGCATTTGCAGCAGTGTTTAGGGAATACCTGCTCATTAACAGAAACTAATAATGTTCTTTACCTGGATCTGAACTATAGGGGATAAAAACTGAGATCAATTCTGTTTGGTTTAGTTTAGTTCCCTAAAAACAGTGGGAAACTGCCCATTCCATTTTTCCTGTGTCATCTTTTTTTTTTCTTTTTATTTTTTTTCCTTTTTTTTTTTCCGTATAATTTATCCAAACCTTTATTTGCCCAAATGTCTTTTAGAAACTGGGCTTGGAACATTATCTAACTGTCTGCTGTTTTCCTGTGTGTGACCTTTTCCCTTGTTAGCTGTATAACTTACAAATAATCATACAGGAGAATAATACTTTGCACTCACTCTCTAACTACTAAAACCATCTCACTTCATCAGGAGATTTAATTTTAACCACACACAGTGAATGGGTATTGACTTTGGTGTCCCAGCTGGATGGCAGCTCAGTGACTGCATTCTGTTCAGCCATTGCTTCAAGGAGCCAGAGTATTCTTTACTTCCTCTCCTGGATTGTTGTTAAATGTTGCAGGCACCATCCTAATGGCTCCCTTCAGTTTGCCTCTGGAGAAGGCTGCAGTGTGGTGGTGGCTGACGTGAAATGATTCCTAAGCACATTGTAACTTAGTAATGTGTTCTGAGGCTGGAAGCAGACAGGCATGACATAAATCAATAATAAAAGTAATAATCTACTCCATGCTAGAGAAAGACTCAAAGCCAGAGACACCTCATCCCAGCCAGTTTTAGGAAGGATGTGAAGCATCACTGTAATATTGAGAAAAAAAACCCTGCCCTTGGTTAATTGTGCCCTAGAGCCAAACTTCACATCCCACCATGGAAGTACTTAGGACCTGCTTTAGTTTTACATCTTTGAAAACACAAAACATTCCACGTTGACATACAAAACAACTTGCCACAGTTGGAAGCCAGGGAGAGCTTTCTGTTTACACCACCACACTGGTAGTGCAGGATGTTCTGTTATCCCAGAGCTGCACCTCTGCAACCATCTCAATGAAAAATACCCCCCAGCAACATAATCCAGACAGACAGCACTCAACTCCCAGGAACATCCCCCTAGAGATGAGCAGCAAGTGCTTGCCGGGCTTTTTAAAAACTGTTTTCTTTCACTAATCAGCTTTTCTAGGGTTCACATGTTCCACACAACACCTACACATAAAGAAAGCAGGTATTTTCAATGAAAAAAATTATAAGTAATGTTTAAGTAATTTTGTGGCACTTATTTTCTGTGGATTTTAAACCTGATTATTATTTTGCTTTTACAGTGTATAAGTACAGATAAACCTCCTCTTACTGCATGATTTTTTTTCATCCATTTCCCATCAGAAGTAGTTACAACAATGCTGTGTTCCCAAAGTATAGGATAAGGAAGAAAAATGGACATAGTGCTGATCATTACCTACTGGAAAGGATCACCATGCAATGAAAAAATCTCTGTTTATATTTTATTTACAATTTTTAAACGAACATCTATATACCCTTTCGAAGAAAAAAAAATGAAACAGCTTGTATAACCCCAGTTGAGCTAATTTATTTTAGAGCCTGGAACTACTTATGTTTGAAGAGAGAGGAAGAAAGACATGTTTGATGTAGCAAACAAAGCTAATCTTCTCTGTTTGGTTGTAGCTGTGGATGCCAAGTTATTTTCCAGAAAGTGGTGCTGAGCTGTCTAGGCCACTTTAGCCCTTGTTACCTTTTTGTTTAATTTGGTATTTTAGCAGAGTATTTCATGTTTGTCAGAACTTCCCAACTGCCTTCTAGGATTTCTTCTGGATGGAGAGAAGATTTTTATTTTCAGTTGGTGTAGCTCTTTAAAACACAAAACAGAACAAAACAGGTTGGCTTAGATAAGGAAAGAAGGAATTATGTTTTGCATAAATTATGAGAAAAGGTCGTTCCCTGCTTCCTTTCTTCCAAAGCAATTTGTGGTCCATTTCAGAATTTTTTTTGAATGAGAATAATTTAAATTGTCTTTAAGTCACTGTTTCAGTCCTGGCTGGATATGCACTAGCCACAGGATGTTGCTGTCACATGGCTGCATGAAATGAGTCAGTTCTAGTCCAGAACAGACCAGACAATTTGCTGTCGTCATTGGGAGTCTCAGCTAAAGGATGGATGGAGCTGCCTTTGCACTCAGGGTCAGCACCTGTGCTCAGGAATGAGGAGCCTGCCAGGCTGGGCCTGCTTGAGACCTGCCCTGGAGCTCAAAAGAAACCTGGATCTGGGATTCTCAGCTGGCTTCTCACCAGGTCAATGGAAAATTTACATTGAAGATTTCAGTGTGAAAAACCTCAAAGGTTTTACAGGAACAATCTATAAATTTTGTGTGATTCTGCATGTTTTATTCTTGGGAGTAATGCTTTCACAACCAAATAATCTCATCATTTTGTGTGGGCTTCTGCTGGTCCCCATGAGCACATACAAACAGCAGATACCACATTTTTTAATTATGTATTTGATTTGTCTATCAAAAGTTGGCCTTCCATGTTTGACCAAGTTTAGATTTGTTCCATAGCAGGCTCCCTGCAGTGATACTCAAAGACCTAAATGTACATATATCTATATCTATATCTATCTTTCTCCACTTTGGTGGCAACTATCTGCTCACACAGCAGTGTCCGAGTAGAAAGCAGCAAGCCTGTGCTTTCTTTGACTTCTAGAAGAACCTTGGCTATGGAAATGAATGCTTGTGGATGCGAATCTTATGAAAACACAGTGCTTTAATAATAATACCTCTGTCTCTCTAAAGTAGGTGCTGTGTCACTGCTTGATTCTGGTCCAGTCCATAGTGGAATTGAGCAGCATTCTGCACTTGGTCTTGAAACCCTTTCCACTTACTATTCAAAGTTTCTTTGTATATTTTGAAACTCCTTCTTTCTTTCCTCAAAACAGTTCTTGCTCCATAAAAAGAAAAGAGAATACATTCCTTTGTAAGACATTTGAATTTATCCTGCTGAATAGGTGTGGTCTGATATTTTTTACAGTAGTTCATTTATGGCATTTTATTAGGTCTCCTGGGCACTTTATTTGCACGTTACATTTTGGTAGCTAACAGGACTGTGCAATTTGACTTCTATTTTTATGCCTAGCTAGTACAGAAATGTATAAAAGTTAAAACAAACCTTTCTATTTCTAGCTCCTGTCAATGTCTGTAGTATGTGCTGGACGTAACATAAAATTTAAGAACTTCTGTTATTTAAGTTTCCTATGTATTTAAAATCGTCTTTGAACATGAATCACATATTAAGTGATGGTGTAATCAACTAATGTAGCTAATCAAACACTGGTTACTCAGCTGAATCATTCTTTCCTCCTGCTTTGTTTTTTACAAGGATTTTGAACAGCAGCTCAGGATGAATAGCTCTGAGAAAACCCAGACATACAGGCTCTACTTTTGTCTGCCTTCCTTTCTAACGAAAAAGGCTTGTATCATGATGTTGTTGAATTTTAGACACTGCTTTGCCTTTTACATCTGCTTTTACTTACCAAAATTAGTAAGGTTTTTTTTTAATTGTTTGCATGTGGCTGTTACAGCTTCCAGTTCATAGGTATGGCATAGAAGAGGTGAATTCCTTATAGTCAGTGGCAGGACTGGGACTCAAGACCTTCAGCTTCTGTCTTGAAGGAGCTTCCTGATTTAGCAGATACTTTGATTAATGGATTTGGGAATGAAGGCACACTGAAGACTTAAACAAAACCAGAATGTCTTCAAAGGGTTTATGGCAGAGTTTCCCTGCTCACAGCCTCATCTTAAGTCTTCTCTGGCACATCATGGACTTTCCTGGATCATTTACAAGCATCAAAGGTCTAGGTCTTAGTTTGCCTCCCTGACCAAAGCCTGATCCTGTTCTAGTAATCAGATCTGACCCCCAGAACTGATACGTGTCTGTAAATTTGGAATCAGGCCTTGGGATCTGCTGCAAGCTCCTACCTCATATATTGAGCATAAACTGCAGGGTTTTCTGCTTCCATGCGTGAGTGCCCAGTTAGTTCAGGCATGAACACCCCATCAGTTTGTGCATGAGCATCCAGTTAATTTACTAATGAACACCCAGCTGGATCACCCATGAGCCCCCTCTTAACCCATGTCTAAGTTCAGTCAGTTCACACCTGAGCACCCACTTGGCTCACTCCTGAGCACAGTGCTGGGCATGTATGGCAGGTTCCTGTAGCCAGGGGCCGCTGGGAGGAGGTCAGAAGAGGCCAGATGCTGCTCACAACTAGCCTGGCTATGTCTCAGTGTGATGGAAAAACCATCACTGAGTGAAAGCTGCAGCGGAGAGAAGGGAAGCTGACAGTAGGAAAGGGGAGGATAAGTGTTTGGATTAAGTTCAGTCTGGGAAAGATGGTGGAAAGGTGTTCACTTAAATGTTTTTTTAATTATATTTACTTTCTTCTCACTCTGAATGAATTATTAGAAATTTGTGTTAATTGGCAATAAATTAAAGTAAGTAAAAGATCCCCAAATCAAGGCTGTTTTGCCTGCAACACCTGCTAGGGAAGGTGAAAGCTCTTTAAGTTACTGTAGGTAACTGTAGTTACTGTCATTTATAAAGAAATAAAAGCCTTAAATATGGTTAATCAACACCTATGCAGCAAAGTCCCTCTTTATATCATAAGAGAAGTAGAGGACAAGGAGTGGAATTCCATTAAACAGATTATTTGAATTAGCTTCTATGTATTTCCTTCCTTTGTTCCCCACACTGTGCACTGCTCTGGTTTGCCTCCTCCATTGTGATAGATTACTTTTTTGTTTGCATTTTCCCAGCTGCTCATTATAAATTAGATTTTAATGTCATGATTTTGCACGAAGCTGAGCCTACCCCATGCACGCTTCACACAATCAATCGGTCCTTGCATGCGGGAGCTTCCCCCTGGCTCTGGCTGCACAGATTACAGGAGTCAAACGTGCCCACTGAGAGGGGAAACTTGCAGAATCCAAGGCAAGCTTTTCTAGGATGTGAAGTCTTTGCATAAGAACCCCATCTATTTTCCAATCCCCTCTCAGAGTTCTAACACATACTCTCCCCTACTTTTCTTTCCATGGCCAGAGTGGGATATGTTTGTCATTTCAGGGCTGAGAAACAGATCTTGGCTGTTATTATAATCCATTGTAGCTTTCTAACCACTGGCCCATACTGGAAGGCTGCATGTGCCCCCACATGGCACATTTTCTTAGTTATTTATAAAGTGTTAGGAAGAAATGTCATTTTCACTAACAGAGAGGAAAAAATTTCCTTCTTGTACTGGAATAGCTGGCCTTATTGCAAACAGATAAAGAATTGCTGGGATTAGAAAATGCTAATCAAATACTCGAGAAAAAAAGATCAACTTCTTTTATATATTCTCTTGGTGAGAATTTTATTAAAATTCAATAAAAATAGTATCTTATAAATCATTTATATAATGCAGATTTGCTTTAAAATGAACTAGTGAAACCATGATCAAGCAAAGATGTGTCTTTGGCACCCAGCCTGCTGTTATAACGGTTCCCATAAATGTCAAGACATAAAATAGAGTATTCTGGCCTGGGTCAAAGGAACATCCAGAAACAGGGCCACAAGAAACATTATTTAACATCATTGGTTATTATTAGCAGGCGTAAAATGCAAAGGAGCCCAGAGCTGTTGGGAAGAAGATTTACTGCAAATAAAGTATTTGATTATTAAAAAAAAAAAACCTCTGAAATAAGTATCATGAAGATTTATAGCCATGGAAGTTTCAAATGAAGATGTGCTCTCTAGGAATAGTCTAGAGATGCTTTTCTTGGTACTCTGTCTTGCACTGTTCTGTCTTGTTCTGTTGAGAGGTCCTTAAACCCCCCTGCAGCTCCTTCCCACCACACCACGACAGTGCTTTGTTTGCCTTAGGTGGGCACAGAGCTGTTTGTTTCCATCTGTTTTCATTCCTCTTCAGCTTTACTGATGCTTCTACTAACCCAGTACAAAGAGCCTTGGACAAGTTTACAGAAATAACTGAAATTATACATAAGATCCAAAATAATGAACACTAGTATTTAGAGCAGTTTGGAGCTCAGGTTTTAATTTAAGTTGTACCTAGAAATCCAAGTCCCAGGCCATGACTGTGTTCTAACTTCTGCATTTGCATGAACTGCTCAGTGCCAAACATTTGTTTTTTCCTAATGGAAGCATTGCGCTGTCAGTAGTCCCTACAGCTGGTAAAACTTGTCTTTCTTCTATCATTTCTTGGATGATTTCCAAACATGAGAGAGGCATGAACACAGCCTGAACTGAAAAAATTGTGTTCCTTTCTTAAATCGGGCTAGAAAGAACAGTTGAAGACAGCAAGGAGGAACTGACCAAATACTGCAAACAGTGTTCTCCATCAGAGCTGGTGACGCTCTACACCAACAGATTCCTGCTTTTCACTAGTGTTCGGGTCTCTTCACTTGTTTTATAAATATTTGTTTAGGTCTTTCATCCTAATTTTATTCATATGAATGGCAGTGTTTAATGTCCTTAAATCAGCTGCTAAGGCATTATGAGAGTAAATCATTAAAATTTTTTCGTCAAGATCAGCAAGCAGAAAAAGATGGCGCGAAGTGGTTTCTGGAGGTGCTCTCTGTCAGTTTTATATTTCAAAGGAAGCTAATAAAGAACACAATTATTTGTTTGAAGGCCCTTGGAAACACAGGATAAGACCACCATCAGCCCAGGCCCTGGACATGGGAGGAGGGGAAGGAGACAGAACCTTTGCTGCTCAAGCCTGCCTTAAAAGCCACAGTGGCAGAATGCACTGCCCAAGGTCACTCAGCAAGTCATGAGCAAATGCAGGAATAAAATCCAGAATTCCAGCTTCATACACTACTCTGCAGACCCCAACAAGCAGAAACAGAACTCCTGTCCCTTGGTGTAATTAATCTACTCAGCAATTCAGAGAGTAATTTAAGTGCAAGGAAAAACAAATGTCAAGAGACGAGACAAATTCGACTGTGGCTCAGGCTATTTACTTGACTCAGGAGAAGGTGCTTTCCTGAATGAATCTATAATAGGGTTAGGAGGTGTTTTGTGCCTTCCCTTTGCCTTTTATCTGTCTGTCCATCTCTCTGATAAGCTATTAAAGGCATGCTCAGTATAACAGAACGATTGTGAGTGGAAAAGAAACAGGTGAAAATAAACTTCTCCCTTTATTTTAAAGTGCGTGAATTGAGTATTAAAAAAAAAAAAGAAAAAAAACTTGGCCACAAGTAAGTTACATAACTTAAGCCAGTCTAAAATTATGTGCCAGCAATTTACATGAGTTTTATGTAACTGTTTATACTGCTGTTTATTTAAAAATTACTACTTATCTTGGCGACCGCAGCAACACATCGTGCATTTGCTAGCTCTGGAATACAGGGCACCTTCATTAAAACACATAGTCACCAATATATTAAACACACAAAAAAGCCCTGCTCTGACATAACATGAAGTGTCAGATGGAAAGCCGCAACAGCAAAGACATTCAGCGTTCACAACAAAGCAGCCCTTTGGGGTGTTCAGAACAGGACTGGAACATGCTCCATCCTTAATTCACCCAACAGCTTTCAGGTCCTTTACAGCACAGTTGGTGCAGTCTACAAGACCAGCTCCTGTTCCTGGGCTCTTATAAAGGACCCTCTTCATCCTCAGCTTTCTATACTTGAGTGTGTTTATAATTCAGCATTTATGTGATGAGGTGAGGCAACCTTTTGTTCTTTCTTAAAGTCCCAAGGACTTTAGCGTGACATAAATGGTTGGTAACTTCTGTTTGCTCTCTCCCAGCACTCTTCCTCACAAAGGAGGCAAAGATTTAGCTAAATCTTCATGACGGGTTGCTCATGCGCAAATTACATAATTTTTAGGTCCAGATCTGTCACCAGGAAAAGACCATGGGTGAGTAGCTTTGTATTGGTACCAGGAAGAGCTGCAGATATCCCACAAAGCCAGGAAGTGGGAGCAACACTGGCCTAATACATGGATTTTGCCCCTTGTTTTGGGGTCTGTTGACTGAACAAGGTGCTCCACCTCTCCTTGCTTCATTTTCACATCTATAAAATAGGAAAACTGGTATCCACATCCTCCTAGGAGATTTCTAACCCAACGAATCAGTATAGCAGAATATTATGTATTATTTTTAGATGACCATTACAGTAGAGAGCTGAAATCTGGAAATGAAGAGCAGGAGATCTAAACCTAAGTGATAAATTATTTCCATTGATTTGCATTTCTTTAAAGCTGTATCATGTCACTTTCTTCTTGAGTTGGCAAAATCATGGGAGGAAAATGTTTGTTAAAATTATAAGTAAGCAAGAAAATTCCAAAACTTGTTATGAGTTTCTTTATGACAGATATACTTTGAAACGAGGGGAAAAAGAAGGCACTATTCCAACACAGCTGTTGAAAAAATATTTATTTTTCAGTTATGGAAATTTTTATTGAAACTGGGGGACAGGTTTTTTTTCCAAAAGTGAGGTTTTAAAATAAATATATTTGAAAATTAAGTTTTGAGTAACTTTGGATACACCATCTTGTTAGGTAAATATCCTTTAAAAGGGGGATTCTCAACCATGATAACCATAACCTGATCCACAGGCTAATATCATATTCCTGTGTTTTCAATTCCATGGGGCTCAGACACCACCGGCTAAGCTAAAAAAAAGCAAAATGCTGGCATTGCTGGCTGCATAAGGAGAAGCACAGCTAAGCCTCAGCCTGGCAGCCAGAGAATAATGGGATGGTGGGGGGACCAGGGGGCACCCAGGAGTGCACCCTCAGCACCTCGTGACAGGATAAGCACTCGGTCACTCTCCCAAGGGAGTTGCTG
Source organism: Rhagologus leucostigma (assembly GCA_013397725.1). Classification (NCBI taxonomy): domain Eukaryota; kingdom Metazoa; phylum Chordata; class Aves; order Passeriformes; genus Rhagologus; species Rhagologus leucostigma. The sequence goes on from VZTD01004848.1 coordinate 98,189, forward strand.
TCCCTCAAGGGGCTGGGACATCCCAGTGTCACCCAGCACACAGGGGTTCACTGACATGAGCTGAGGCAGCAGTTTGCCCTGGAAGATCAGAGCAAAGCCCTGTGGCTTACTATCACAAAACCTCACAAACTTCCCTGCTGCTTCTGAGATGGCTTTGAGAGCCATGTCAGCCTGTTCTCCCCTCAGAAACCCAGCGTCTCTCTCTGAACTCAGCAACCTTTGAGTATTTCTGAGAACAAGCTGCCATGCTGTAGCTAAGTCACAACACCAGTATTGTGGTGTTCCTGCTGGTCACAGGTTGGCGGACAGGTACGATTGCAATCCTGCTCAGATTAAGGCATTAACTCCTCTTCAGACAGCGTGCCAGCATCTCTAAATATTGGGAGCGCTCCTCTAAATGCCCAATGCAAGTGGAAGGGGACCCACATCAAGGACAGGGCTGCAATGTTTGTTTGTGTAAGCTACCCAAATTTAAATATGCCTCTCGAAGTACCAGTTTATGTCTGGGCAGCCTCCAGTCCATAGAACAGTAAAAAATTTGGGAAGTTCAAAAGCAGCTTAGAGCTACTCTCACCTTTGGCTTTTGCTTTGTGCTGCCTGAAGTGTGACCCAACCACTGCCCCTCTTTTGGAGCAGGACACTCAGGCACGCCTGGGGATTCCAGTGAAGGCAGGATTTGCTGGCAGAATCTGTCCTGAGTGACACTTTTTTGCTTGACATGAACCCTTGAAAAGAAAAATGGTGTCTGAAGTGACTGCAAGCCTGTCGACAACATGTTCAGCAGTTTGAACAGGGTTTCTCCTGGTTCCTCCTTCCAGAAAACAGAAAACATGTCTAAGTCTGCAGCATGTGTACAGTGTCTGCAGTGATTTAATACAAGTGGAGCTAGAAACCTTGAAAATCACAGTTTACAATGAAAACTCTGACAGGCCATCAAGTTCAATGTTACTTCTAAGTATTCCCATAATTAAACTGTCAACAAAACCCTACAATATGGTACTGCAACAGTCTCTTCATTTTCCTAGTAATGTGCAGAGATAGCTTCCACTAAAGGTGGCAGTAATTAGGTATTTAAAACCCGTGGAAAACTAGAAAAATACACAGTGAAAAAATTCAGCAAGACTTTAAAAAACCAATCTTCTTTTCATTGCAGCAAACACAAAAATGTTGCAGAACATGCTGTGCATTCACAAACTGCATTCATAGAAAAGGAGCAATTAGGGGAGAAGGGAAAAATGAGTTGTACTATCGATACTTGGCCATTTTAGAAAAATGTGTTGGCAGTTAAATGTTGTATATGCTGAACAAGAAATTCTCTGAAGCCGTTTTCTTTTAACGTGAAAATACCAGTATGACACTGCCAGAAGATGAAAATTCCACATGCTGAAATTAGAATACCTATATCCTCTGATCTGTTCTAAATGATCAACTCCAATACTAATGAATATACAAATAAAGTGTCTAAAAATTATTCTGTGAATGGTTTTTAGGAAATAAAGGAAAGCTTTATATTGAATTCTTTGGTGTAAATCCAGGAAATTCATGAGATTTCCCAGTTTCTACTGTAGAAATATTCATGAGATTATTTTCACTATGGTTTTGATAGGTTTTCCTGGAAGTTTGAATCTGAAGGTACAAGTCACCAAATCCCAGAGATAGGACTCCAGGATTAACCAGGATGGCACCTGCCATTAATAAGGAATAATTGAAGAAAAAAGGCTGGTTTCCTACCTGCAGCCATCCGTTCCTCACTTGCATATATTCTTTTTTTAAATCATCCAGTAGTTTTCATGGTCTGCTCAATACTATTTTACGTGCACAATGATTTTTGCAAGTACTGAGAATGAGTAAGGACAGCAGGACTGCTGATTCCATAACCCCTGAGCTCAGCAGGGACAGGAGGGACAGGAGCACTTCGGTGAACGTGCCCATCACAATTTGGGCTGATGGAAAGATGGGAGGGGTCAGTCGGCTCAGCAGCACTTAAATTCCTCTGAAAGTGGATACAGTTTAACAGGTCCTGGTGGAGCTCTGTAATTGCAGTGACCAGACCAGCAGCAGGGCTGGCCAGGAGAGCCAGAACCTACTGAAACCAACCAAGAGGCTCCAGTGAGTGTCTGGTCCAAAGTGAGTATTTCTATCCAAATTTTCCAAGGGTAGGTGATTAAAGTTTTGTGGGCCTGAGGAGCCAAAAGGACTCTGCCCATGCCCACCTATGCAGATCCAATGCAAGTCACTGCTTTTTGTTGGTTAGGATGTATTGAACCGCCAAATGGCATTAACAGGTCCAATTCCTTCACCTTCTCTTTTCCACTACTTCTCTTTCTTTAAAAGGAAATTGTTTAAATGAGGGCAATGGTGACTCAAAGTAATTTGTATTGCAGTCTATTTTCAAGCATTCTTTCCTGAAAAGCTTTTGAACAATATTTTGGTTTTGTCTCCCATACAAAGAGATATAATTTAATTATTGTGTATTTGCTAAACATTATTGTTTAACATGACTTTTAGTATCCACATGGACTGGGAAACTGCTAGGAGAAAACTTAACCTGTGAGTGATTCAAGTCCTTTGACTTCTTTGCTTGGACTGGTACCTGACTTGATTTTCTCATGCTATTTGTTTCCTAGTGGAATGGAGCTCTTCAGAAGACTTTTCTCCTTTGGCTGGTGAAATAATTATGGATAATCTTCACTCTTTGAGGTGCTCCATCACAGGTCTCAGGACGGTGAGTGCCAGAGGACGCATTTAGACCTTGATGCCCTAGTCCCCACAGTGATACAAAGACACGAGAATTTGCATCACCACCCCTTGGAAATCCCTGCAGAGCCTCTCTTGTAGCAACATGTTCCAGTGATTGAGCACGATATGTCTGGTAGCCATAATCCAAAAGTCACAAAGGAATAGACAGCATGAACCATTTTTTGAGTTATCATTCTCAGAGGAAATTGGGAAAGACTGGAGCAAAAGCTGCTGTTTTCTGGGTCAGTGCAGATGAAAGGCTCTTGAGAAATCTAGACTTGACTCTGATGAGCCATACCTCAAATAACAGTCTCTTCTCCTTCTTCCAGGAATGCACATGTTGATATCAATCATTCTCATTTTTGTTTATATCTCTTTTTTGTTTATATCTCTTTTACACCAAATAGAACTGGGTCTCAAACCTCGTCCTCAAATCTTTGTAGTATGTTTCAATCTATCATGGTGCATTGTTGCGGTGTGTAGGTTCCGGCGGTGGTGTGGCATGCCCCAGCCTTCTCAGAGAGCACAGTGAGGCTTGCTCGGGGAGAATGGCTGTTCCGCTTCCCCCGCCTCTTCCAGGCTGCCCCTTGCATCCTCCAGAAAGCTGAAGCCCCNGGTCCCCCAGGCAAAAGCTGCTGCCCCAAGGCAGAGTAGAATGCGAGAGGACATCACATGGCATGCAGGGTCCTTTATTCGGGGGTAAGGGGGTAGGGAGAGCACATGGACCAATGGGCACAGGGGTGGAGTTGGGGTAACAGAATCAATGGGAGAAAGCCTAGGGAGTGGTTAGGGCTAGGGGTGGGGAAGGGGGCACCCACATGGAAAAGGAAAGCACAGGAGAGGGGAAAATACAACACTACAGTGCGTTTAAATTATTAAAGCTTTTTAAGTTTCTTATTGAAAAAAATCTTTGTGAAGGACTGCTTTGCAGTTGTTACAGCCAAGATTTTGAATCCAGTGATAGTTTTGACTCCAGTTGTTTCCATTTGCAGGGCCAGAGGTATTATGTCCATGTCTCAGCATACAACATGAGAGGATGGGGACCTCCACGCAGATCTACTCCTGAATATGCTTCTCCTTCAAGTAGGTTGGGTTTGTCTGCCCTCCCAGCTTGCTTAGTCATGTTGGAGTTCATGATGTAATTGTCATGTCATCTAGGAGTGAAATAAATAATAAAACTCAACTCCTTCCAACCCCCCTCAAAAAAGCAAAATAATAATATATGTATATTTATGTCTCAGCTTTTATTCTTCTCCAGTCCTTTGACAGAACATTGTTGTCTAGTCATCAACACTTAAAAAAATTAGAAATATTTTAATCTTCATTTCTCTTAGCAGAGTTCTGATACATGGAACTTCATTTTTCAGTACATGAATGGATCAAAACCTGATTCTGAGCTGCTAGAAGTAAAACACTTACACACATCTCATTTTATGCTTTACCTTGTAGCATTACAGATCCCATTCACTGGACCATTCTTACAGCATCCTGTACATAAAATACTCCAGTGTGGACACACATGCTGGTAGGATGTAGCCTGTAAATGTTCCAGATATGTCCAAAAGCCTTTCTTCCTTTTCCAAGCTCTGACAGGTTTGCTCAGACTTTATTAGGGCTATGATTTGTCATTTGTAATTTTTAATCTACTATAATCACATTGTATTGTTAGTTGCTTTTCCAGACTTAGTGTTCCCTGCCAAACTGGCTCAGTGTATTACAGCTCCCCTTGTATTGATTAATGCAGTAAAGTGGGACTTTTCTTTTTATTGCATTAACACTAGTTTTTATTAGGCTAATGTAGCAATTTAATAACCTTGCATGCTAATGTGAGAAAATATAACAAGCTGTACCTACTCTCAGTAGTCATAATGGAGAAGGCTGGATAAATAAGGCTCTTGCATTACCATTGTCCCATTTTGCTTCAATTTTGTTCTTGTGTTTTCTCCAGAACTAGGCTAAAGAATTATTCTGCTTGGGAACAAAAATGGGCTACAATCATGAGAAAAAGATACTGTGGATAACTGAATAACTTGGTGATGTGCAATTACCTTGACTATAGCCAGGTGTAACTACACAGGACTTGGCCCCACAAACCCAAAATTTACATCAGCTGGGGGAAAGATACTTTCACAGTAGCTTCCAGTTATTCAGCCAAATATCCCCAAAGAAGGAGCACTCCTGGCAAGACAGGTGGTATTTAAGACTGCAGCTTTGTATGATGTGAATTTTGCTTCAAGCATATTGCATTCTCTTCCCTTTTTATAGCCCACTGCTACTAACCTGCTGAAATCTGACATTATGTGCCAGTTCCAAAGTTTTGGGGTGTGAGGGAAATCTTCCTGCAGATCTCAGTGGATCAGCACAAAAGCTATGGAGAGAATTCTGTTCGTTCCCCTTGCACAGTGTCTCAGGGTGTTAGGGTATAGAAACTTCTGGAATTGCTGGGTTTAGGGCCATGTGTTTAAGCTTTACAGTAAGACCAGCAGAGCCTAAATGCAAACCTTTTCATTAAGTAACACTCACATTAGAGAGACAAGATGTTATTTACCGTTGCAGTGACTGGGGGCAGAACTTCCTTATTCACATGACTGCCTTTACCACTGGTTTTGAAAACTAGCAGATTTGTGCTTGGCAGGGAGGCAGCAAGCTGACATTACACCAGTGTTGTATGACAAAATATGGCCTTATGCTAAAATTTAAATGGGAATACATTAATGCTCTGCAAAGTTGTCTGTAACATCAGCCAGAAGAATATGCAAGGGAAAGGAAAGCTTGAGGGCCTGATGCTCATCCAGTCCAATCCCAGGGCACCAAAGGTTGGTGACAGCCTTGGAAATGCGTCTGTCCTCCTATTTCCCCCGCACACAGCAGCAGCCTGGAAAGTGGTGGCCAGCATTGTGCAGCTGCTCTGTGAAATCCTAGCAGACAGAAACATTTCTAGGTTTATTCATTAGCAGATGAGTGATGGACAATGAGGGAAGCTGGTCTGGTTTCTGTGTCATTTTTAAGGTAGTCAGCAATCTGGAGGTTCAAAATGTTTGGAAACCACAGGGACAGAGAAATCATGAGGTTGTTTGAAACTCTACCAGTCTGATAACACCAAAGCACTTTGAGACTGGTGAGTTCCAGTTGGTCCCTCCTGGCTGCTCACAGGAGATCTAAGGACATTTTCCCCACACAGAGCAGTAAATGCAGCTGGCCCTGATGTCTGCATTAGCACAGGGCACACAGGACAGCCCCTCTGCAGCTGTCACACTGCCCACAGGCTATCGGGATACCAAATGTCTTCTCTTTCCAGCCTTTCATGGGGCTTGCTCTGGCTGCTACATTAAATGTAAATAAACAGGTATTTATATCCCTGGCATAGTGAGTCCACTGGAAGGAATGCTTGACTCTAAACTTGCACTAGAAACTGGATCTGTATATTTAGTGAGTGAGCAAACTGCTTGTGGCTGTGAGTACGTACACGGCCTCCGTGACAGCAATATGGGAGCATGTCTCCTGTGCAGACAGATCTCTTAATACCTTGATCCACCATTCCTTTGGACCAGGAAATGGGTGCAATGAGCTTTTCTCATTATAATCAAAGTATGAAAATAGCCAAGTCTGGAATTAAAGAGCTCCTTTCTGATACACACAGTTTCTTCTTCCTATTTGTGCTGAGTTTGTTTTTTCAAAATGAAGACTGAGATCGTCATTAGCAACAAATGAGTGAAAACAAAGTCTGTTGGAGGCTGAAGGTGTGTGGGACAGACACAGCAGGTTTTTGCCTCAGGAGTGCAGTGTTGAGCAGCCCATGGACTCCAGGGCAGCAACTGCCAGCGTTTGTTCAGGCCTCTGCTGGGAGCAGATCTCCAGAAGTGATTTTACTTCAAGCATGTTTCTCTGGCTACAGGGCAAGCTCTGGGTGTAGGAAGATGTTCATTCTCTGCTTTGCAGAACTGCAGGCGAGTTGTGGAGCCTCCTGGTCTTGGAAGGAGTGGCAGAAGGAGCATTGTGTGACCTTGGTGAGGTGCTGAGTGTCAGGACAGGCTGAGAGCAGCCCTGACTGCAGCACCAGAGCCCATTCATGAAGAGAAATAGCCATTGTCAAGTCAATCACTACAGGAGCTTCTCAGAGCTGATTGTGAGCTCTTTGTTAATAATCATTATGATTAATTACCCAGTTGGCACAAGGCAAAGAAAACTCAATGTACAAGTAACAACAGACTTAAAAACGACTCCTGCCTGCTGAGATGTAAAACTCCTCTAGAGCCAAGAAGTACCAGAGGCAAGAAAATATTTTTAGACCCTCTCCTGCACCTTTGTGTTTCATTTCTGTTTGTTTCCTTTGTTCAATAGACTGGAAAGACTGCAGTGGAAGAGAGCCTCGGCACAGGGGACACACTGAGGCCCTGGAACGCCTCCTTCAGCAGGTTCAAGCAGCTCATCAGCACTATAATTGCAGAGGTAAGGATAAATATCTATGTGGTAGGGCACCAGCTGAAGCCTCTGTGGCGCCTGTAATTTTAGCAGTTTTCTAACTAGGTCATACCTTCTCATTCATCAGGAAAAGAAAGATATTAATATTGGCCCATCTGGAATCACTTTAGCACACTGTCGTGCTCTTAACCCTTGAAATTAGTTGGATGAAAACATCCGAAAGCTACAATGTGCACACAGAGAGGCAGAGTCTTTCTCCCTCCATACCCTACACACCTGTTGCTTTGTTTTTCCCTACAAATTAGTTTCACACAGGATTCCGCTAAAATGTTTCAAGGATGGCTTTTTTATTTTTTCATATAAAGAAATACTTTAGACAGTTAACAACTGGTTTGGATCAAAAGAGGGGAATTGGCCGCCTCCAAATGGAAGACACTAACTGGATGTCATGCCAATCCACAATGAAAAATACTTGCACAATGCAATGGGAAGATAAGAGTGCTACATTTCAAAACAGAATGGATCAAAACTGGGAGAGAGTTTGAATCTCAGCCAATCTTCATTCATGAGAAACAGACTGTGCCTTTAATAGCTCAAGAACCAAGGCAACAGCTTGGCATTCTTTTTAGAGCATATATAAAAACTCCTGTTCTATACGGTTTGTTGAAAAGTACTATTTATTTTCTTAAAATAAACTTCTAACTGGAATAATGCTTCATTGCAAAGGGACTTACTTGAAACTGAAAAGTTAAACTATCATGAAGTTTTCATTTTTCTTCACCTAGTATGACTGCTATGTCAAGTTGCATCAATTGATATAAAATCATAGAAAGAGCTAAAATCATCTGGCTGAAATGAAAAGATGCAGCCTTTGTTCTTTATGTGCAAATTTGTCACCATCACAATGATCCACAGTCTGCCACATCCCACTGTAACCATAGCAACTTAAACTATTCATCTATGGTGCTTGGAAAGGAGATATTGCAAGAAAATGTTGTTTCTCTAATTAAAATTCATGCAAGCATTATCACTTGCAGGTGGTCTTGGTACTGAAAATACAGATGATGTATTCTATCTCTTACATGGCTTTTTGTGCTATTAAAGAAGGCTTTTCTCGTGGGACAGTTTTTCCTCTCTGGAGTTAGTGCCTATCTCAGGTCTTTCAGGCCACCCTCCGAGTCAACAGGCAGTAAGTGATGGAACATCTGAAAATATTCTTAGTATAAATTGTTTTACTGACATAGCAGCCGAGAACAGAAGTAGTTATAAACATCATGCAGAAATTCCCTCCTTTTGAGAATCTGACACCAGTGCCTGGTTCTTATAAAATTCCACTGCTCCTGAAATTAACCCTAGTCTCAGAAATGAGCACAGACAACTCCATTGTTGATTTCCTAACACCTTTACCTTGAATAATAAATAACAACAATACAGAAAATGTGTTTAACTCAGAACATTTTCTTCTATGCCTGAAAGGCTGTGGGACCTCACATGGGGCAGTACCACACTGTGGAGTCAGCTTGAGCAAAACTCTTGCCTCCAACCAAATAAAAATCTCATAATTGCTTGTAATGCTAGCATTACACAGTAGTATATTTTGGATAAATCAGAATGGCATCATCACAGGAGAACCTTTGGAACTTGCCTTAAATATATGATGATGACAATTCCTTTTATTTCACAAATTTGGTAAGGAATCAAAAAAAATTGCAGGAAAAATAAGAATTATGATACCACTTTGACTCAGAAATTTTATTCTGATATTTATCAACCTCAGTGGAATCTGAGGAGTTTGATCAAGGATCTGAGATAAGCTGCTGTATATGAAAACCCCAAATAACAGCTTTCACTTCATGTAATATAGAGGCTTGATCTCTATTCTTAATTAATGTAAATTAGCATGATTGATTGACAGGATGGAAGTCAGCATGGCCCTGCTGTTACACACAGACTGAGGACCTGCCCAGGCATTTTTCTGTTCTTTGCCATGATTCCCTTTACCACACTCTGGTTAATGCCAGTCTTGTGATCTCTGTTTGCCCCATTTGTTGTAGAGCTGTCAGTAAACAGCTGGACATTGTTTGAGTAATATCCTTGAATTTGCCTACAACCACTGATGAGCTGTGAGAGCAGAATCAGGCTCTGCATGAATTAGAGCTCGGTGAGAACAGAGCTGGGATCAAACCTGGTGTCCAGGCACCTTGACTGTTCCCACAGTGATTCCCATATGGGATGTCCCGCTCATGCTGCTCAGGCTGGCTCAAGCAGAGTGCAGGACGAGTGATAGGAAGGTGGGAAAAACTGAGGGTAATCAATCTAAAAGGTCTGAGATTACCTGAACAAAGCAGTAAAAAGCCCCAGAACCCAGAGGAGCTGGAGGAGCGAGGCTGTGCACTCCTGCGGGATCTGGGAGGGGACACCGCCCACATTCCAGGCAGATCCTTTGCCCAAGTCTGTTCATTCAGGCTCTGCCTTTTGCCCTGTGCTTTGCATTGCCGGGGCTGGAGAAAACAAGCTTGCAAAAATACCAGGAAGAATACACTGGAATGTACAGTGAGTTTAAGAGCTTTTGGAATTAGATCAGCTGTTGCTTTTGAACCTGCTCTGTGATACGATGAAATCTCCTCGGGAATTACTTAGGAAGCTTTGCTTTCATATGTTTAATCTTCTGGAAAACCCTGATGATTACAAATAACAGTCATCCATTTGTCTTCATAATACCATGTTACAGACTATCATAACTGAGTTACTGCAATTGCATGTTCTGGCAACACTTCAAATATATTTTTTAAGTCTTTTTTTTTCTTGTAGATCTTTCTTTCTAAACAGTTCAGAGTGGATTAAGTAATTGTGTGACGCTTCATTAAGAAATGAACCCAATGCTTCAGTAGATATTTTCCTTATGAAATTCAGTTGAAATGTATTTTACTAGACAAATCAGAGGTGAAATAAAAATGTTCTCATTTTAATTTGATTCACAAGCAGAGCACATAGTTTTAATTGCATTTCGCAAAGAGAGGGATCACGGATTACACAGGGCATTTAAGATGTTTAGATTATAATTCTTTGTGAGACTATACAAAAGTAGACTTGAGAACCAAGCTATAGACTGAGAAGTTCAGGTTGGGAATTTAAGAAGACACCCCAGATGCACACGAGCTTGAGGGGGAAACTTGGTTCTTGTTCTTCCAAGAGGTTTCTTTTAAGTATGGGTTGTATTTACGTAAAAAACTGCAAAGGAATATTTATACCCTCTACCTTTGAAGAGAAAGGCTGACAGTGTCATAAATACACATTTCTATTTAATTACGTATTTCAGTCCAGGTTTGAATGCTTCTAATCTAAATCTAATCACTGGAAATTCTCCTATCTTGGCTGCTATATGTTCATTCCCAGGCTTCTACTGAAAGAGCTCACAGCTCAGTTGCTGTATCATTTGTTAATATAAACTCACTGTGTTGCTACTGGTGCTTTTCCATGAAGGTTACTCTATGTTATTTATTAGTTAATTAAGTAACAAAGTTCCATTTCCTGCAGATCCAAATTATCCTCTAATCTCAGCTCCATGTTTTCTGGCTTCTAGACACACAGTACTGTAAAACAAAAGCAAATAGCAATGTAGGAGAGTTTACAGTCTCCATCTAGTTTTACATTACTTCTTTTGCTGTTGGCTTCTGCAAAGCTGTGGACTACACCCAAACCACTGAATAGACCAATAACATATATTTCACTTATAATGTGCCCTCTTATTTTAATGCTGCAGTCTCTGGGTGTTTTATACAGAATGATGTTGCTTTGCCTTCAGTAATTTCCTCCTCCATTCCCTCTGTATAGATGGAGGGAATACAGAAGAAAACAATTAGAATGAAATTTATATTCCTAAACTGGTCTTAACCTTGGAAAAAGGAAACAGTAAGTCAGGAGTTTTCATGCAGCATTTGGTTGACATTAGTGCAATACACTGAAAAAGTTTCACAGTAAAATAACAGTTATCTGAGGAGATATGGATAGAAATATAAATTAATATTTTTAGAAGGAAAAGAAAGCAAGGGAGTGGTCATGGATTTGGATGAGTCTGTTTAAGCTGAAGAGTGCACTGGAGAATATGCCATGGAGAACAAGTTTGCACTGGAAAGACAATGGATTTGATGATCTAATAAGACTCATACATCTGAACTGTATGATTTCACCCCCAGCAGAACCTTGTTCTCTTTGTACTCCCTGTTCCACAGAGCAGTAATTATTGCTAACAATGTGTCTGTTTGCTGGGGCTTTCAATGTGCCAATCGTGGTGCAAATTTATTCAGATTTAAAAATATGCCGAGCACTTCCACAGATGGGGTTTTGACAACAGCAAATTTAGATGTTCTTCAAATGTTCAAAATTAGAACTCACTAGGGAGACACAGACAGGCACCTCCTATTCTGCACCAGAGGTAAATGGGAAATACTGTGAGAACACCTAAGCAGATGATCAGCAGCTTTCAGGAAGTGGCTCTTCATGAGTCATGTTTTTTTCCCACTGGAGAAGGGTGTCCCTCAAAATGTTTCACACTTCAGTCTGGATGGGGATCCATGCTTCATCCAAATAAACAGTCAGATCCTGGAAAACTGAGATGTGCTTTCGCAGTTACATTTTTCGTTTTGTCTTTCTTTTCATATCACAGCAAATATCTGAAGAATTAACTCTATTTTTCAAATCAAGTATTTCTGCTGTTTCTCTTACAACAGCATTAAACAGGACAGACATTACAAAAAACAAAAACAAACCCAAACAGTATTAAGTGCTCATTGCTTTCAAATCCAGATGTGGACAACAACTGCCGCCAGTACATTATAAATTCCTGCATGTCCCTGATTGCCATCTCTTGGTGTGCCCTCCAAAACTGCTCACAGGCACACAGGTGTTCACAGCTGTTACACAGAACTCATGGCTTTCAATTCCAATGGGAAGGTATTTCCTTGGCTTACAAGGCCATGCATGAGAGAAGGAAAGACATTAAGTCAAATTCATCAAAGTGAAAAAGAATGCAATGTATAAAAATTTAACAGTATTTTCTTAAAACACTGGGACAATATTAGAATTTATAAAATTCTTCTATTGGAGAGCTGGCCCAGAGATGCCAGGAGGCACAGAGCAGGTCTCAGCTTTAACATGAAGTGAACAAAAGAGTTTAACACCTCTTCCTTGGACTCCAGATTACTAGGGAGCAAAGGTAACTGTGAAAGCTCCAAGGCAATACATGAGTGGAAGTTGTTGTGATGGAGAAAAAAAATCCAAGCAAAATCAGATGCATTTAATGTGATACACAGAAAGATAAGGGTCATTCTTGTCTCCTTAAAGCTTTTCTTTAGGTTACACTGGTGATGCTGGGATGTCAGTGACAGCCAGGGCAGCAGTTATTCACTTCTTAGAAGCTTAAGATACATGTGGTAAGAAATTTAGAAATTACAACACCCTCAAATGCTGGCTGATGATTCAAATCACTTCTTGGGCTTTTGAGACCACTTGCAAAATTCCCATCCATTCTGAGCATTCAGAGTGTGTAGTGCTGGTTCAAGCTTGCCTCGGAGCAAAACAGCTTTATCTTGTCTGAGTTTGCAGCAAGTAAGGAAATTGTCTGCTGCTGTGTATCACTAAGTTAATGAAAACACTATCAAAGGGTTGCATTTGAGCATCTTTCTAAATGTTGTCTTTTAAAGGAATGTGATGGGCACTGACTGAAATTTAGTACTGTGGTTCAAGAAACAAAGGTTTTTTATGAGACTCTAACTGAAATTTAAGAGCTGGATTTGGTTTGCTTCTTTTTCCCATTTCAGAAAGTTCTAAATTACAAAATGCTGGTCGCAAGCAATCGGTTTCCAGAAGCCTGAAGCACCTTTTCCATTCATCAAACAAGTTTGTGAAGACTCTGAAACGGTTTGTCATTCGTTCTATGTTCGAGACATTCTGAATTTTCTGTTCTGTATTAGAGAAAAGCACCTTAGCAATATGTGTAAATATGCCACTACTGATGAGACAGCAATTGGTCAGAATGAACTGATAAAATCACAGATGTGTAAGACTGGTGCAGCTGACAGGAAAATAATGCTCCAACTCCTACTGGAATCAATAGATTTTTTTTCCTTGTTACTTTTGGAAATGGATTCAAATTGTAACAGAGTGAAATATTCTGTGCAAACACAAAGTGCATCTACTGAGCTGTTTTGAAAGCACTGCCTCTGTTGCTGCTCATTAATGAAATAACAACATTTATTCATAATATAAAGCACAGAGCTCAGATAACATTTGACAGACAATAGCCCACTGGCAACAAGCTCCACATGTAGAACTCTCTGACATCCTCAGCTGGGTTTGCAGCCCACTGTGACCCAACCCTCAGCCCTGACAATTTGTTTTAGCAAATGGAAGTTGCTTATTCTGGATTATTTCTTCTTTCATTGCCAGGAGTGTTCAGTTTGCTTTTTCTTCTTTGTATTTTGGTAAGAGTTTGATTCTTTCAGAAGAGCTCTCTAGAGTCTTTAAATTCCCTGCAGTAACTACTTAACATATGTAACTAATTGCAGGGGTAAGTACTGAAAGGAATGATCTCTAGAAACAGGTTTGCAGATATGTTGGCCAAATTACACTCAATTATACCAATGTAAATCCATAATAACCCACCTGATTTCAACTGTGTTACTTCAGACTTGCTCTGAAGAAAAGGAGGGCAGAACTAAGCACATTAATGATAAGTTTTAGTAAAATTTCTGATTTCTAAAGGGCATAAAGCCTCCATTGTGTACTGTGTACTCTGGCAAAATTCTCACTAAAACTGATGTCAGTGGCTTGCACAGATCCATAATCTCTTAGATTCACATAGTCTCACATCATCTAAAGTGATAAACTTCCCATATATTTTTCTGAACTCACTGACTGAAGTTGCAGGACCTATATTACACAGAAGTTTAGATCAGATGATTCACTTTGTCTCCTCAGAACTTAACATCTATGGTTCTTTGACTAAATTTGGCATGGATGTGAATAGACATGAAAGGTGTTTGATAGTGTTTCCTTCTCTCTTTAGGGGACTCTACTTATCTGTTATACTTTTTTACAAAGACAATTTGTTAGTAACCAATGAAGACCAAATCCCAATTGTGGAAATCGATGACTCTCACAGTAGTTCAGTTATGCAGGATTTCCTGTGGTTCACAAAGGTAATGGGAGTCTAATTTCATCTATTGCTTCTGCAAATTTGTTGCTAGCAATGCATAGGCCTTAGCTCATCACCCTGAATGTATGAAATGATGTCATTAAAAAGCTGAATGATGAAGTGCTTTATCACTCATGTTAAAGGCAATTTTCACAAACCATTCATGTGGATTAAATCCTGACTGGGCCACTGACAGTGACACAATTAACTTTTAATGTATGATCCTACATGAGTGATTTTTATGTGGGTACATCAAGGTTTTATGGACATTTAGAGCAACGGCCTAAAGAAATAACCAGGGGTTTTAATTTTGGTATTGTGGTTGTGCCATCACTCAAGTTGTCTTCACACTACTTTTTTTATACCACAAAGAACAGTAAATCAGTTTTGCACAATAGTCCAAAATCAATTGAAACAGGTTCATGATGTTTACAGAACACCTTCTGCGGCTGAGATAGTATCTGTGTCATGTTTATACAGGCAGCTGATTGCCATCTGCAGAAACACAAAATGTGCAATATCTTCTGATTTTTCCAAGTCCAAAATGCATTTTAGTATCATTTCTGCTTTTGCAAATGCTGAGAACAAGAAGTGGTTGAAGTGGATCTGTTTTTGCAGTTGTCTTGCATGTGGGATGACATCAGGTGGCTGAGGCAGAACATGGCTGTGTCCGTGTCCTCATCCACAGCACTCCAGGCCAGGCAGAAGATGCTTTCAGCAGCAGCACAGCTACAGGTGGGTCCCATGGCATATTTCTGGCTGTTAGCTCAGTGACTTTCTGGTCTCTAAGGAACAGAACTGCCAGCTGTCCTTTGGACTGTTCTTTGGAGCAGCATTCTCATTTCCAGTGAAATGAGGCACTGAGCCTCTCCTGCCAGGAAGGAAAGAGTTACATTAAAAGTAAAGAGTAGGAATAACAAAGGAAAGAAACAATAGAAAGAAATAGAAAGAAAGAACAAAAGAAACAGACAAAGAAACAAACAGATAGGAACCAGTAAATAATGACCACAGAGAAGCCTGTGAGTTTGCAGATTGGGAATTCAAGAGTTATAATCCTAATATTTGCTGTTCAAACGCCTCTTATTGGCCTATTCATTATTATTAATCTATTAATGAAGCATTTAAACTCTGTTCTATTCCAGCCTCTGCTACAGATGCAACCTGAGTGGTACTGAACAGGTCACTTAAATCCTTCTGTGTCTTAATTCACTACTAGTTATGCAAATAGAAATTACACTTTCTCCAGCAGAACATTTCTACCTTTATTGTAAAGCCTTGAAGCTGGGTTTCACAACAACATGAAATCTCTAGATGGCAGGTAGACACTTTAATTAAAATAGTTACTTTTGTGAGAAAATACATTTTCAAAAAGCCGTGTGCATTGTTGTTACAGAAAAAGTATATCCAGGCCTCACTTTCTTCTACCTTTTGCTGAGGTCACAAAGGCTTCCCAGAAAATCTGTGGTACAGTCATGGCATTACTGAAGATCCTCGTTGCTGGGCACTGTGTTGGCCACACGTCATCCCACAGGTTGTGTCAGCACAATAACCTGGTTTGCAGCAGCTGGGAGAGCCACACACTGTGGGGCCATTATTTACAATATGCACGTGGGGTTTGTTTTTACACCTTTTGGCAGAGCATGCTGTGCAGGAGAGCAGCCTTCCTGGGCAACCACCTGTCTGGACTGATTTCCCCAAAGTGTCCCAAAATATATCAATGCCAGCTTGTTGCACATTTATTGGAGGACCACCTGTGTTAAGCAGCAGCTGCTTGTCAGTCCTTTGAGCTGTCACTAGAGAAAGTTTTAATTATATCTGCTGCATATTCCCCCAGTGGGGTTGGCTCGGCTCAGGTAGCACATATTCCTTCGGTTAGCTCAGGTCCACCGCCCCTGTGCAGATCCCCTTTAACAGATCCTGCGCTGGAAGATGCCCAGCATTCCCAGTGCATCGTGGTTTTATTTGCTACCAGAGATGCAAAGTGCAGAGCTTGAAACACAGAGACACAGCAAATGTGCCCATGTGGTGTATTGCTCTGCTGAAGTTTTGCCAAATTTATTGCTCTAAACGTCTGTTCTGTTTGCTTGGTCCCTGAAGAACACAGGGATTGTCACCCAACTGCCAGCCTATAACAGTGTGTGGCCTAATGGGATCCACCAGTGGAAGGATCTCAATAAAGTTTATATGGTTGAATACTTTTTATTGAGGCAGTTAATAGACTGACTCTGCAGGAATTTAGGACAGAATGGAAAAGATCAGTGATAACGCAGCTGCTCAGGGACTAGATCAGTAGATTCAGAGACAACAGGGACTGCAACTTTGCCTGTTATTACCCTAGACAACTAAAGCAAACAAAGCACAAGTGATGGGGTAACAAGCTAAGCCGACACAAAACTTTTTTAGGGTATGAATCAGTCCCATATTGATATTAGTAGGTCCCTGTGCTGGAATGTCATTCACAACATGGTGAAAGTAAAGAACTGCTTGTTTTCATCTGGGCACATTCACGTGCTGCAGTGATTAATATTACAATTAGACGGCTAAGGACTACTGTCAGGATATGCCCCAGCTGGAGACACAGGGATTAGCACAAAATGTACACTCAAGACACCCGGAGTTAGACAGAGAAGTAGACAAAACCCAAAAGGCAGAATAGTTAAAAAAGGCAGAGGAGAGGTGCTATATAGACACCAACAGTCTGCCCTGGAAGGCAACGTACAAAGCTAAAATAGACAAGTTATGCCACCCAAACCCAGTCACTGTGCTGACTACTGAGAGTTTATAAACATTTTTATAATATTAAAGTTGATACGTAAATATTGCCTGCTCAGTACAGATAATTAATTTCAGGATAATCTACCAGTTTACATCGTTAAGTTAATGTACAGCACTTTCCTAAAGATACAATGTGCTTCATTGTGAATTCAAGTTTTCATTTTAAACTACCCTTCTCCCTATCCAGGTTACTGTAGATCTCTTGAAAAATCACAAAATAATGAGCATATTTTAAATGTTAGGCATTTTTCTTTAAGACATCTGGGATTCTCTTCAGTGGCTGGTCACTGGATTGAGTGTGTTTGCACCTATAAGCAGATGCATTACTGTGTGAGGAAAGGGATTTTAACCAAAATATGTATTTTATGTGGAGTCTTTTAAAATTACTTTTCTTTAATCCTCACATATTTTCCTGGAGAGCTTTACCCTGGTAGTTTTGTTAGTTTCTGCCTGTTTTGTCTAGCACATTCTTGGTATTTAAAGTAAAAGGGTCCCTGTCTCTTCAAATCCTGTGCTTCTTCACACACTCCACAGTTTAGCTCCAGAATTATTTACATTCAGCACAAACATGAGGGTCTCTTACTTTTGTTGCTGAAAACAGTCTGAATAATTTTAAAATGGGGAACAGAGAATGGAGATTATAGTTAATGAACATAGCAAAAAAAACATTTAAAGTGTATGTTATTAATGATTTGGGGAAAGAGGAAGAATTTTATGTGTTCTCTGACGTTTAGTTCCGGGAAGGTTCAGATAAGCACCCAGCTCTTAAGTAAATTCAAATCAAAGGAATCACCAGCAGACCAACAATGAGTGCTTTCAAAAATTGCATCCTTCATCTTTATATGACTGGGCAAAACTAGGAAGTTTGGCCCAAATAAGTGAATTTCTTTGCAGTAAATAGGTGAATTAATTTGCCTTTTACAAAGGCATTGGGTCATAATAGTCTTTCTGATGTTCTCCATTAAACATTGGACTAAACACTACTAGACCAAATGCATCAGAGGATCCACAACTCAATCCACAAACACAACCTAAGGAAAAGCTTTCCCTTTTGCCACTAAATGGTATGACTGTAAGGCAAAGGTTTGAGAAATACGAAGTGTTTCTCACTTTTAGTGAAGTCAGTAGGACTGATGTCAATGAGCACCAAGTTAAGTTTCAAACAATACTCTCCTGATATGTGACAAATAACTTTCATTCTATATTTGTTTTCTAGAATTTGCTGGGAACTCACAATTTAGGCAGAGTTTTTTATGAGCCAATCAAGGATCGACATGGCAATATGCTGATAGTTACTGTAAGAGAAGTGGAGAGTCTGTACTCATTTTTTAATGGCAAATGGATGCAGGTATCCAAACTACAAAGCCAGAGGAAATCCCTTTCAACTCCAGAGGAGCCAACAGCATTAGACATCTTGCTTATAACAATCCAGGTAGTGCTTTGCTTCTCTTACTGCATGTTATTTGCTTTTGTAAAGACTCTGCCAGAGCCCTGATTTTTGGAAGCGCCTTGTAGAATTTTAGGCCTTAGTCCAGTGCCCAATAAAATTAATGGCAAGGCTCCCATTGAGAGCAAAGACTTATATTACTTCCAGTGGGTCTGGGATCACATCCTTAATATGCAAAATATCCCTGAGATTCTAAAGAAATTACTTCAAAGTCCTAGCAGAGAATAGTTG
The DNA here is from genome assembly GCA_013397725.1 of Rhagologus leucostigma. Classification (NCBI taxonomy): domain Eukaryota; kingdom Metazoa; phylum Chordata; class Aves; order Passeriformes; genus Rhagologus; species Rhagologus leucostigma. The sequence continues at coordinate 116,998 of VZTD01004848.1, forward strand.
TTTCTATCGATTTCGGGAAACCAGGCTATGGAATTCTGTAGTAAGGGATATAAAAAACTTTAAAATTCTCTGGGATGTTCTTAAGCACCTAGACAGACACTTAGAATTTCTACACTCCATAAGATTTTTCCATCCAACCTTGAAAACTAAAGCTAGGTTTTAAACTTTACTGTTCTACTTAATAAACTTGTTCTGTGGGGTTCAGGGTTCCTTGGAGCCTGGTATAGCTGCTAAAGAATTCTTTACTGACCATAATGCTCCTTTAATTTCTGTATCACATGCTCCTAGACTTGCAATTAGAAAAATGCCAAGGTAAGGATTGATCTCAGAAGCTGCTTGGCACACTCAGCTCAGTTACCATCACTGAGAGCCGTTGGGGTTCAGCCCTTAAAGAATTATCTCTGAACTCACATTAAACAGAGACAGTTCATGTAAGATTAATACATGTTTTCTGTAGGTAACAGCAGCCAATCTCCTTAAAACTGTTGCACAGTTACCCAGAATACAAGACAAGTTGTTGTCTTAGTCCTTTCTTTAGCACCATCCATTAGATGATGGCTGTTGTGGTTAATTTTTGAATTAGAGGCACTTTCTTGGGCAGGGACTCTGCTTTTCATACTGGGAAGTGACAGGCAATTAAAATATATGTTACCAGGTTTTAGGAATGTTAAAAAATTTCCAAAGGACAATAAAATTTACCTGATCTATGCTAGTTTTAATGTATTACAGTGTGTTAAAGGTGCAGAAAATTGTCAATCTGGGCAAAAGTTTTATATTAGGAAAAGCAAAATACAGGCCTGATCAGATTTCCACAGAGATCCTAGTGGAAAAAATGTTCCCCTAATGGTTTATACATTCCTATCTAATGCCCACCCTTTCTTCTATTACTTGTTTAATCATTGAGTGGGTATTTTGTTCATGAAGTGCTTGTGAAAATGAGGGTCTAATTGCACTGGTCAGAGCCAAGCATAGCACTGGCAGATAATTTGATGGTTCCAAGAGTAAAGGCATAGGGCCAGGTGTCTTAATCCTCACCCACTGCAGAAGCACATTTCTCAGGATGGATGGCAGCAGACATAATTTTTCAAGTAGTTTTGGAGGACTGCTATACATAGCCCTAAAAATGTCTCCTGGCCTCAACAAATTCACCATCAATACTAATTTCTTCTAAGCTCTATTTGTTGATAAAGATATTTGTTCAGAAAACGATGCCACTAATTCAATTTTGCAAACTACCAACAGACAGAGATCTTCCTGTTGACAGCAGGTGATACAGAGCAGGTTTTGGAGAGATGTAGGCTGGGATTTCCTTGGGGACAGTCCTGGCTCCTGCAGCCCCTCTCTCCCAGCTCTTCCCCAGTGCTGCTCTGCTCCCTCTGTGTGGCCACGAACCAAACCTGAACCAGGGAACTGCTCAGCTCAAAAACAACTGCTCCTTTTCCCAAGTTGTTTTTCAGAGGAATCAGTTCCCTGACCCTGCTCACCACTGAAATGATCAGACAAGAGGCAGAGGTGGGGGTTATTTAAGCCAGTTTAAACACCACAGTTGGAGAAGATTGAAACCTCAGGTTGTCAGAGCCAATTCCTGCATAAGATGGAGACCTTAGAGATTGTGTGTATGGCTTTAAGTAAGAAGTTGTCCAAGTGCACCCAAACTACCCGAGATTATTCATATGCTTAAGCATGTGCTTAAATGCTTTTTGAATTTAAATATTTGAATTTGACGGCTGTAAAAACATTTGTTGCTTTTTGCTCCCAAACTCTTCTGCTTATGTGGAAAAAAATATGAGATTTTTATGTAGGACTGTTTCCCTTAAAACAGGACATACTTTCCTATCACAAACGAAGTCAGCAGCGCCTCCCTCCCGGCTTGTATCTGGGTTACCTTAAACTCTGCAGTTCTGTGGATCAGATCAAAGTGCTTGTGTTGCAGAAGCTGCCCAATGTTCTGTGTCACGTCAAAATCCGAGACAACAGCAACGTCTCCAAGTAAGTGAATATATAGATATTGTTGCACACACACACAGAGAGAGAGAACAGTTGTTTTAAGTTTGAAACAATTGATCAAATGGTAATGCCAAGGCAATTCTGCCATTGCAAAATTGTAGGTGTCAGCGAGGTTTGGCTCTGGTGTGTGGCAGAAGGGTTTGGCTCCGGTGTGTGCCATCCCAGAGATCTGTGCTGAGCTAAACAGGTGCACCTGAGTTTTCCCAACAGTCTGAAAGCCTATTCAGAACACGTGGATAGGGGCCCACTTGTTTCTAAGGTTGGTATTCCATGGTTATTCCAGCTCTGCACAGGGGTAATGACCTGTTCAGAAGATCATAGCCTGCAGCCCTGACATAGCCTTCAGTGGATTCAGTGCCACCCTTTCCATGGATTTTTGCTGACTATGGGCTGTTGGTGTGGGGGATTTTTCTGTTTATTCTCTTGTGTGACATCTTTGGTTTGTCATTCTAAACCACAGCAAACACACAGCAGTTGAAAACCATATTTATAAATGCAACCAGCCAGCAAACAGCTGTGCTCTGGGAAAGCCATTTTCCCCTTGTTCACTGCTTCCCTTATCCACTGGCAAGGGCACTCTTTGTACTGCCTGGTCCTTGCCTAGTGGGTCATTTTATTGACCTTTTTCTGGAGCTTTTTAATCCCATATCATTTCAGCAACCAGCTGAGAATTTTGCATGAGGAAAAAGGAACTGGATATCTACATAGATAACGAGGATATCCAGAATGTAGTAGTGAATACTAACAATAATGTTGGAAGGAATATAAAGCCTAAGGCTTCAGAGTTTATAACAATCCCTGACTCTTGAAGTTTAAGATCAGATCTTTATTTAGGAACAGATTATACCACAACTATTACTTGTCTTGTAGTGAGGTTTCCTCTACATTCTTTTTTTTTAATGTTTGATGCTGGCTGCTATTCAAGACTGAATACTAGGCAGAATGAATTAGGGATTGGGTCCAGAACTTTGATTCTCATGTTTATCAGGTCTCAAATAGAGACATGTGGAGGAAAGCAGGAATTTCTTTGGCTGCAGTGAGTAGAAGATAGTCCTTCACAGAGATCAAACTTCCTGCTAATTGTAGCAATTTCCAATGCATGTTTTTTAAAATATTGTGGTAGATAGGGAATGAAGAATGTGAAAGAGAAAACCTGAAGTGAGAAGCCTTACTGAAATATTTCAAAGGCAGTTGGACTTCCAGAGGAATGTTCAGCCTGATGTACACGTGCTAGAAAAATAAAACTTTTCAAAGTTAGAGTTCAATCAAGATTGCACGAGTTTAGAATGTTTCGGTATATGAGGACTAAACGATCAACAGATCCCAAATGCACATACACCGAATTCCTGCTTGTGCATTGAACTGTTGTTATATTTCTAATTTTAACTTGACTCAACATACAGAGATGAGTGGGAATGGATCCAAACACTTTCTGGCTCAGAATCTGTGGAAAGTATGGATCATACTTCAAACTGCCCTACTGAATTGTTCTTGTATGAGCTCCAGATGGCAGTGAAAGCTCTCCTCAAACAGATCAATCTACCTCTGCATCAGGTATTTGCCTTTGTGGGATTTATCACCTTTTCAAAACCACATTCTTAAGAACACAATGAAAAGCTACAAACTGTGTCACTCACAAGTAGGGATTCAATGTCAGGGTTGCAAGAAAAGCAAAGCAGAGAAGTTTTGTATTCCATTATTCTAAGGGGGAACATCTTCAGTAAAACAGTTCTTGTCCTGGACATGTGAACATTCAAGCATTAGGAGACAAATTTCAACTACCTGCTATTTTTGCATCTTTTAGCTTATTTGTGCAACTTCAGGCAGGTGCAAATAAGCACTTTTGCATGAAAGTAGTAGTTTTAAACACCTTTACCAAGCTGACAAAGAGAAAGAGGCATTTTTCCAGGCAAGCACAGCAGGTGACTGGTTTTTTGGGAGGCTTTGAGTGAGGATATAGGAAAGGCCTGGTAATGACACAGCATTTTGCTGTTCTTTTGCACACAGATGAATGTACCCCTTCTAAAACACACAGTCCCAGACCTCCAGATTGCTGTGGGTGAGGAGAGGTGTCTGGCTTCTGGCTTTACATTTAGGTACAAGAAATGCATATGTGAATAAATAAAGTCAGGGACAATAATCTATGATGTGAGAGATCCATGAAAAAATAAGCTAAGAAGTTTGTTTCTTGTTTACATTAATTCCATTTTATTTTGGTCTGCAAGAGTAAAGAGGTCTTAAAGTAGAAGTAAATCATCTTTATATTCACTTCAAGGTCTGTTTGTGCAGCTAGAAAGATGTAGCCTTAAAATAAATTAATCTGGTTCTACAGTTCTTGATTTTGAAAGGTTTAGGCTTTGCTTTTAAAAAGGAATCCATCAGTGCTGCACCTTCTAGCCTGGGTAGAGCCAAGTAAGACTCAAGTAAATCCAAAATTAAGACAGATGGTGTGCTGCCTTGTGGTCAATCACTCTAATTCAATAGGGCTCTGTACAGGTCTCTGTGTTACTCCATTTGCTTGGAGGTTATAGCCTTTGTGCAACTGGTTTTTTTCTTTTAGAGTTAGGGACTAAAATATTGAAATCACTGTGCAATATGTTCCTGAGGCTGCAGCCCAGCCAAGCATCTGAGCTCATCTATTGTGCCTGAGAGATAGACATCAACATGACTTTGCAGTTAAACACAGATGCAAATGGTCTGATGGCTCAGGACCAAAATTTTATGTTAATTAATTGAATTTTTAATTCCACAGATTTATTTATGTATTTTTATTATTTTTGCGGTAACCAGGAGCAGGGACAATGGCACTGGGGCACAGTCAGGGCAGAAGGCAGTGCTGCACACAGCAGCTCTGAGCAGCCTCAGACCACTCCTGCCTGGGCCATTTTCTCTTGCTGCAGCACTTGTTAAACCTTTTCAGTGCTGTGTTGAGGGAGAGCTGCATATTTCTCTTAACCAACCCTAAATTGAATCTTAAAGGTTTTTAATTGAATCCATTTTCATGTTTTCACATAATTATGCAATCATAATCTTGAAAAGCACATGGCATGTGATCATTTTCTGCCTAATAAGAAACATAAATGTTGTTTTCAGGGAGGTTGTGCCTGTGTGTGTTGTTTTAATGTGGAACATTGCAGCTTTAAATCTTTATTTTATGTAGTGACATGAACCCACATTTAGCCACCACCACCCCCCGCCCCAAATATTTTCGTTTTATAAAAATTCCGAGCTTGATGTTGTGCAAATTTTCTTTAATGTTTTATATCATTTGGGGTGTTGTTTATATAAGTGCCATGTTGTAATTCTCTCCTATTCCTTCCCCCGCGCGTGTCCCTGTACAGGCTAAGCACTTCCGTCTGTACACACAGGAGGTGTTGGAACTGGGTCACAATGTCTCCTTTCTTCTCCTGCTCCCCGCCTCAGACGACGTCTGCACTGCCCCAGGACAGAATAATCCTTACACCCCACACTCAGGATTTCTTAACCTCCCTCTTCAGATGTTTGAACTCGGTATAGTAGCTTGCTTCACCTAGAAATATTAACCCAGTCTCCTTATAATAAAATCACAAAGTTGTATCTGTTTTCCCCCTTGTCCCAGTGGAGAGTCAATAAATCACATGATGGCTTTGGCAACAACACTCCCTATAACGGTGTACAAGTTACAGAGGGAGCAGGGTGGTTAAAGCATATACTGTAGCCATCGTTATTGAAATGCAAAGCAGAGAGCAAAGCCCACAGTTATCCACTATGTGTCTACAAGCTTCTTTGCAAGATGATGTTCTTTAAAACACAGAACCAAGAGAAATTACACACGACACAGCAAGGCTGGAGTGCGACAGGAGATGCAAAAAACATCTCTCTAAGTTGTCACAAGGATAATTGCTGGTTTTGTAATGGGGATTTTTGCAGATCCTGATTGCAGATGGTCCTACTCAAGGTCTGACTCCTTCACAGCTTTGTGAAAGATCTGAATAGATTTTCCCACGTGAGGGACATCTTGTTCCCTTTGATACCTGGAAAGATGCAGCAGACTGTTCTATTGCTGTGGTGCAGCAAAAGCCTGTTGTGAAAAATGCCAAAGTACTGGACTAGAATCTCTTTCTTTGGGGAGCACAACTTGCGCTGTAGCAGATTCAGCTCTCCTCTTCCACTGCATTGCTAACTGGGTAAGAATTCTCCAAAACAGAGTTTTCCAGCTGTTTCACAGAAGGCGTAAGATGCTTTAGCTTCAAGGTCCTCTATTTCTCATTTCTTCTTCTTTGGTCTACAGAGAAAAGAAAAGGTTCCACATAAAAGCAGCTCATAAAGACTTAATAGTTCTTTTTAGAAATAATATTAAAGTGTGGGGGCTGCTGAGCCTTACATATCAGTCTGCTCTTTCCTTCTGGCCTATAAAACTGCGGATCTTTCTTTCCTCTGCCTTGGAAAAGAGAGAAAGATATGAGCTAAAACTGGTCGAGTCAGGACACCAGGAGCCACAAAACCCCAACCAGCTGCCGGCAACTGTGTCCCTATTGATGTCCCTCTCAGGTGTTTATGTGACACCATTACCTTCCTATCTCCTGTGTATCAGTGCCAAGTGCTGTTCAAATCACTTCTGTAGGAGATTAGATATTAATGGAGTGTCTTGCTTTGCCTATGTTTCTGCACTCACAACTCATCTATGACCTACCATCACCCAGCAACACAAACTTCATTTGGATCAGGCAGGAATACAGCACTGTATTTATGCCACATCAGCCACAGCACTCATTGATGCCTGTTTAACAGCTCTGGGGGTTTCTGCTGGCTGTGGGAGGACAGATGCCAGCTGAGCTGCCATACAATTATGAGCGGAAAAGCCACACAATACATGGTATAGTCTGCCAAGGAAAAGTTACCCCTTCAAAGGAAAGCTAATGTAATTGAATGAGAAGAGTTAGCTCAGTGCTTTGGGTCACATGGCCACGGCTGCAATGCCCTAAAGCCAGACTTTTATCTTCCAATGTGCCACCCTGAAGCCAACCAATTGGCCTCTGAGTATGGAGCACATCATTTCTCCTGGTGAGAGGGGCCTGCTGCCTTGCTATGCAAATTAATGTGTGGAGCATATTAATCTCTGATGCAATTAATCTCCTCACTAGAAGTTGTGCAGACTATTTGATTCTCATTAGATGGGACACAGGCCAGGGGCAGGAGTGCCTCTCATTTCAGGGACACAGCCTGCATGGGTCTGACAAATCAGAAGAGCCTGCATGGGATGGTGTGGCGCCGGTAAACATGCAACAGAGCCATCTCCCAAAAGGCATTCCAGGTGCAGCCCTCTCTGTTCAGCGATGTTGCTGCAGTGGGAAAGCAGTTCATGGTGGAAAAAACAGTATGGAAAGCTGAATTTTACTTTTGAGTATTTTTTAAAGTAAGCAATCCTCTGGCCAAAGGCAGATGACATTTCAATATGACTATTATATATGTATCCCTGATGTTCTATGAAGTGACTGTGATTCACATCTCAAATATTAGAAGCTTCCATTCCCCATTAGCTGGTGGCTACCAACTATATAATTGCATAACCACAAAAGACTATGTTGAAGTAACATTTGTTAAAGTAACATTAAAGGGTCTGACTTAAAACCACAAAGGCTCAAAACTTCAGCACTGGAGACGAAACCGCGGCTGTAATTCACTCAAGAGTCCACCACATATGGCATATGTACTGTAAGACCACACACTATTCACACTGGATCCCTGCAATATCTAGGCATTGCTGAAACCAGAAAGTAGAATTCATTCTTTCACTCTTTTTTGTGAGATATCTATGTTCAGATTAGGCCTTTATTGTTAATACTAACGTTTCTGCGACTGGATCTCTTAGTTCAACAAATTCTTCTCAATCATGCTGTTTGTAAGGGATAAGTAGACATGGGACTGTTTTCATTTCTTTTTTTTAATATTTGTGATGTGAAGAATATATGCATTTTACACTTGGAACACCCTGAAAAATGACATGCCCCAGTCCAGAAGAGCAGCGGCAGTAAATCCGACTGGCACTCGCTGCTCTAACAAGATCATGCTGTATGTTTGCATTTACTGCAGCACCAATGAATGGGGAAGTATTTCTGAAAATTTTTTCTCCCTCAGCAAGTTTCAGTACGTCTGCACTGCCATTTGGAGAGGTAACTGCTCAGTTTAGCCTGAGCAGTGGCAGGTTCTGGAATAACGTGGCTTTAACACACCAGGTAAATTAACATTTGCAAAGCTCCATGGCACTGTAGCTGTTCTGTCTCTGTTACCGCTGGTACAGCCTGGATAGTTCTGTGCTGCTCCAAAGTCAAATTACACAAAGCAAGAGGTCATATCTGAACTTTCTGTGTTACTCTACTACAGAAGAGTTCAGAGGATGATGTGTGGTAACACCTGTAAGAGTTTTAATTGTTTCCCCCAAACTGTGATATCACTGCAGAGCTTTTCCTGCTGAGTCATTTACATTAAAGTTCCTGATTTAAGACAGCTTAGCCCAAGAAGAAGTTATCAGCCTTCAAAATGACCTTTTCTTTCTGAAACACTCAATTAAAAAAAATAAAATACGAGTTTCATTTTCCAGTCATGTCACTACTTTCTTGATAAAAGAAATGATGAGCTATAAAAGCCTCAGAAACAGCCTTTCTGATTAAAATTATCAAGGGCAAGATAGCCTCTGGAGCTGCATACTAAGGACCTGATTATTCCTTCACTTAGATATAATTAGAAATTACTCTTTTGAAATCGGTGAAGTTACAGAGTAAATCCAGTGTAAATGAGAGGAGAACTGAAGCCCATATTATTTATTTCTAGCTTAAAGAAACCCATCCAGAGTTAGTTACTATATTTAATAAAATTTGTGTTCTGAAAGCTAAGGATTTCATATTTCATAACCAGCATGTAACAGTTTTCCTTTGCACTTGGTCTTTTCACAGTTCATTTTTGCTGTTACAAGGAAAAATTTATAAGCCTGTATTGCCGCCTTTCTGCTGTCATAGAGCTGGACTCTCTGAAAACCCAGCAATCCCTGAGGGAAGCAATTTCAGACAGTGAAGTCGCTGCAGCCAAACAAAGACACCAGCAAGTTATAAACTACATACAGGTAATAGTCTGTTTCTGACTATTCCAAGGAGATTTTAAGGTGGCTTTCTTAAAAATTGCATGGGGCTGTAATTTGAAATCTAAATGGAGAATTATTCACAGACATCATAAAAAGAGCAGTTGTATCAAAAGTGCAATTCTGTTTTTATGAAATTCAAACCCAGAACATGCTTTCCTTAGTTGTTGCTTTTATAGAAGGATTTTTATGGGTAAAATCAAATGACAGCTATACTAGACTGTTATAAAGAAATGTGTCAGTCTGCTTGTAAAACTCCCTCCCATCTAACGTGAGGTAAGCTAGCACCATGTCTGGGCATTCATTTGTGTAAGAGTTTTTCTTTGTCTGTATGAACTGGGGACATTTTTTCACTGCAATAACGTGGCAATTAAAAAAAATTAAAACCAAAGTTCAAACTAGATTGTGGAGACAATCTCCATCAACAGTATTACACTCGGGAACACAGCTCTGCATTTCCTATGTCAAGCTGGCCCCAAAAGCAGCTGTGAGCCTGACCAGCACCATGCAGTGGCACTGCTTCAGTCCCCCAGTGCAGGAGGATCACCAGTGTTACCATACTTGTCTAATTTGCTTATTCTCTGTCTTTCATCCTCATTTCCCCGTATTGTTCCCTAATTAAGACTTTACCTACTCAACTCAGGGGTCTTTGAACTACACCCCATTGTGCAGCATAGCAAAGCCTGTCCTTTTGCAAACCATTTTGGTAAATGGTTATTTATAGATAAAGGTCATTACTTTTGCAGAGTATACCTATGGGCATGGTTGACCTGTCTTTCTACAAGAGAGGTGCAAATAACTTTACAGCTCTAGATTCTTAATATTCAAGCTATCTTCTGTTGGAATAGGGGCCAAGACAACTATTTGTCCCATTGATGTTTGGCCCTCCATAGCTATGAACAAGAGAATAATATTTCTATTTCTCTTTGTTCTGCATTCAGACCCCCTTTGCCTTGTCCACTTGGAGCTTTTGGCAACCTGCAGCAGGGCAGAGAGGGAAGATCCATTGTACTTTCACTCTCAATCCCCTCCCATTCTCACACTCAGAAAATCTAGCTTTCTTGCAGTGTGCAGGAGAATTTGGAAAAATTTTATCCTTCACATCAAACCCAAGCATTTGTATATTGATATGCAGGTACTGTATAGACAGTTCTGTGTTCCACTTCTCCGAAGTGTTTGAGTCACATATCTACGCTGGGAAAATACGGGACACCATTTTAAACTTCAGTGTTTTGTGCTGAATTATTGTGACAGCGTATTAGGCTTGTCAGGTTTCCTCTGAAATGAAAAACAGCTGTATTCCACCTATTGGCAAAAATATCTCAGCCCACCACATACCACAATCTTCAGTGGTGACCACGAAACCACAAGAGCATTTGTGTGATCCCAGATCTAAGACAGTGTTGAAGTCACTACACAAACCAAACATTGTAAAGAGCAAGGGAGTCTATATAAATGCAGTTCTGAAAAGGAGTCAGAGGGCAACTGAAAATTAAAAATTATTTTTAAAAAAGAAAAAAAGAAAAAAACCCCAACCAGAATATAAGGTACTTGGAGTCTTTACCTGAATGTTACAAAGAAAGGAAAGAAATCTATAGACAATGAAACTAAAACTGAAGTTAAGCTGTAATTGATATCATGTAATGCTTCAAATGTTCCTAAATTGTAAAAGAACCACAGTTCACTATAATGTCCTGCAGAACAGCATCAAGGAGAAAACCAACAGGATTTGCATTTTATAAACTGCATGCAGAATGGTTCTTGTTTGGGGTTGAGGGAGGATGACAGAAAGGATTTATAAAATCTCTAAAATCAAATAGGTGAGATGTTTGCTAACTGGAATTCTCTTCATGGAGCTACACAGAAGTCTTGAAATTACGCAGAATTATGGATTAATCTCTGAATCATTTGCTATTCTTATTGATGTATATTCTTAGCTCAAATTAACTCAGTGGCACAGCTTGCACTGACATCACTGGAGTCGAGATTTCACCTTTACATAAAAATGGCAATACTAGGCCAAAACCAAGATTCAGCTATCCAGCTATCCTATCTCCAATACGGCTCATCAGGAGCTACCCCAGCAAATCTGGCATCTACAGTATTCCTTGGGAGTAAATTTCACACTTCAAATATGCATTTTGTGAAATATCTCCAGCTAAGAGAAGTCATCTTCGAATATCAGTCTGCAGGGTCTCTGATCCCTCTGTCACTCTCTGATCCCTATGTCACTCCCCTATTTGACAACTGTCACTGCACAGAGTACCCCTCACTTTTGTCTCTCCATTACTGACCCAGAACTCTCACTGCATTCTTGCAGAACGTAGCTTGTGTAACTGCAAAGCAGCTTCCCTCCAACACTGCAACATTAATAGGAAGGCTTGCTTGAAATTCAGAACCTTCTGGAGGAAAACTGCGAGGAAGTTCTAGAAAGGACACTGCAGCAGGAGGGTATTTACTCACAGCTACTGTCATTTGATGGCTGCAACATTTGCTCAGCCATCAAAGATCTTGAATGGTTTGAAGATGATGTCAAAAGCTGTTGAAAGTGTTTCATTATCAAAAGACTCTTCAGACCCACATTAAACAGCATCCTTCCTCTCTGCAGAGATACTTAAAAGCTACACCCTGCTATTGATTTAGGCACTTGTCTCTTATTGCCATCAACAGGCATGTGTTAGAACTGCTTTTGTATAGATTTATCGTCACGGCGTGGGGCGATGGTGAGTGCCGCAGCCTTCTGGCAGGGTCCCCGGTCAGGGGAATCCACTTCGGCACGGAGGGCCAGACAAGGAATGTAAGCACAAACACTCCCGATGGAGTGGGGCAAAGACACACTCACGCAGGGATCAGGGCGACAGCTGGCAGCAAGGGGGAGAGAAGGGTCTTCTGTGTGGGGTTTGGCAACCAGGTTTATTGGAGAGCCCAGGTGCAGAGCAGTCCAGGGACAGAAGACAAGATGGAGGGCAGGGTACAAAGTTTATCTATGGAGAAGATGCGGCGGGCAGAGCATCAGGGTCAACGGGCAGAGGGCCAGGGGGCAGAGTGAGAGTAAGGGGACCAATGGAGACACAGGGAAGGAGGGACCAAGGGGTAAGGGCCAATAAGGGTACAATTCAAGAAGAAATTTCCAGATGAGGTACAAAGATGGATAAAGGAGGTGGAAGGTACAGAACCAATCCCAACCAGGGAAAATACATAGATTAACATAATTGGTGCAAGGTCCTCTGGGACTTCACCCTAAGTTACAGAGAGGTTGTACCCTGTGGGCCATCCCACCAGCAAACCTTTTTTGTCTTGGGTGTTGTGGGTTCATTCCTGGCATCCTTGCAGGATGTAAAAATTTATAGTTTTAAAATGTACACAGACTAAAGTGGTTCAGAAGAAACTGCAGTTCAGCTCATAACTGTGATTCTGCCCTCCATTTATGTATCAATATATGTTGTAGCGTGCCATGGCCAGTGCCATGGCCAGCAAGACCAAGTGGAGCACTGCGTCCAGTGGTTTGATGCCCACACAGCCCAAGAACCCTAAGGTTAGGGTGAGTACCCAGAGGGCTGTGAAGGGTATGCAGATCATACCCCCATAATTGGCCACTGCCATCTCCTCCCCTTTTCCCCTATATTTGGTTTCCCCTCTAGAACGTTCTCTGTAACTCGGTCCCCCATTGGCCCATGTTAATCCTCCCCCCCCTACCCCTGTCCCTATTGGTCAAGCACCCTTTTTCCCACCTTTGTAATGCCCCCTTGCCATTGTATCATTGGTTATTATGTGATTTCCTCTCCCTTTCTGTAGGGGTATAAAACCCCATGTCCCTGCCATTTTTTTGCTTCTTCGTGCCCCTCTCTGGATTTCTGTTGGACCCTCGCCTTCAATAAACCTTCTCCTTTTCCACGAAGAAGCCCCTCCGCCTCGTCTCTACCTCCTCCACACACCCTTTCCACCGGTGGGCAAAGCGAACCCGGGCTGGAGCTTCGCCTGCCCTCCTGCGCCGTGATCAGCCTCCGCCACCCGCTCCGGTGTGGGTGTATGCCCGGTGCTGGTGGTCCCTGCTAGCCAGCAGACAGCACCACGGTGTTGTACTCAGATACAAAAGGAACCACACAGACCCAGCTTGGTCAGGCAGAAGACAGAAGCAAAAAGCCCTTGTTGTTTATTTTACAACATATATATCTGTTTCTAGGAATGACCATGGATTGGAAGATGAGGTTACCACCTCTCCAACCACACTGGTCAAACGAAAAGACCATCAAACTTCTCCGCCTCAGGAGAAAGAAAGAAAACAAAAAAGAACGGTTAGCTAAACACAACTGTGTTTACAGAAAGTATGTGAGAACATAACTATATTTACAGAAAGTGTGTGAGAATTCCATCACAGAAATGAAAACATCAAAAGACTGCAAAACTCAGGGCGACACCGCGGCAGCTGGTGCTCCAATGTGTGGCAGCTGCACGGCTGACAACCACCCCACCCGTGTCCAGAGAGGTCGACCTGAGGATCCCTGTCGGCCAGAGCCGGCAGGTGAAAACACCGGAGGCTGATCGCCCTCTTGAGGAGTGCGCCACTGCTTTGGCGCGCATGCAGCTCCCTGGGAGCGTGCAGAGAGACCTGCAGCTACAAGGAGGATCCCCACCAGCTTTTTCATACCAGGATATTCCTGCGGCTTGGACAGCCGGCTCACAGTGGTGAGCGGCAACCCCTGGGAGCGCTCAGCACGTGGTGCGGGTGGCTCTAGGACTGCTGCTTAGGCGGCAGCTGGGAGCACAGGTCCACAGCGGGGGAAGAAACCCGGCGTTTTTGTTCTGTTTTACATTTTGCACCTGGTGGGGAAGTAACCTGAGCCATGGGCAATCGGCTGTCCCAGGCTCAGCATGGGGTTTATACCCAAGTTGGGGAGATCCTTCAGGGTTTTAATTTTAAGTTTTCAAAGGGTCTCCTTAAGAGGTTTGTGAGGTGGATTTTCCACCACTTCCCTGGCTGCTCCACCGACCATGTCCGGGACCTGGGGTTTTGGACTTGGGTTGGGGAAAGGCTGGGGGAGTTCACCGCTACAGGGGACAATACAGTCTACCCGTATATGCCCCTGTGCATGGCGATCATAAACGCTCGTAGGAGGTCCCGGGGGGAGAGTGTCCCCAGTTCTTCCCCCAGTTCTGCCCCTTTGTCTTCCCCTACCGCCCACTCTCCCTCTCCTCATGTTCCTATGAGGGCCAGCCTGGGAGGTATGACCCGCCCGTCGGTGCAGGGCTGCTTCCGTCTCCCCGGCCCTCCTGAGGCTGTTCCCTACCCTTCTCAGTCTGGGACTGATCACCCCGGTCCAAGCCCTTCCCTGAATCCCTTCTCCTCCCCTTCTTCCCTAGTTTTGCCCTGGAAAGGGTTTGTTGAGGGTTCCCGAGGTTCTCATCCCTTCTCATCCCCCTCCTCGTGTACCCCCTTCTCCTCATGTCTCCCACCAGCCCTGCGTCCCGCAGCCTGCCCTCGCGGTCCCGTCGCACGCACCGCTCCTGGCGGCAGCACCCCGTCATACCCCCACTCCCTGAACCCGTTTTTAGTGACTGCCAGGATGGCGCTGGCAGCCTCGTGGCAGGGTCCACCATTTTGGGTGAAAAACCATCCACCATTTTGTGTCCCCAGTCCCCTCAGTTTCCCACTGCTGCGCACAGCTCCTCCCTCACTCCTCCTCCCCCCTTCATTCCGCCCCTTTCCCGCGCATCAGTACCACCCTCAACTGCATTGTTGGGCGTTCCTGTGGGCCCCTCCCATCCTGTCGGGTTCCTTCCCCTCCCAGGCTCCGCCCAAGCCCTGACTCCCCCCATCAGAGGTTCCACCCCTTGTGGGTGTCACACATCTGGTTCCCACGCCTCCTCTCCTGGTTCCCACGGTCCTGGGACCAGAAGCTGTGATCTGGAAGGCCAGGTGCTGGGTGGAACAGAGGAGATCCAGGCTGCACCGGTCATTTATAACCGGAATGGGGCCTACCTCCGGTGGGATCCCTTCCCCCAAGCGGACCTAAAAGCGCTGTGCAAGGCAGGCAAGGAGTTCGGCCAGGACTCCCGGTATATTCGGAGCTTGCTCCAAGCCTCCTTCTCCTCAAGAGTCCTGATCCCTCACGACATAAAGAATGTCATGGCCTGCCTCCTCTCCAAGATGGAGTACCTCCCCTGGGAGAGGACGTGGAAGAGGATGCTTAGAGATCTTCTCGCGTCCTACCAGGGGAATCCCCAGCTTGCGGGCCTCACAATGGACCACCTCTGTGGAGAGGGTACTTGGACCAAGCCCCAGGAGCAGGCTGCTAACATCCCTGAGGCGGTCCTGCAGGACNAGCGGACCTAAAAGAGCTGTGCAAGGCAGGCAAGGAGTTCGGCCAGGACTCCCGGTATTTTCGGAGCTTGCTCCAAGCCTCCTTCTCCTCAAGAGTCCTGATCCCTCACGACATAAAGAATGTCATGGCCTGCCTCCTCTCCAAGATGGAGTACCTCCCCTGGGAGAGGACGTGGAAGAGGATGCTTAGAGATCTTCTCGCGTCCTACCAGGGGAATCCCCAGCTTGCGGGCCTCACAATGGACCACCTCTGTGGAGAGGGTACTTGGACCAAGCCCCAGGAGCAGGCTGCTAACATCCCTGAGGCGGTCCTGCAGGACGTAAAGCAGGCTGCCCAAACGACCCTGTTACTCACCCCTACCACCACCACTCCCAAGACCCACTTTTCACAGGTCCTCCAAGGGAGGGCAGAGCCCTTTGTAGACTTTGTAAAAAGACTCCAGCAGGCCATCCGTTTGCAGTTGGAGGGGCCAGAGGTTCAGCAGCAGCTGCTGCGGGAAATGGCCCACTCCAATGTGAATGAGGCCTGCAAAGCCGTGTTAAGGGCTCTGCCTCTGGATCCACCANGGGTACTTGGACCAAGCCCCAGGAGCAGGCTGCTAACATCCCTGAGGCGGTCCTGCAGGACGTAAAGCAGGCTGCCCAAACGACCCTGTTACTCACCCCTACCACCACCACTCCCAAGACCCACTTTTCACAGGTCCTCCAAGGGAGGGCAGAGCCCTTTGTAGACTTTGTAAAAAGACTCCAGCAGGCCATCCGTTTGCAGTTGGAGGGGCCAGAGGTTCAGCAGCAGCTGCTGCGGGAAATGGCCCACTCCAATGTGAATGAGGCCTGCAAAGCCGTGTTAAGGGCTCTGCCTCTGGATCCACCACCCACTTTGGACCAAATGGTGGAGGCCTGTGTAAAGCTGGTGTCTTTAAACCCTGAAATAACATCATCAGGGAAAAAAACAGGAGTGGTAGGAGTGGTCAATCAGGAGGGAAGGCCTCCGCCCCTGCGCCACTGCTTCTGTTGTGGGAAGCTGGGGCACTGGGCCAAGTGGTGCAAGGAACCCCCAGCACTAACATCTGTGCCCAAGCCTTTCGTTCCAGGTTCGGGCAACCCGGGGCAGGGATGCTGTTGCAGCCACCGGCCGAACACCCAAACTCCAGCCACAGGAAACTGAGTGATCAGTGCGAGACAGCTCTGTGTGGGGACACAAATGGAGCTGCCGTACCAGCACCTACGGACACACCACCAAATAAGGACAGTTTACCAGACATGACTTTGAAGCAGACCTGGACGGAAGAAGAACTCGTCCAGGCTGCCGTGCAACTTAATACTTGGAGACCGGAGAGGACGGTCCCAATTTATGTGACTTCCAGTCTCCTTTTCAAGGAGACTGAGGACAGACTTGTTCCGGCCCATCTGGTGATTGCCATCCCACTGGGGTTGGATATTGCCGTAACAGGACTTGCCACCCAGGAGCACCCGGGAATCCAAGTCTACCCGTCCCTGCAGACCACCAATGGGGATAGGGGGCTTGGGTTCCTGGTAGAGTGTCAACATGCTCCCCTTTTTATCCAAGAAGGTGCCACTACTGCACAAGGGATTGTCATCCCTAAGGATTGCCAGACGGCCCACCAACCACCGCACGTCTTCTGGACTGAGGTGATGGGACCCAGCCGGCCAACCCTTGAATGCGAGTTGAGCCAAGGGGGTGAGGCAGTTTGCATGCCAGGTATGGTGGATACCGGAACCAATGTCACCGTAATCTCCCGTAGGGAGTGGCCCCAGGCATGGGAACTGGAACCAGTAGCCAGGAACATCACGGGAGTAGGAGGTAAAGCCACAGCTTTAAGGAGCGCCTGAAACATCACCACCCAGGGCCTGGACGGACAATTGGCCACTGTCCGGCCATTTGTCCTCGACGCAGGGTTTACACTGTGGGGTAGGGAACACCTTGTCCCAGTGGGGGACTCAAGTTGTTATTCCACCTGCCCAGGATTTTTAAGGCAGGCCACTGTTGAGCGCGACCACCCACGCCTTAATTGGCTGAGTGACACGCCCGTGTGAGTGGAACAGTGGCCTTTACCAGATAAAAAACTTTGCGCCCTCATGGAGGAGCAATTAGCCAAGGGGCACATCGTTCCAAGGAATAGCCCCTGGAACTCCCCCATGTTTGTTCTCCCAAAACCGGGACGTAATGGGTGGAGGCTACTCCACGATCTGTGTAAAATCAATGCAATCATCGAGGACATGGGACCCCTACAACCAGGTATGCCCTCGCCATCGATGCTCCCTTGTGGGTGGAAGCGAACAGTGATTGATACAAAGGACTGCTTCTTCTTCATACCTCTGCACCCTAGCGATGCTCCCAGATTTGCCTTCTCCGTGCCGTCTATTAATCGTCAGGCCCCCATTTGGAGATACCATTGGACAGTGCTGTCTCAGGGCACAAAGAACAGCCCCAGCATCTGTCAATGGTATGTTGCATGGGTCCTCTCCCCGGTCCGGAAACAAGTACCATTGGCAATCCTGCTACACTACATGGATGACGTCCTTGTGTGTGCCCCTGATGAGACATGCTTGAATCTTACCCTAAATCTGATGATCTGGGCTATTGAGGCCCCAGGTTTCGAGGTGCATCTGGAGAAGATCCAGCGCCTGTGCCCTGTGACCTACCTTGGCCTCCGTATCCAGGAGACGACCGTCACTCCCCAGCCATTCGTCATTGCAGATGAGTCCCAGACCCTCCGCAACCTCCGACAACTCTGCGGTACAGTCAACTGGGTCCAGGCACTGCTGGGGATCTCTACGGAGAGCCTCGACCCCTTGTTCAACCTACTGCGAGGTGACAACGGTCTTGCCTCCCCCCGCTCTCCTACACCTGAAGCTCGAGAGGCCATTGGTAAGGTCCAAAAGGCACTTTCCACCATGAAGGCGCACCGGATGCACCCGGAGTTACCCTTTCGCTACATCATCACGGGTAACCTACCTCACCTACAGGGCCTCATATTTCAGTGGGATGGGAAGATTAAGGACCCCCTTCTAATCATAGAGTGGGTGTTCCTGCCTCATCAACCATCCAAGAGCATCACCACGGCACAGGAACTGATGGCGCAACTTATAAGGAAGGCCAGGTCTTGCCTCTGTGTTCTCGCGGGGTGCGACTTTTCGTGCATCTATTTGCCATTCAAATTGGAAGATGTAGACTTCGCTCTGCAAACCAGCGAGTGTCTCCAGTTCGTCCTAGATAGATTCTCAGGGCAACTGTCNGCCCTAGATAGCTTCTCAGGGCAACTGTCGAGCCACCACCCCCCTCACAAACTGTTCAATGTAACTTTCAAATTGGGCCCCAAAATGCTCTGGAGCAGTGAACCGCTCTGGGCCCTGACTGTTTTTACTGACGGCTCAAGAGCTTCCCACAAGTCGGTACTGACTTGGAGGAATCCCCAGACATCTGAGTAGGAAAAGGATGTCAAGGTGATCAAAGGATCGCCTCAAATTGCAGAGGTAGCCGCTGTAATCAGGGCATTTGAACAGTTCCAAAAGGAACCTATCAACATTGTAACTGATTCAGCTTATGTAGCAGGAGTGACTGAGAGGGTGGAGCATTCCATGTTAAAGGAAGTTGCCAACCCCAAATTATATAACTTGCTCTTGCAGCTNCTTTCAAATTGGGCCCCAAAATGCTCTGGAGCAGTGAACCGCTCTGGGCCCTGACTGTTTTTACTGACGGCTCAAGAGCTTCCCACAAGTCGGTACTGACTTGGAGGAATCCCCAGACATCTGAGTAGGAAAAGGAGGTCAAGGTGATCAAAGTATCGCCTCAAATTGCAGAGGTAGCCGCTGTAATCAGGGCATTTGAACAGTTCCAAAAGGAACCTATCAACATTGTAACTGATTCAGCTTATGTAGCAGGAGTGACTGAGAGGGTGGAGCATTCCATGTTAAAGGAAGTTGCCAACCCCAAATTATATAACTTGCTCTTGCAGCTTTTATTTCTGTTCTCCCACTGAGAGCAACCATACTATGTAATGCACATGAGGTCGCACACTGACCTCCCTGGTCCCATTGTGGAGGGAAACCGGATAGCTGACGCTTTGGCCGCCCCGGTACGAATGCCATCTGTACCGGGAACTTTCCAACAGGCAAAGTTGACTTATCAGTTCTATGANAGTTGAGCCATCAGTTCTATCATCAGAACGTCCTGGCCTTGGTTCGCATGTTCCACCTTACATGCAGCCAGGCCAAGGCCATTGCGGCGACATGCCCAGATTGTCAGAAACACCAAATTCCATCTTTGGATTCGGGCATGTGCCTGCGCGGCCTCCAGAGCTGCCAGCTCTGGCAGACCGACATGACACAAGTTCCCGAGTTTGAGAGATCTAAGTATGTCCATGTCTCAGTGGACACCTGCTCGTGAGCAGTCTGTGCCTCTGCCCATTGTGGGGAGAAGGCAAAAGATGTGAAAAGACATTTTCTGCTGGCCTTTGCCACCCTAGGAGTGCCAGCAGAAATCAAGACAGATAATGGCCCAGCATACATCTCGAGGGAGGTCCACCAGTTCCTCGACACGTGGGGAATCCGACACACCACAGGTATCCCTCATTCCCCCACGGGCCAGTCAATTGTAGAGCGAACCCACCAGACGCTCAAGAGAGTCCTTGCCCAGCAGCAGGGAGGAACAGAGGCCAATTCGCCCATTGAGCGACTCTGTAGGGCCCTCTTCACCATCAACTTTCTGAATTGTTCATTTGAGGAGCCCGACCCCCCTGTATACCGGCACTTTAAAAATTGGACCAGGACCAAAGTGAAGGAGAATCCACCGGTGCTGATTAAGGACCCTGAAACCCGAAAGACTGACAGTCCGTTCAAGCTGCTAGCTTGGGGAAGGGGATATGCTGCTGTGTTGACCCCGGCTGGACCGAAGTGGGTGCCGGTGAAAAACATCAAGCTGCACCTATCCCCAACAGATGAAGACAACCCCAGGACAGTGTGGAAGACACGCCGACGCCGGACTTTGTCTGAGGAAGACCTTGCTGCCCTCTTCCACCTGCTCCCTTTCCCTGCATGTTTCCCTTTCCCCCCTACACCCTAACCTACCCCGCGTACATACCTTTTATTTGGAGAGAGGGGAGATTAACACTGGGCCAAGATTTCTCTATAAATTTGACAAATCTTAGATTACTTACCCCCCTCATTTGTTTTTGCCTGCAGAAATCCCAGTGATGTTTCCCAGAGTCGCCAGGATGACGACCATGACCTTCCTCCTGTGTTTTGGACTCCTCGTCCTACACATCTCCAGGAGGAAGGATCCGATTGGTTTTCAAACATCTTTTCATCCTGGGGACTCTCAGGCTGGGTTTCTGTGGTGGTTAAAAACATTATTTGGGCCCTACTTATGTTCCTCTTAATTTTGCTTGCCCTCCCTATTTTGAAATGTTTGATTGTAAAATCCCTTAAAGCTACCTTCAGTTCCTTTTCAATAAGTAAAAAAGGGGAAGATGTTGCGGTGTGCCATGGCCGGTGCCACGGCCAACAAGACCAAGTGGACCAGTGGGTCCAGTGGTTCGATACCCACACAGCCCAAGAACCCTAAGGTTACGGTGAGTACCCAGAGAGCTGTGCAGGGTATGCAGACCATACCCCCATAATTGGCCACTGCCATCTCCTCCCCTTTTCCCCTATATTTGGTTTCTCCTCTAGAAAGTTCTCTGTAACTCGGTCCCCCATTGGCCCATGTTAATCCTCCCCCCCCTACCCCTGTCCCTATTGGTCAAGCACCCTTTTTCCCACCTTTGTAATGCCCCCTTGCCATTGTATCATTGGTTATTATGTGATTTCCTCTCCCTTTCTGTAGGGGTATAAAACCCCATGTCCCTGCCATTTTTTTGCTTCTTCGTGCCCCTCTCTGGATTTCTGTTGGACCCTCGCCTTCAATAAACCTTCTCCTTTTCCACGAAGAAGCCCCTCCGCCTCGTCTCTACCTCCTCCACACACCCTTTCCACCGGTGGGCAAAGCGAACCCGGGCTGGAGCTTCGCCTGCCCTCCTGCGCCGTGATCAGCCTCCGCCACCCGCTCCGGTGTGGGTGTATGCCCGGTGCTGGTGGTCCCTGCTAGCCAGCAGACAGCACTGTGGCAAACACGTGTGTATGTTCTTTGTTAAAAACTAGGTCTGACCTGAGCAATTGCTTTGACCTGGGTTTGCAGAGATGCTCCACAAGTCTCACTTTTATTCCAGTACAGAATCAAACCAACTTCCAGGTGTGCTACAAACTGATCAAATTTTTACTTCATCAAAATACAATTTTCATTTTCTTTCCATGTCAGATTTTAGGTCTGGATTCACCCCTCCTAACTACACATTCTTAATTGAGGTACCTCTTCACAAAAATCAGTTCAGACTACCTCAATCTGAATGTTCTTTTGGGGGATCCTGCTGCTCTCTCTTGGCAGAGACTACAGACTTACTTGGGCACTTGAAAAAAGAACACACTTAGGTAGAATTAGTACTCAGACCTAACCATATTTTGTCACTATTTTTTCTGCCACAGCAAATTGATGAGATCTGGAGGGACATGAGATGGATCACAGAAGCACTGCAGTATGCAAGATACAAGCAGCCAGCAGCAGGCCTGCCCATAAAGAATCTTGTGGATCTTTCAGAAGAACACTCTCAAAAGAAAATGAGCTCCACCTCTTCACATCTAGATTGTCTTCCTTCACCTCCCCCTTCCCCTGAGCCTAGAATCCAGAGGAGAAAAGCTGTGAGTGGTAAGAGAACTTTTCTTTGTTTACCAAGCACACTCTTTGAACTCACTTTTAACAGTTCTTGTATGTATTTTTATAAAAGGAGTAAATTTTTTCCCATACCTGCCAAGGTGTTTTAACAATCATTTTACCAATCATTTGCCACTCAGTATCCTGAGATCCTTCTACAATCTTTACAATCATTTTTTACTTTCAGCTACTCAAAATAACTGCTCATCATCAGACAACTTTGTCACCTTGCTGTTCCAGATCACTTAATGAACAGGTTGGAAGGGACAAATGCTGTCACTGGCTTCTCCATGATGTCCAGAATTCCAGTAAAATCCATCCATGGTGAAAGCTGACAGCTTCATTTGTTGCCTACACCAACAATCTGATATTTTATATGGAGGAACCTTTCTCTTCATCCCAATTACAGCTGCAGAGCCTGTGTAAAGAACATTATCAAAAGCACTTCAGAGCTCTGACGATGGCTGTGTATTAATTGTGCACACGTTCAGAGTTTTATTAGACTGATGAGACATGAGTTGCTAAGCAAAAGCTATTGACCCATTCTCATCAATCATGTATCTATTATTCTTCCCCATAGTTTTCATTAATTTGACAGAATCTAACACAGATTTTTCCATAGTTTCCATTTGCCACCTTGTGTTTCTCTGGTATTACAGCCATTTTCTTCCCAGGCTTTGAGTGTTCCACTGCTTAGCAGCAATTATTTCTTATGCCCCTCTTGCTTTGTTTTGATAGCGCAAATTTTAGTGCCAATAGTCCAGTTTAACAGCTGTTTTCACATACCTCTCAGGGTTCTCAGTGTTTTAGACAAGCATTTTGAATTACACAAATTACACAAATAAGTACCCACCTCACTGATCGT
Organism: Rhagologus leucostigma; assembly: GCA_013397725.1. Classification (NCBI taxonomy): domain Eukaryota; kingdom Metazoa; phylum Chordata; class Aves; order Passeriformes; genus Rhagologus; species Rhagologus leucostigma. The sequence goes on from VZTD01004848.1 coordinate 140,075, forward strand.
TACTGCTTCTCTGCATAGCCAGAAAATTAAATTGATGAAAGAAATGGATCACAGCAAATAAAGATGAAGCAAATGAAACTGCAACACTCGTTTTGCTAACAGAATAAGGACTTTGGAGGAAAAAATAAACCATCATTCTGCTGAACTGTCTTTAAGCAACAAGTAAATGAAACAGTAGAAACAAAAGCAACAGATGCTGCATTAAACAACTGCCATGACCATTATAGTAATAATAATTTGGGGTTTTTTCAAATTGGCAGTTTTATGCAGTTAAGGAAAATGAATGAATCTATTCTGATTAGATTTCATGAGGTTAAAAGAAAAGAAACCTGAAGAGGCTGGCGCTTTGCTCCACTCCATTATACAGTGGTGCTCTTTCTCAGCACCCCTCCCTGAGCTGTTTTTCCCCGGTATTACAGACCACGAATGCAGAATAATCCATAGCTCTGGCACAGTGCAAACTGCAGCATTATCTTGTCCTGCACACCCTGGATTCATTAGTGCTGGGCTCTGTGGCAATTTACATGGGCTCCAAGTGAACAGTCAGCACTGTATAAAATCTGTGTTTAATTCCTGGAATCTAAGATAAACTATCCAGGGCAATGAAGCATCAATCTATTCTATCACACATGCCACTATTTATTATCTTATTTATCCTGCTGAAGCCAAAAGACAGCAGGGATTTCAGTGCCAGTGTGGGATTTGGTCCAAAAATTCACATTTGAATTACATGTGTCTGTTTTGGATTTGAACACACATAATGCACCTGATGGCCAAAAGGGCAGTTTTTATTTATCAGCCTACATGTTGTGCCTTGAGCCTCATACCACACTTATAATTGCAACCTGCTCACTGTTACAGAGATATAAATCTAGAGTAAGTCGACCAACATCTTTAATAAAAACAGAAACTGGATTAGAGATTTTCTTTCTCATAAATCTCCATGTCTATGAAATTTAGTGAAAGCAAGATAGAAGAAAACAGATCTTCTCAGAATTTATTCCCAATTCAAATTCAATTTTTTTCCTGTCCTTAACATAATAAATTAATTCTTTCTGGTTTTCCTAATTCTGCCACCACCTGTCTAACACATCTGTAACTCCTCCCTGACAAATTTTCCCTGACTGCCTTTGCCATCACCTTGGCCCAGGGCAATTCCACAGAGGAAACACACATACTTTTCCAGCACTGTAGATTTAAAATTAAGACAAAAACCACATAAATGACAGTTAAGCCATTTCTCTGCTGAACTTGTCTTTTTAGTGTTAACCAGTTCTCCTTGCAGACTCCCAGCCCTGCTCAGATGAAGAAGGCTGCTCCGAGGTGTTCCTCCCAACCGACAGCGACTACGACTCCAGTGATGCATTGAGCCCTAGGGAGTTAGACCTGATTTACTCCTCGTCCCAGGACATCTCCCAGCAGGCTGGCAGTGGCCTGGGTGGCAGCGCACCCAACGTGCTCCAAGCCCACGACATGAAGCCTTGCCTAGCATTGAGAGAAGGCCTGACAGAGTGTGGTGCCTTGGACACCAGTGCTGAATGTTGCACAGAGCAGATCAGCAGTCTGACAATGTCAGGGCTTACACCGAAAGGCACAGACAAGTCTTCCAGTTCCAAGCAGCCACTGGGCTTTTTAGGGAGAAAAAAGTTGGGCAAACACCAACATTACAACTACTTCAGCCGGCAGCACCGCTGGCTGCGCGTGCACAGCGAGACTCAGTCAGGCTCTCTGTCGGAAGGTGTCTACACCCAGCATCTCATGAGATCTCCAGATTTGTCTCAAGAACCTACCTCTAGTGAGCAGGTGAAGATTCCCATCGAGGGGTCTTGGAGCACTTTTGTACCTCATGCATCCAGCCTTCCCGAGGATGAGAAAGGCAAGTATGAGGAACCAAGGCGGGATGTCCATAGGACACATGTGGAGCATTATGAAACAACATTTCTGGATGAAGAGGGCAAGTCCTGGGCAATGAGCATGGAGTCTGTAGAACACTCAGATATGCACAGTGCTATGCAACAGATCTCGGGTCAAGATGAGCAGTTGGGTTCTGCTGTCCCAGAAGTTTTCAGCAGCACCCTCTAACCCCAGAATCCTCCACTGCTTCCCATCACTCCACAGGAGATATGAGCATTGTGATCATAAGGGACATACTTTCAAAACCACTGGTAAAAATCCAGCTCCTGAAATGGCAACTCATGCCACTCTAAAGAATCCTAATCTTTGGACTTCATCACCATATTTCTGGTCTCACAGAGGTATCATCTGTCATGATGTAAGAATTATTATTACTGGCATCTGCAAGTTTGCAGGTACGGTCATAACAGTCACCACATAACAATCTGCAATTGAGTAATCAGGTTTTGCAGGTCTCTTCATTTCCATGTTTCTCTTGAGCATGCAAAATTTTAAGCATGAGTGGTTCTGCCTGCAAGTTAGCAGAAGCTGTAGCATCCTTGATGTCCTTAGGACTGTGTCCTAAACTTCTATTAACCTGTTTCCCACCATCTCCTGCATTTTTTTCTACTTTTCAGCTTTTCTTGAATGGATTTAGGTTGGATATAGCTGAAATGCTAACTGGTCTAGTAACACAGATAAGCCAGAGTTTCTAGCCACTTAAAGAAACGAAAACTCTTTCAGTATCTAGAAAATGCAGTCAACACCATCTCTGAATGCTGTTAGAGCCTGACATAATTATCACAATGTTTATTTTCAGGAGCTTAGATTTCAAATTATTTAAGTAGCAAGTTATTTTAAAAGCTTAGGAGATGAACCTTTGAGGTAAAGAACAGGCAGAATGAGGCCAGGTTCTAGAGGAATAATATGCAGGGTCTATGTGAGATTGAAGCAAAGTTTTTCTTCTCTCCTCCCTGCCACACAAGAGCACATTTTGTTGTGTGTTGCCATCACTCTCACACACCCATTGGAAAGAAACACCCCTATTTTTGTTCCTGAATATTCGCCATAAACTCCAGGGGTATTTGATCACCCTGTCTGAAGCTGGGATATTTGTTGCGGTGTGTAGGTTCCGGCGGTGGTGTGGCATGCCCCAGCCTTCTCGGAGAGCGCAGTGAGGCTTGCTCGGGGAGAACGGCTGTTCCGCTTCCCACGCCTCTTCCAGGCTGCCCCTTCCATGCTCCAGAAAGCTGAAGCCCCGCAACATGGTGACGATAAAGGAGGCGAGTATGCTCTCCGCATGGTGGCTGCAGAAGATCTTTTATTCCATGGTGGCTCCCAGAAGCATAGATCCAGCATATGTGCTGGCTCCCAAAGGGAGAGAGCCAGCATATGGCATGGTTCCCCCAGGCAGAGGCTGCCGCCCCAAGGCAGAGTAGAATGCGAGAGAGAGAGCAAGAGAGAGGAGAATCAAGGGGAGAAACCAAAAGGGAGTGGTTAGGGCTAGGGGCGGGGAAGGGGGGACCCACATGGAAAGGCAGGCACAGGAGTGGGGAAAATACACAACACCACAGATAATTCTGGCACTCAGATTAGGGAAGTTTGGGGTACAGTTTGAATCTAAGATTTTTTTCTTTGGGCCCCAAATAAATACTAATGTGATAAGGAGGTTGGCATCTTGCTGTATTGTGTAAAGGCAAATCACAGTGAGTCAGAATTTTGTCCTTTACAGCCACAATAAGCTTTGGAGCACTACAGAAGATGATCTCAAAAATGAAATCTATATTAATAAGAACCATAACACTGGAGTCACTAAGAAATGAACTAATGTGTAGAGAAACCCCAGCTGTTGCACAACCTTTAATTTTCTTAAACAGTTCTTGAAGTTTAATTTTATAGGCCACATTCCTGCTGGTTAAATTCCCTCACTCCGTGTTTGTGTAGCCTTCTACCTTTCGGTTTTCCAGCCTCCAGGTGGATACATTCTAAGGCCCCCAATAAAGAGATTTGAGTTAAATAGTTGAGTTTACAAGTCTTTGAGGTAAAGGTAAGGATTTGGGCCCATGATCTGTGGTCCTTATTAAAATAGCACTTCCATAACCCCAGTGCTATTAAAATCCCTGTGAACTCAGTCCATAAATTCAAAAATAAATGTTATTCACTATTTTATGCTTGGTCAGTACGTGGAAGCCATGAAGAGTCTTTGCAGCGATAGGAACAGCAAAAACTTTTTATAAGGGATTTGCATTTGTAACTTCTCTTTTTGAGAGCGGGAAGTTAACTTTTTGCACCAAAAATACTCATTCATTACCTGATCCAAAGTGAGGATGGAAAGATTTCCATTCACTCCCACCGGGTTTGGATGAGACCCATACCAAAAATTCCTGTGGGTGAGAAGATGCAGGAGGAGCAGCAGTGTCAGTGCCCATTTGCAGCTAGAGGGGCACACATTGTATGGAACTGGGGATGGGGAAGGCCTAACTCACCACAGAGCCAAGCAGAGATGTCTGACTGTCACTGAGGGCACTCACAGCTGGTTACTTTAGATTCTGTTTATGAGCAGAAGGCTTTTCACCAGGGAGAGACAAGCAATGTAATGCTCCTGTGCAGAAATAAAATAATTGACACAGTCTTCCAGTGTCCAGCACCTCGCCCGGGCTCCCCTAATCTGTTTCGCCTCTAAGGAAAACTGCCATAAAACTATTAAAGAATAAAATAACCATACACTGAGGCCATATGTTTTTGCAGGAAGTGATGAGATAAAGCAAGTTCCTAAATGAAATCCACCTCACTTTGCTTTGGCTCATCAGGAACAATGAGGGCAAGAAGTAGCAAAATCTCCAGCAGAGAGGCACAGTCTACTGGTGAGAGAAAGCTGTAAAAATCTCTTATCTGCTCCTGCTGCTGGACTTTTCCAGAAGCAGTCATGTAGCTAATAAAGGACTGGATTCTCTACTCATAGGAAGGGCTTGACTTCATCATAATCTATGCTGAGATGAAATTTGACTCTGGAAGTGCAAATACCAGCCAAAATCTACTCTGTCTTGATTTTAACATTGCTATGGAAGTAGTGTTTAGGTGATGGCCAATGTTGATCTATTGCCTCTAGACTGAGGTTCTTCCACAAACTTTAATAGTCAAAGTACTAATTGATAGTTATGGGTTTAAATACTTCTGGTTATAAAGCACTGACTTATCTTTTGGTAAAAATACATGTTCTTTGTTCAAAATTGCTATCCCTACCTATTTTGAGTCTCCTTAAAAGAATAGTAGTGAACACCCAGAGATAAATAAATAGTAGAAAGCAGCGCCTTTCAAGTACTGCTGTAATACAAATCACAATTATTTTGCAGTTCTCTTAGGAACATCACACACACATTTCACAAGCAACTTCAGGAGCTGAAAAGAATCCTGTAAAATGCACAGCACAGCACCGTTAGCCCCACTCCACAGAGTGACTCCACCAGTGACTCTTCTGAGTAGAGCTGAGTAAAGGCTCACAGTCCAGAATCAAATTAAAATTAGGAATCCAGACCTTTAATTACTGGGAACCCTTTCTCCAGGCTGAGCTTGAGTGCCCCTCCAAGGATTCTTGCACAGAGATGGGCAGTGCCATGGCTCAGAGCCTGCACCACACCAGTTTCAGTGGCCAGCAGACAGTTCATTCAAAGGAGCCTGTGCCCACTTTATATCAGCTGAAGCTCTCCACTCTAAAGGGTACTTGGGCTTTGCAGCTTCTGGGTCTCTCTTACTCATCCATCTTGCACCAGAACTTTTGTCCTGCATTTTCCAGGGAGTATATTTTCTACTGGGCTGAACCCAGTCCCTCCTATTTCTAGCCATGACTTGGACTGGCTAGAAAAGAATACAGTGCTTTAATATTATGACTCCACAGAAAGCAAAAACAAAATGTGCACCATGTCTCCCTGTTTAATGGTCTCAAACTTTCTTGTTTCTGCTGGTATGAAGTGAGATATAGGTAAACTGCAAGGTTTACACTCAAAATTCCTTGCATCCACAGGAAGGCAGTCTGCACAGGGACAGTTTGTCTCAAGACACACAGCTGTGGCTCAAGCATTTATTTCCTATCCGTGTATGTTTCACTTTGTTTTAGAGGCTAATTAACAGTTGGGTTTTCTACATAGTAAGACAAAGAAATCTATAAAACACTGCTTTTAAATATAGACTTTAAAGGGGGAGAGGGGAGATGGAATATTTTATCCTGAAAATTTATGTGTTTTGGAAAGAGACAGTGCATCTTTAAATTCTCTATGGTATAAAGAAATGCATTAAGTTGCTGGTCAACTCTTCTAAGGTGTTTAAATGCACGGCTCATGACTGTTACGTAGAATTTCAATACAGCCTTACAAACAACAAGGATATAGTGTACTTGAAAATAGGGTACACAGCTTGGAAACTTACTCTGAATTTCTCTAAGGTGTTGAACTTTGCCATCAGCAAAAAGTATTTTTAGTAAACAGACCCTGAATTTTCAGATAATAGAGATTTCATCAGGTTGGGTCTCTGATTTTTCCACTACAGAAAAACATAAAGTAACTAGAATGCTTTATTTGTAAGTATAATTTCTTTTGATTTCCTGAAGTAGAATTTATAAGGTAAGGCTGAATCATGCCCAGAAGTGAGAAGGGGAGCTGTTGGCCCCGTATATTCCTTGCAGAAAGGCAAGGGAGCATTCCCCAAGGTGGACCACTGGAGCTGGCAGCAGGGACTGGCCAGCAGGTCACTCACCCTCCCTGGAGCAGCCCCTAGAGCCCTCCCTTTGGCTCTGCAAAGCCAGGAGTCGTCTTGATCTGATCAGGCTCTAGAGCAGCCCATCCATCATTGCTGGGTGCTGTAGAGATCCCACCAGCTCAAAGATCACCTCTCCTCAGTGCTGGTGTCTGTGAGCTCTGACCCAGCAGCTGGTTCTCAATCTGGGTTTTGGGGTGAATAAGAGCCAGGCTGGAACGCCTTCCTCAGTCTTTTCACACCACAGCAGCCTGGGCAGGACTCAGCCTTTACACCAGTCATCCCATAACAGGGGAATGTGTTACTAAGCTTGGCCGTCACTAGGCTACAGAAAACCACCTATGTAGCTTGTCAAAAAACTAGGAGCAGACTTTTTACGTTTACTGTTATTTTAATTATCTTTCTTGTAATAGCTACGTGAAACTGATCTGACATTGGAGAAGTTGGTGTGGCACTAATCTACCATATTACTGTGGACTGTAGTAATTTATTAAGCAGATTTGAAGCTGAACGCACAGACTTTTTGTGGTTTACTTTATGTAAAGGTCCGTTTGGGCCCAGTCCTGTTGTCCTTGGACCTCACCCCATTTTCTTTTGCACCGGTGTAAATGAAGAGTAGTTCCACTGAAGCTGGGTCAGGTACAGACCATGTACAGACCAGCACACCCTGACTCACAATTTCGTGTCACCTGAGACCTGGACCTGCAAAGTCATCATGAAAACAACACATTTATGCTGGTGTAAAAATGATGTGTGTAAGGAAGACAAAAGACAAAATTATCTCATAGAATATTCTCCTGGAGGTCACAGGGACCACTGGAGCTGGGCTCCAAGAGTGAGCCCACCACACTGGTGTGGCACCAAGTACTGGGGGAAGTCCATACTGCATAATTCACTATTGCTCCTTATAATAGGGACCAAATTTCTCTCCCATGTTATGCAAATGAATCCCCTTCTGAATGCAATGGGAGTTCCAGTCATTTTGCTGATTGAAACGAAGACTTAATAGGGTTATTGGGGACTTGGGGGATGGGAAGAGGGGTTGTTTGTTTTTTCCCCTTCAAGAAAAAGTAATTTTAAGTGAAATGTGCGAGGCAGTTTAATTGCTTCCTGCCTTGTTTGTACATAGCAATTTGGCTGTTTATTGGTTGTCTTTGTTCAGATTTTTATTGTAACTTGTTTCTATATATGCAACCGAGCGTATGTTAAAGTTTAAACTTTGGTACAAAATAATGCACAATTTTATGTGCTCTAGAACTTTGTAAATATCTCGATGAACAATGTATACTGTGCTAACTGTGAGCTTGGGACTTGACACAACAATATTTTCATGCATATGTACCTGTGAAAGGCTTGAAAAAAGCAAAATATATATTGAGGATGGCCACAAGCCAAGAGTAAATGAGTGCCGTATGACTCATGCTTCTTTAATAATTCCTGAAAGAGGCATGTATAGTACCTAAAATAGACAATAAAAATAATTTTCAGGACTACAAATATTTTTTATAACTTCAGATATTAAATACTATTTTAGAAAAAAAAAGATCAGTTGGTAAAGGAAATCTTATGTTTATTTGAGTGGATCATTGTCATAAAATGTTCTTAACATTGATTTTTTTGTTTGATCTAATATCATAGAAACTCAGCTCTTTCAAGGTTTAGAAGAGTTGAATTTCTCTTGCATTCTTACAACTCCTGTGATCTTCTGAAATTATGCACTTCAAGTCTCCTCCTTCATTAACAAAGAAATGCTGGTGTGTACACTCACATGATCCTAAATACCACATGCACTTGTGCATAATCTTTAAACAGTATTTCTTGAAAAATATTCTGTTTGACCATCATCAAGTACCCCCATATGTGAACTTTACAATCCCTGAAAATCTGAACGTAGTTTGTGTTTTTCCCTGAATTCCTTTATGTTTATTGGAAAGTGACTTTTTCTAAGGCCAAGCTTTCATATCTGGTCTCTAAATCTTTATTTTAATTCAGAAACCTGAATGAAATAGGCATGACTTCTAGGTTTGTGGGTGAAAATACCCTCCCATAAAAGACAACAGAAACTGAATTTTTTTTCACGTGTTCTTGTACACAAAAAAGCAAAGCAAGACACTTCTAATGCAGTGTGGAACTTTGTTACTGTATGTAAGCAAAAGAAATAAGAACAACTCTGTTTTGAATGCTGAAGTGAAACTGAAAGGGTTCTGCTCTGGGTCACAGTTCACCTCCTTTCACAGACAGACAGGTTGCTAAATGTGTTTTAACAATCAGATAATGCCATAACTGGAGTAAGTGACATGGCCAAGGTCACACAGACAGCTTGTGTGGCGGAGCAGGGACACAGTTTCCTGGTTAGCATCCTCCCAGCATCATCATCCACAGCTTCTGCACAGGTACGTGTGGCAATGTCCATGGTGACCATGGCGTGTATTTCAGCTGTGACATCCCAACTCAATGCAAGCTTCAAAAATAACAGCATGTCTCTGGAATAATATTGGATATTCTCACCCATGGAAAATATTTTAACCAAAACACAGCCAAAATGGAGTTAAGCAGCAGAGCAAAATAATTCTCAAAATGTGAGATAAAACTTGTCTGTCATTTCCACTACCTTGATTTTTAATTTCCAAACATTAAGATTGGTACCACATTTACTAAGTTAGTAAAAGAAAAAAAAAACCCAAATGCAAGTAATTAGTCATGTACAGTGACCTAAGAAATTAACTAGGGAAAACACTGCAGGACAAATCAGGATTTTTGCGTGCATGTACTTCAGTTCCTCTGGTGCATTTTGCATGTACCATGCATTTTTGGAGCCTGGTTGTTTGTATGTTTTGCTTGCCCTGAGCTGAGATTTCTTCTTCTCTCAGAAGATCAGTGAGTGAGCAGTGCAATTCTCCCAGACATTTCCAACACGTCTGCCATGAAGGACAGCGGTGTTCTGTACTTGCCTCTGTGTTCTCTGCTGTTTTACTGAAATGCTTTTAAACCAACTGGAAAGAAGTTACAAACTTTTCTAGGCATGTTTCTGATTCGCTCTTCTGACAGCAAAAGATACCCATTTCACTGTTCCACTCCAGTGTATTGATCTATATAAACTCTCATCTCTCTGAGCAAACTATTAACTTATTTTTTCATTCTGTCTTTCAATAAAAGCTTTGGGTTTGATTTGAGGTTTTTGGTTGTTTTGAAAACACACAAAAAATCCTTATTAATAAGCTTCACTGTTCTCTTCGCCAGGCTACTCCTCTCCTCCCCAACTGCTTTTTTCAATCTCTCTCTTCAAACAAGTATATCTTTTAGAAAAAAGCTATAAAAATGTTTTTATTTTCTTAAAGTTTTTAATTAATAAATATTAATTAATTGGTCCTAAGTAATCAGTAGGACTACTTCTTACCTGTGAGAGTAACATCTTTTTATTCTGACTGTCCAGTTCATCTTTATGATACCAAAACCAATCAGGTACAATCATCCACTCTCTGCAGACACACACACACTCAGTTACGGAAATAATAAATGGAGCAGCAACTTTTAAGCCTCATAAACTAATATTAAAGAAATTTAAAGACAAACAGCCTTTTATACCAGTAAATATACATGCTTTTTCTTGAAATATCAAAATCACTGAATTTGGTGATGTCAGCATTTTTTTACTGAATCAGTGTGATATTTTCAAAATAGATTCTTTCAAAATTTCAACCAAATTTTATTTCTCAGGGGGGGAAAAAGGCAATGCCAAAATGTTTTGTCTGGCACTGTTTGTTATCACTTTTGGAAAATTCTGAAGCAAAGTATTTCAAGTATGGATGCCTTAAGTGGTGATAAATAATACTGTAAGAGTTGAAACACCCCTCTGTAAGAAACACCAACATCTGCCACTGCTGCTGATTTTAGTGGTACTTGGGAGTGCCCACACTTCTGAAAACTGGGCGTTTCGTTGAAGCCCTTCATCACACAGGAATGAGAACGTGGCTCCTGTTCCCCTCAGCTGTTACCATTTCTGGGCCACAGAAGATTTTTCCACCTATGTGGAGGTTCTTCACAAGAACCTGCACAGCCTTTGTCTTTTCCCATATTGCTTTTTAAAATGTTCTAGAAAGGAAAATGTTGTTTTGTTTTGTTTTTTCATGTATCTTCTCTTTTCCTGAAATGGTCACAGAAAGGAGCTAATTCAGAAATCGAGCTGGAACAGTGGAACGTCCGATTCACATGGCTACGTGTGCTTTGAACCCAGCCACAGTAGAACAAGGATTTTTTTCAACCTTTCTTCTGGGGCACACTTGCTTCTTTCCCCCTTCTGTACCTTGTAGTTTGGTCCTGATCCCCTGCTCTCTCGTGGCTCCATCCTGATCCCTCTCTTCCTCGAATCTGAGTCACAAGAGCAACAACCCTGCCTGCTCCGACCTACTCAGTCCCTCAGCTGTTAGGGTAAAGCCCACGCTCCCCAGGGACTCACATTTGAGTACAACCCCAGGACTGTCAGGGCTGTGGCTGGCAGTGCTGCCGAGGGGACAGTCTAAGGCTCTATTTTAATCTTCTGGAGCCCAGCCAAACACTGGAACGGAGCTGCCAGCACGAGGGGGGCCCTCCTGCTCACTGTGCCTGACCTCCCATCAGGAGAGGTGCTGGTGTGTTCCTTCTCAAACTACTAGGGCTCTTTCATTGCGCCTGACCTCCCATCACGAGTGCTACCAGGGATCCAGCTCCGACTACGGGGACTTAACCCTGGCCCAGCTCCAGCACACGAGCCGCATGCTTCTTGTCTCCAGATGTAAGATGCACCGAGTGTAAATCCAGACTCAGCTGCAGGGGCTGTTTCAGGTACGTTGTAAAGCAGCCACAGGAGCGATGCCGACTGCTCATCCTGTCTTAGAGAGCTGGATGCATACCCGCACGCTTTTTCAGCTTTAATTTGGGAGGATGCAAACCAGCATTTCACGTGTGTTTGTGGTCCTAGCCTGAGTCTGTGCCCGGCAGCTGGTTCTGCAGCTTGGCTTCAGATCCACGGTCCTGTCCTGAGTCATACTGGCTCCACAGCCCAGCCCCATAGGCAGTGACGAGAGACCTGGCTGTGCTATGGGCCAAAGCCCGTACAAAACTGTAAAGCCGAGCATGTCTTACCCTCTCCTGGATATCCAGAGAAGGGAGTTTTACAAAGACCCTGGCAGGGTGATGCCCAGTTTTGATGCTCAGCACTGCAGACCTCTCCTCCAACACGGGCAGCAAAGCACAGCAGCCCTGTCCTCCTGACTTACTCCTGGTTTGCCCGGACTGCAGGACACCAGTCCATCCTGGCTTATCATAAATCACCACATCACCCTCTGTGCCAACGTGACACCCCTTGCAACACTTACTTTTCACTGAAAGAGAAATGTATTTTTACCAGCCTAAGTCAGTGTGTCATTAATTTCACTGACGCCCGCCGGGTCAGCTCTAGAGCTGCACAGCTTTACGCCAGATTTACACTGCGGCAGCCCGGAGCCTCTGATGCCGCTGCGGTGACCGAGCCTGCGGCAGGGGGACAAAGCTTTCTCCTGAGAAGGCTCGGGTGGGGCTCAGTACCGGACACGGGATGAGTCTGCCCTTCGCTGCCCCGATGTCCCGCCTGTGTCCGGTGTGCACAGCCCGGGGTGTGCTTTGTGGCTGGCGTGGTACAGCCCGGGGGTCACTGCCCCTGTGCCGTGCCCCGGGTGGGGACAGCCCGGGATGTGCTCTGTGACTGGCGTGGGACAGCCCGGGGTGTGCTCTGTGACTGGCGTGGGGACAGCCCGGGGGTCACTGCCTGTGCCATGCCCGGTGTGGGGACAGCTTGAAGGTCCCAGCCCGAGTGTCCCCGGTGCCGCCGGCCCGTCCCCGCCTTGTCCCCTCACGCCCGCCCAACATGGTGTCTCGCGGGCGCCGCCGCGCCCCCTCCTGGCCAGCGCTGGGCAGTGGCGGCCCCGCGGGAGAGGTGCCGCTCTCGGGGAAGCGCATGAAGGGGAGATCCCCCAAAAACCCCAAACGCGAATGGGATCCAAACCTCCACCGGTGCTTCCCGCAGCCCTGCCCGAGGCTCGGCAGGTCCCTACCCTAGCCATGCCGAGGCTCATCCCCCGGGGATCGCGGCCTCTCGTTCGCCATCGGAGGCCTCCACGTCGCAGGTGTTGGCGCTCGGGAGTCTGAGGTGAGCGATGGCCGTGGCACCGGTGGGGTGGGACAGCAGCCTTGGGCTCCACACACAGCGTCAAACACAGGCCTGAACCCCCCAGAACCTGCAGCCATCACCACCAACCTTCAACTCGCTGTACAGGACTCTGTGTGCTGCCTTGGGCTGAAAAAGGTTTTCCGATAAAAAGCAGTCAGAAAGCACCGCTCTAAGTCACTGCAAAACAACTGATGTGAGAAAACTTGCAGGCGTTGTTCTTGGTGGATGAGGCATTTTGGCAGCTGTATGTCACCTGGGCTCGGGAAGACGGTTAGCACAGGGATTCTTGGCAAAACTAAACTCATAAAGATCGCTCCGTTTGAGTGATTGCATCACCGCAGGTTCCTGAGTGACTCCAAACTTGAGATGCATATTTTAAATCTCCCCTGCTGTTGCTGATAATTTGTTCCATATTTACCATATTACTTAGGACTTACAAATGGGGCGGGGTTTTTTAGAACGTAAATGTTAATTGAATTAGATGGCCGTAGCCACAGCAGGCCAAGCTCATCCCTGGCCCTTAATGCCATGGCAATCCATGGGTCTAACATTCAGGGTGAATTTAGCACTATTGAGTTCCCCCAACATTAATCCATGGTACTTGAAAAGAGATGGAGCTGCATAAACTCAGATGGTAATGATTTCTGATTGAGCTTTGTGCTGGCTTTGGGTCCCAAGGTTTTCAAAGGATGAGGCTGCTGAAACTGTATTGCTTGTTCAAATTCATACTCCCATCAATACGTACAGTTCTGGACTTACTCAAAGACCACAGTTCTTGTATCTGCATCTGTCAAGGTAGAACTTGGGTAACAATGTTGGTAAAATAAAAGACTTACTGCAACAAACTTTTAAAAGCAAATTTCCTCAGCTGGGGTTTTTATGGTAATGTTTTTCCTTAAAATCAATCTGCAGACTCCCATAATATCAGAAAAAGGGGCAACTCAAAAGGAAATTATCTCATGTACTGGTGTCTTGCATCCCAGAGATTGCATCCAGTGTCCAGTATTGCATTGTTAAAATCATTTCATAAAATTACATTTAAGGTGCCATAGTTACCATTTATGGATAGAATATCCTTTACCATGTGATGATAGCTTTCACTTTGGAGCAAGTATGGAGTAAATAAGATCCGTGCTGTTGGGATGTGCAAACTGATGGGAGAGCCATTGTTTCTGTGACAGCTTTTTATTTCACTTTCATTTATTTCATTTATTTCACTGGCTCTATATTATTTGCTAAATCAATTTACAGAAAAATCAGTTCAACCAATTCTGGGGGAAAGACAGTTTTGGCAATTAGTTTTAAAAACAAACTGATGATTCATTTCGGTGAGAGAGTGCAGCTGTCATGAGCCTCAGCCACCTGATTACAGTCCAAGTAGACAATAATCTAGTTTTCAGCTTTCATGTTAAAAATCTCATTTGAAGTGTGAAACTAATGCCTTTTCCTGGTATTTTTCTTGCTAGATGTCTCCACCATTTGTGGTTTAACCAATTATTTTAACTTTAATTCTTTACCAAATTACCAGATTTACCACATACAGATTCCTATTAATGCATATTAATGCAAGTAGTAAAGTATTTCATCCTGTTCTGGAAGTTAGACTTCACAAAGGATCAGTAAGGATTCATAAGAATGATTCAGGGGTTGGAAACTATACCTTAGAGCAAGATACTTAGGTAACTCTTTCTAGTTCACTTAACCAAAAAGTGACTAAGAGCTACTAGTTCACATCCTGTTCAGTTCATGAGAAGGAGGGTTTGGATCATAGAGGTGTCCTAACATGGACAAGAAATTCCGTTCTGAAACCCAGTGTCAGGGTACTGGAGCACTTTGGAGTGAAATAGGGAGTAGAGTTAACTTTTGGAGAAACCTGCTGAATATTGATTTGCCCTTTGCACTCTTCAATGTGAAATTTGTGTGGAAAGAACTAAGTGTCCCCATCCTGCTGTACATTGGTGTACATGTTTTCAGCACAATTTAGCCAGTGCTGCTGGTGTGAGAGTTAATATCTCTTGTGCTTTAATCCATACAGGAATTATTTTGGTCTATATTGTTAACCAGTCTGAATACCCTGCATGTTAGCAACCACCAAAGTGAGGCATAGTTTTAGCCTCCATGTGATGCTTTGCAATTCATTATTAGCTTCATATTCTGTGGACTTTCGTAACACACAGTCACTGCCCTTTTGTAATAAAAATCGACAGCTGTGGGAAAAATGGTTTAGTCGGGCTGCAGCTCTTCCTGTGTGGCATTTGTGTCCCTGTCCTGATCCACAGGGCCTTCCAGAGGGTGCAGAGAGCCCGGAGCTGTAGCGCACCAATACCTTTCTGCTGCTGCCCCAGTTTGGGGCACAAGGGGGTTCTCTGCTCGGTCAGGTTGTCATTGCTCAGCAGGGACAGTTGCCCAGATGGTGACCTTGCTGTCTGTGCAGTGCCCACTCAGGTGTGGGAGCATCTCCTCCAGCTCTCCGTGCTAACTCTTCCCCAATTTTTGATTTGTTAATGCACTGACACCTCTGGAAAGGACATTGGAAAACTATTGGTAGTGTGATACTGACTTAAATCTTCCAGCCTGACAAATACATAGCTCTGGTTCTACCCTGTGCCCTCGAGGCTGGCAAGAAGGCACAGATTGAAAGTGCAAATTAACACACTGAAGGTTGTTTTGGTGTGAATTGATGGAGGCAGGCAAAAACACATGTAGGAACACTGAGGCTACAGAATAAATAAATTGGGACTTTTTGCATCCAGTTCTATTGAAAATCGGGACAGAACTTCACTATTTGGAAGAAGTGACGGACACTGGAAGTCGAGTGGCTCCAATAAGAGTGTTGGTTCTGGGAGATGAGCAAAGGTTAGACCTGGCTTTTTGGTTCTGGGAGATGAGCAAAGGTTAGACCTGGCTTTTCGGATAAAGCTTGGCAGGAGTGAAAGCTGGCAGAGCTGAGCCAACAGCGAGCTCTTTACAAATCCCATCCTTGCCCTTTGAGTTTTCTGGGTAATGCGTTCCCTCGGGCTGTGTGACTGTACACAGCAACACACCTTTAAGTACTTCCGTGCTGGGTTTGAGTACTGGCTCATGCTCTTCTTCAGTTGCCTGTGGGCAGGTTTATAAATTATGTGCTGAGGTTTCTTTCGTCTGTGTGGTTTCTTGAAATATGCTTA
Organism: Rhagologus leucostigma; assembly: GCA_013397725.1. NCBI lineage: Eukaryota > Metazoa > Chordata > Aves > Passeriformes > Rhagologus > Rhagologus leucostigma. Next base: position 156,068 of record VZTD01004848.1, read on the forward strand.
AACTTAGGAGATATTTAGTCGGTGTCTTTGCCTCTTTAAAGACGTTCTGCTCTAATATGTTACTCATATATTAGTTTTTGGGTTTTACAGAACCTCTTAAAAGCCTCTTGACCAGCAGATCTGCAGTAAAGGTCTGCTGGCCATAAAGCCCACCCTCCTCCTGCCACCATGTGCTGCTGCCACCATGTGCTGCTTGTCAAAGTGCCCCTTCTTCCCTGGTTCATCAACTGAACATTGTTGGCAACAGTGAACAGTTCAGTAGCTAAATGTCTATTCAAAGAGTGGCCTGCCAAGTTACCAGTGCAGGCATATTTTTTTAAAGAAATGTGCAGCTCAACTTGTGGTGGCCATTGAGAAGCTGAGCTGCAAAAACATTAACACCACGAGGACACAATATTTTTCTCCTGATTACAACACGCTCCAATTATTTTGGAATTCTTATGCCAGGTGAGGACTACAGGGCAGTGACAGTAGAAGAGTTATCCAGATGCCAAGGAAAAGAGAGAACTGTACATGTATTTCTGTCCTGAAATGGTAGAGGGCAGGGAGAAAGGCTGGGTAATGATTTGAAAGAATACATTTCCATAAACTTTCCAAGGGAATCCACAGATTGCTCCCACAACAGATACCTGCAATACTGAAAATATGTACAAAATCCAGATGATTGCTAAATTCCCTGGTCTTCTTGTACCCTTTGCAACCATTTCAGAACAACCTTTCTTTTAAGATTAAGATAAATGATCGCCTTTCAAATTAGCTGGGAAAGAAGTCACATAATAAAGTGATTGTGATGGGAGCAATCCCTGTGCTTAGGGCCAGAGAGATAGTGGGCTCTGACATCTGACCAGGGTGGCCAGGCAGCAGACAAAGAATAAACAAATAACTATAATAGAGACTTTGTTTGGGGTTATGTGGAAAACTCAAATCACTGTAGACAGGTTTTTTTACCTCTTACTATGTACCATTTCTGTGTGGAGACAACCCCTCTAGCTCTCAGCATTATTTAAAGCTTTTTAATTCTCTGACAGTTCACAGCACTAACTTTTTGAAAGAGACTGTGTTCGTCAAAATGTAGGTAGCACAGTCTGTATAGCCTTGTGCCGAGGCTGTGCAGAAGTTTCTCCTGGGTCATATCACAGAATCTGATGTTTTAAAGCCTTCTTTTAAAAGGCTTTTTTTCTGTTCTATCTGGAAAAAAAATTGAGCATAGGGTGCTGAGGTACAGGTGTGCTGAGGCAAACCAGAAGATGGTTCTGTTTCATCCTCTGTCTTTTGTCCTGCCATCTGTTACCTCAAAGGTTTAACTTATGCTATAAATTTTTGAGGGAGCAAGGATGCCTTTTTCTTACATGTTTGTACAGCCACATCCAAGCTTTTAGGTACTACAATAAAATAAATAATAAATCTTTCAAAGGATATGGTTTTTTATACTCCTGTGATCATCATGGGTGTGATGTCGTTTCATGGCTGGAGAACCAAGACATAGATGGTCTCCAGTCAAAGTTATCAAGTATCCCCTAATTGTGGCTGTGCTTATTCAAACCACCTAAGAGCTGGTATTTCATACTGGGACTTTATGTGTTCAAAGCCCAGTTCCAGTTGGTTTGCATTGCAGCTGTTGTGAATGCACAACCTGCTATGAATGGAGCCCAAGTGAGGCTGCATAGCTTAAGTGTTGTTGAAAATGAGACATAGGCATTAAGTGGCCACCTGTGGAAAGTTTTCAGTTGCTTTCATGCTGCTGCACTGGGATTCGTGGCAGAACCCGGGGACAGAATTCATTTTTCTGTGATGATGTTCACATCCTGCAAGTGCTGCCTTTATCTTCCTGCAATCTTCTGCTTGGGTCAGATCATCTAATTACTCTAACAAATCAGGGAGTCCTGTTTCTGCAACAGTTTCCTTTCACTGTATATCCATTGTCAGGTGCACCAGCACCAGCGCAGAAGTGAAAAAGGAAGTCCACGTGCTGACTGTAGAAAGAAGTGTGGGGAACAAATGGCACTTGCTCAAATAATGAAAAGCTGTAGCATGAAGTGTGAAAACAATTCAGGGCTGCTTCTCAGACAATAACAGCACATGGTCCAGTATCAAAAATGTGCTTCCTCCACACCAAGACAGTTCAGCTTCATTGCTTTGTATATCACACTCTTGCCTAAAGATAGTTGAAGGTCCTCTACCCCCAGGGTGGGTATTTGCAAAGCAGAGATAAAATAGTGAGAAGCATTACAAAGGCAACAATTATGTTTCTAACTGATGAGTAACTTCCACTGTAATGAAATCAGAACATGCTATAAAATCCATGAGGCCCTGTGGTCTATCTCTGCCAACGTGATACTCTACAAAAAATAGGAACTGGTCCTCTTCTTGGTTTTGCTGGTTTGTGACCTTGGGCAAGCTGATTTGCTACTTTACTTGCTTTTATCTTCTCAAGTTCTGTCTGTGGTATCTGTAGAGATGATCAAGAATTCACACTCTGACCTGCTGTTCAACACATGCCCAACACCCACTGCAGAGGGATCCTGGTTACACTGCACTGACATTCACCTGATACATTTCACTGAAAGAGCACAGTGGCGGAAGGACCTGAAGGAGCTGAACTCAACAGAATAATCACTGAGCAAACACTGAGTACCCACAGCATGGTACAGAAAACAGACTGGTTTGTATGAAATCTGTTGGATTATCTTACCGATGGCTCTGATAATAAATCTCTTTACAACACTACAGCTGTCCTTGTATACTACTGTATACATGTTCTTGATGTTTTGAAAATTTTCAAAGCAGCCTTTTCCAACCTTCTCAGTCCATATTACAATAGTCTTATCTCCTTCTACAAAATGGCTTCTTTGTCTAGTGAATGATTTAATTTAAACCAATCAAATCGAAGTCAGCCTTCATTATGAGCAGCACGTGGCATGTGGCACTGCAGGATTTTAAAGCACTGACTGGGATTTCAGAGCTCAGTTTTCAGTTCTATCATGGATTTGTGCAACCATCTCTGTTCAGGGGTGACTGGCTGCACCTCTATCAGCAATGTGCCATGCAGTCCAGGTGGAGAATAGTCAGGTTGTCCTGGGCCTTGGGAGAGAGGGTGAGATGGGGTCCTCTGGCCAACCAAATCTGTCTCTTCCCACTGTAGGTTTGCCACTGGTTGAGCACATCAGGGTCCTACTGACTTGATAAACAGGACCTATGCCAGGACAGTGATTCAGTGACAGGAACCTGTTCTGAGGGGTTTGTTCCTCTTGGACATTCGTTGGCAGCATCCCCGCTCAGGATATCTGTGTGTGCAAGCACACACACTTCCATCTGCTGCTTTTTCATCAGCTAAGCAAACAGAGATCTCAGGGAATCAAGAGGCTTGATTGCTCTTTGTTGCTGTCTTTTGGAAGGCTCTGTTGCCCATTAAAATGCACGTGAGGTTTTTCTGTCACTTCACAGGCTTCTTGAATTATCCCCTTCCAGTGTCAGGATCTAAGCTGCAGGTTCAGGCTCTTACCTTTAAAATCTGTGCATTAAATGCCTTGTATCTTAGTTAGTATAGCTGTTGAACTAATCAATATACATTCTACTATTTACATTTATCCTTCCAAGCTGAGAGATCACGCACCACTGGCATTGAAAAGGCTGAATTACTTGCCCCGGTTCATGCTTCTGAATAAAACTGACAGTTATGAGATGGAAATGTTCAGCCTGTGTTTTAATTTGCTGCAGGAAAGATTTATCAGACAGAGGTGAAGTCTTTGACCCAGTTTTGTCCTACTGGGGTCTCTCTGTACAAGCTATGGAGGGAAAGGGGGTGTCCTAAGCACTGGTATTTTCGGGTATCTCTTAGTCTCCCAGTTACAGCTGGTGGGATTTTAAGATAACTCATGGCTCGGTGCTGCAGCCTGAGCAGAGGTGTTGCAAGGCTGGTCAGGGATTGCTGCAGAGCAGGGCTCGGGGCAAGGGGAGGCCGGGCACCTCGAGGTACCACATCCATTCTCAAAGATCAGTCAAGGAGCAGAGGATCCCTCAGAATGCTGCCGGCTGTAGCCCGAGCGGCTCCGCCGGTTCCAGGAGCTGCTCAGAGGGACCGCGGCCAGGGGAAGGGCAGGGTGGGCCGGGGGCCGGCAGAGCCGAGGGCCGGCAGGGCTGAGCCGGGCCCGGCCCAGGGCTGTGCTCCACGCAGGGAGCCGGCGGTCCGCGGGCCTGGGGGCAGGGCGGCTGTCTATTTTTAGTGAGGGTTTTATAGAGTGGATCCCTGCGGTCTGGCTCCACACTGAAATATTGTCCTAGTCTCAATGACATAAACACAGGGCCAGCCTGTGATCCTGGCGCCAGCTTCAGCTTAGGGAATGTGAATGAAAGTACCAGTGGGGTCCAGGCAAGAAGGAGAAGAAAAAAATCCCGACTGTAATTACAAATAAATCCCAAACCCTTTCGCTCTCATGGCTCACTTAGTACAGCAAATAGCCTCTGATTCTCTACAAATAAGTCCCAGCTTAGTTACTGACAGATCTACCAAGAGGCAGTTAATGGAATAATGACTAAGGGAAGCTTAGGGTAATTTACAAACAGTTCCCGGTGTTGGAGGATGATTGCCCCCACCTCACCCCCCTCCCTGCTCCCTTCAGGTCTTGCAGCGGTAAGCACCAGGCAGAACCTAAGCCTAGGCACACCAGGGCCCTCTTCGGCTTGTCAGGAAAGGCTGCTATTTATTTATTTATTTATTCAAGAGATCTCACACAAGAATGGTGACAGGCAAACTCCAATATCTGTCTCCCTAGGGAGAGCGGTTTAGGTTACCGTCTGCAGAGCAAGGTTATTCCTACCATCTTTTTTGATGAGAAAAGTGAGGAGATCTTAAATAAAAGTGGCATAAAAAGCCATCCCTGCCATGAGACGCTTTAAATGCAGCATTCTTCCTTTTGCTTCTTTTTCTGTTACAAAGGCATCTCTCTTCTTTGAATCCCTTATCTGAGCCTGTTTCAATACCTCTTATTTGAGTTGAAATGCTCATTTTGCTGACCAAAGTTAACTTTCATGTTCAAAGTAGAGAGAACTCTTGTGGCACTTCCAGACTGGTCAGTGCAATGCTCTTTTTTGTTTGATTTTGATCTTTTTGTCAATCAGAACAGGATCACGTATCTTTGGAACACTACTCTGTCAAGAATGGGAGAAATGGGAAGGCTGTTCCTGCATGGGAACAATGGCACATGCATAGACACACACGTAAAGAGAACAAATAATAGTCAAAATATATGCCATTGTGTCTGGCATATTATTGAACTGCTGATGTGTTTATTATGAGAACAAGTACTTCAAAAGGTGATGTGGCTTCAGGACACGTGCTAGGCAGCAAAGATACTCAGCTGAAGTGTTATTATTTCAGTGTTGCTTGAAAGAAAATCATCCTGACCAATGTCTATGTGGGAAAACCTAGCTGGTTGTTAGTCCCATGATGGGTTGTTTTCTCTTTCTGTGCCATCCTAGTCTTTCCAAGTATCTGTGTTCAAAGGAGAAGGATAACAGACACTTGTTAATATTTTCGATTTGAAAGAAAAACACAAGGTCCTTATTCAGGCTTATCAGAGGAACTTGACTGTACATAAGCAAAGCTGTGCTGTGAGCAAAGCAGTAATTTGTGACTTCTCTGTGTGCTGTGGGGCTTTTTGTGTCATATTCCTGCTGTACCCTCCTATACCCCATGTCAATTCTCTTTTAGAGACTGTGGCGTTGTAGGATGTTGCTCAATACCCAAAAGCTTTTAACTCTATCCTGTAATTGATGTTTTGTGTGAACTGCAATAAAGGAAGGATATTTGAAAAAAGAAAGGGGGTGGGGGGAACAACATATTTAATGAGGATGAGTAAACACACCCAAGATGTAACTGTAGATATAAGAAAAATAAAAGCAGCTGGGGGGCTTCTGAGACATTGTTTGTCTTGAAAGTGATGAGAAGAGGCACCATCAAAAGACTTGTTTTACTACAGTCATGCTTCATTATGGGCAAGGAGAGTGTGGGGAAGGGGAGGGGTGGGGGTTCCCTACGTGACCAGGTTGCCAGAAGAGAGAACCTAACTCGTTTGCATGGCCTAATTAATCCCTGAACCCAGTCAAAGCCTGAGTCAGAGGGAGAGAGCAAATGTCAGATCTGTGTCTGAGAAGCCTAGATTCATTATTTTACTCGCCTGGGTCCCTTTGCCTTCAGACGCAAAGACTTGAAACTCCCAAGCCAAAGAAACACATCCCAGAGATTCCTACTGAACATGAGCAGGTTTGGAATCAGTCTCCTTTGTGTCTGTTTCTGTAACTGAATTAATCCCATACCCCCATGAGTGTGCCTGTTTTGTCATTTGTGAGAGAAAGGGGAAATCGTTCCATGTGCCACTAAAGGTACAAGTTTCTTTGAAAAGTATCCTATTGAACATACACCTTTTCACAGCCAGCCCAGCCACTGTGAGTTTGTATATTGGGACATTTTGTAGTGGCTGCAGAGATAATGCTATGCACACAACTCTGGCTGATCATTGTGATCTACTTCTTTTTGAAAAGATCAGATTCCCTGAGGGGCTAAAGCATAAGAAGCTGGAAAGGAGTGATAATACAAAATGCTGGGGAATGACATGCAGTTTAATCCTTTTCTAGTTATTAAAGCTCCTTCATCCTTGCACATTTTCTAGCTGGAGCAAATTTAAAGAATTTCTAATAAAGCAGTGGTTCTGAATTTGTGGGACCTTCTGCTGCTGCATTAATTCTCAAGGCAAAACCCTAGTCAGGAGCTGTTTCATGTAACAGGCTAAATTCTGCTCTTTTATTACACTGTAGCCAAGATACTTCTTGTGAGCATAAAGTGCAGCCATTCTACATTTAGTCCAGGATTTCTGAGTCAGATATATTTGGGATCCTGTACCCTCGGCTGTCTGATCAGGATTAGACCCTGCCTCTTGGACTTTGTACTTCCACAAAACCCATGAGTCTCTTGGAACATTTTACACCAGAATCTGAGGCAACATTTACTGAGTGCAGGGGACCTGGGGGCTCAGGACTGAGTTAACAGAAGTACTTTTAAAATTTTAAAAGTACTTTTCAGTTTTCCTTCATTCATAACCAACAGGCTAAATATGATGTAATCGGATTTATTTTTTCCTCTTCACCCCCACTGGAGCCAGGAAAATGAAGTAGTTGAGAGAAAAGGGATTGTCATTTTCAGTCAAGCAGTCATTCATCACGTAGCATTAGACAATTAGCAATAAAACATTTGAAGGGCTCCATTGGTGCTAAAAGGGCAAGGGGGTCTTTTTAAATATCAGAGGTGAGAAATGTTATGTATCAGGGTTATTCAGTAGCTGGCATCAATGAATCACTCCCATGCACACAGGGCTTGATTGGGGGGGGGTTGCTGTATTTTTCGCTTCATTGAATCTTTGTCCCTCAGTTGTCTTTAGTGTTTTATAAAAAAGAAATAGTAAAAACTTGGTTTATCTCAATAGATGTTTATCCTAATGACCAGTCTGGCTAAAAAGAATAAATACATCCCTACTTGCCATGTGTGTATATATGTAATATATGCTGCCACAGGGAGTTTGTTTGGATAAACAATGTCGCCTGTGTGGAAATTCAGATCCCCATCAGGAGCCATTGCTTGTAAATGTAAGTGCCATTTTTTAACATAAAAAATGCCTTGGTTTCTGTTTCATCTTTTCCAATTCTCCCACTGGCCTCCCTCTCCGTAATGAATTCGTCTGCACACTGTGAGACGCTAGTCTCTTCTCTTGACTGCTGAGATGTTAGGATTTGGCACAAAAAGTAGGATGTTTAGGTGGGGTAGAGGAGGGGGACGAATTAGAAGAACTTTGAGTTTTCTCTGTTGCAAGCCTTTTGCGCAAATAAATAAATAAAACAAATTCCTCCAAGTGGGGTTGTAGCCAAGAAAACTCTGTTCTGAGAGATTCAGATTTACGGCAGAAGACACTGCTGAGAGAAAAAGCGAGAAACAGAGACAGTGGAGTTCCACCTCCCATGATATATAGAGCCAAGGGAGGTATAAATACCCGTCACTTCCCGGACCCTCTTTTAAAAAAAAGACAAACACCCAGGATCCTGTCTCTGGCTGGCTTGCAGCAAGGCGCCCTCATAAAAGCTAAGATAAACAGTTTATCAGCAGATGAATGCACAAGCTCTGGTCGAAAGACAAAAGTCTATACCTTAGGAAAAATGCAGAAGCAAGTGGGCTGAGAATAAAGGAGGCACAGTACTTTAGGAGGAAGAATGACATGTAATGAGGAAAAAACAGCAATTCTTTAGGGACATTTTTTGTAAGGCGATGGATACATCTATGTATAGCTGTACTTAAATGACTAAGAAATAACTTTTTTTATTAGTGGGGTCTCCTTTTTTGTTGTTGTTTTTTTCTTCATTGCTTTAATGCATTAGTCATCTTAGGATTTACTCCACTATAAAACATTCATCCCAGACCTTAGTTTCAAAATATATTATTTATATATTATTTATCACTGCAGATACAGGTTCTCGGCCAAATGTATCCTTCCCTGTCTCCATTCTGTTGGGATTTCAAGGTAGAACTTTGCTCTCTCAAAATATGTTTTACCTTCCAAAGTTTTTGATTCAAAACTATTTTCCTTCAGAGCAGCTGATCACCCACTAACATTGTCATCCTTAGCACAGTCCTTATTCTGTGTATCGGGAAAGGGGCAGGGAAATGGATGAGGTACCTCGATACAGAGCACCACATTTCAAAGATCCAGCAGGACCTCCCTGAATCTTTCCACACTAAAGAATGTAGTTTCAAAGTAGTAGAATGGTGATTTTCTACCTGTGGTACATGGATTCCTGGGAAGGTCATACATGACCCTTGATAGCTCATAATGTAGATTTGTCATCTGATATATTTGGACTATGTAAAATGGCTGCAAGCTGTGCATCTCCTTTAGAATTTCTTTAGGGATTCACAGTTTAAAAAAAAAGGTAGAAAAGGAGTTCCTTACAAAATTTATACAGGTGTATAAAGGAAGAGGAAACTGGTCTAGCAGCTTGCTGGGACCTAAGACTAAAATTGAAGTGATTTTAATTCAGTTGTCTGCTCTTTCAAACATAGGTTTCCTCTACAATTTCAGTAAAACAGGAGACTCTTCCCTCTGCATTGTTACACTGATACTGGTACCATCTAATCAAACTCTCCAACACCTCCATGAAAGAAGCAAGGATTAGCATTCCTGCTCTACTGATAAGGAGAGGCAGAGTTATGAAATGTGCTGCCCAAAGCCATATGAGAAATTTGCATGACAGCTGAGCTGAGGACTCATTTGGTTATGTTGCTGGTTTTCCCTTCCTTTCCTTAACAATCATTTCATGCCACTGGATTTTTTAAAACGGGAAGCAAAAGGCAATGAGAGCATGATTTAAATAATCTTTAAGTGTAAGGGAAGCAAGAATAGTTGTAAGGAAGCCTCCACTCCTAAGGAAGACACAGCTTTGCCAAGCACACCTGGCATAGTTCTTCCTCATCCCAGTTCCGTAGTGTTTTATTACTTTCTCTGAGATTCCCTCCGTGTTTAAGAGTGGTGCATGCATCATGCCTGAGACCATTGCTTGCAGACCAGGCTGATTTGACACCATGGGCTGAATTCAGAGGGATGTCCCTGAGCCCTGGGCTGGGTGAAGTAGGTCAGGCCATTTTCTGTTAGTAGATTTAACAGGAAATTGATCTATTCTGAATTGTTTCTGTGCATCCTCGCTGCTGTGGACTGAAGTCAGCTGCTTACATAATGTGTTTTCAGAGCTGTGCCTCCAGAGCTGTGCAGGCTGCATTCCTCCTCTCTCCTCATCAGCGATGTGACCCCAAAGAAGTGGCATCTTACTCTTGCCCACATTGGCTTCCTGTGTGCCTTGAAGGTTGTATTTGCTTTGTCTACTGAAAAAACACATTTTTACTACTGACAGCACTCCAGAACCAATAAAGCTGAGGCAAAGGGAGTTGTTCTACTCTGCTTCATGCACCATTGCCAGTAGAATGACCAGCTAAGGCCTCTACAAGCTGCTGGCCTCTCTCCCTATCCCAGGAAGGACTGGCATCATACACAGACCCTGCATCACGCCCTTTACCTCCAGGTTTCATTTACTGCTGTTTTCAGCAAGCCTTGGAATAAACCAGCTTCTTGTGCCTCTGACCCACAGGCCTCTGGCAGAGTTACTGACAGCTCTTCCCCAGTCCTGCTGTCAGCCATTCCACCAAGAAATTCTTGGGCCACAAGTGACTTCTGTCACTTCTGCATCCCTTGAGCTGTTACGGCCTCTCCAGGAGCCCGGTGCACCCCAGGCGAGGCAGACACCTGCACTTGAGGAATTACTGAGCCCCAGCTTGCTCTGCTCAGAACAGATCTGGGGCTTAAAGAGGGACAGAGAGGCTTAAAGAGCCTTATTCCAGAAACATTTAGTTGTACAGGTAACTCAGCTGAGGGGGAAAAGGTTTTGTCTTCCAGTCCTTGCTTAGGGTCACAACTTTGAATGTGGAATCTTAAACATCTGGCATGGAATAGATTGAACATAGCCCTTACCAGCTTCGCTTTTTAGACTTAAGAGACTGGTAGTTAAAGAACTGGTTTCAAATACCAGCTGAGTAAAACTGAATTTATTATTAAAAAATAAATACAAGCCATTAGATGTAACTTCTGAATTTTTGCTTCTGTTCTGTTTCTGAGGCGTGGCTTCTCACTTAAATCCAGGGACAACTTTTGTGCCAAATTTCAGCAATGGAAGTTTATCAGGTTCTGGGTGAAGGCAGAGACCTCAACTTGCAGATGGAAAAAAATTGTAATAAAACTCCAGCAGATCTTTGACTGACATTGTAGCAGCAAGTGTCACTGTGAGGCTCTTTCACAATGTTGACCTTAGGTCAGTTTGCTATCTTTTTAATGTAATTTTTTTCAGTTAAGTATTATTTATAAAATGCCCTATATGTTCTTGAATAAAGCAAAGTTAAGAGTTGTTTTAAACTGAAAATTGGGAGTGAAAACAGTTGAAAAAATATAATTTTTATAAAAAACACCCAATCTTGGTAATATGATCTACATATTACTTTCACAATGAACCTAAATTTGAAGGTTAAGATTTAAACAAATACATAAATAATTTAGGTGAAATGGCTTAGCTTCAGTCCCATTAAACTTAGGCTCCTAAGTGCCTAAATAGCCTGCAGGAATGGGATTCAAGCACTTCAGGAAATTTTACTCAAACCGTAATAGTCCCTTACAGCCGTGCTGCCTGCCACGCAGTTTAAGTGCTCTTAGCGAGACAGTAATTCTGCCATGGAAGTGCATTTAGTATCAAATTTTAATTTGCCATTGTGGCACTTTCCATCTTTCCTGTATGGATTGAGGGCGTAACTGGAAATTGCGTTTCTGACTGAGAAGTCTTAGCGAACTCCCGAGAAAATCGCCAAGCCAAGAGCTCCGAGGAGGGCAGCGGGGCCGGGCAGTCTCCGGAGCATCCGCCATGAGAGCCGAGCTCCCGGGCTCCTCTCGGGGGACCGCAGGTCCGTACGCGGGGCCCCACCCGGCCGCAGCCCCCGAGGTGCGCGCGGAGTCCGCGGGAGCCGCCTCCTTCCGTTCGCAGCACCCCCGG
>VZTD01004848.1:168744-200900 GCA_013397725.1 Rhagologus leucostigma
AGTGCCTTGTGACTATATACGCCCTGGTGGTTCTGCTGGGTCTTCGGCTAGAGCAGGGCGCCTGCCAGCACTATCTGCACATCCGACCGGCTCCCAGCGACAACTTGCCCTTGGTGGATCTAATCGAGCACCCGGACCCTATCTTTGACCCCAAGGAGAAGGATCTTAACGAGACCTTGCTAAGGAGCCTCATGGGCGGACACTTCGACCCCAACTTTATGGCTGTTTCCTTGCCCGAGGACCGGCTCGGAGTGGACGATCTAGCTGAGCTTGACTTGCTGCTCAGGCAGAGACCCTCGGGAGCGATGCCCAGCGAAATCAAAGGGCTGGAGTTCTACGACGGGCTGCAGCCGGGCAAGAAGCACAGGCTGAGCAAGAAGCTGCGCAGGAAGCTGCAGATGTGGCTTTGGTCCCAGACCTTTTGCCCGGTCCTATACACGTGGAACGATCTCGGCAGCCGCTTTTGGCCCCGGTATGTCAAAGTGGGCAGCTGCTACAGTAAAAGGTCTTGTTCAGTCCCCGAAGGCATGGTTTGCAAACCTGCCAAGTCCGTGCATTTAACGATCCTGAGGTGGAGGTGCCAGCGCCGGGGCGGGCAGAGATGCGCATGGATACCCATCCAGTACCCCATCATTTCGGAGTGTAAGTGCTCCTGCTAGGCACTTCCCTTCGCGCCCCTTCTCCAGCGGACTCACGTGGACCTTTGCTGCAACAGAAATAAAAGACATTTGCTTTCTGGTTAACGTTGTAATGCACTGTAACGTGTAGGAGAATGTATATTGTGTGTATATATGGCACCGGTTTAATACACTATTAAAAGGTCAGTATTATAAGTGAAATAATCAGCGTCTACTGTATTTTCAAGACTATTACCCTGATCGTTGCTAATGTATCTTTTTTTTTTTTTTTTGTATTTATATTCCAGAGAGAAGTTGCTTCGCTTTGGCGAAGTAGGTTTTTTGTTGGGTGTTTTTTTTTTAATAAAAGGTTTAAAAAATACAAACCAAACTTTTTGATAAGAAAACGTTTAAAGCTATTTTCCATTATTCGGAAAGCGTGTGTGTGAGGGTTTTTTTTTTTCCTTACGGACTTTAGATTTAAAATAAAAATGATAAACGCCTAGAGCACAATGTTATTGTAAATAGAGAGAACAGTTTGAATGACTTAATCCTATGTAAATGAAGAGTATCTGCTATTTATTCTTTATATCCTTGTAGTAAAAGTGCAGTGCAGAATTAAAGTCAACCACTAAAACACGAGCCGTTTGGATTCTGTTTGCTTTTTGGTTTGGCCGCCGTCGGGGGGGCTTTCTTCTCTCTCCTCCTCGTTCTCCACGCTCAGCAGGACGTTTCGTGGTGGCAGGGGGAGGTGGGAACCTGCTCACGACTCTGTTAGAGGGGCTCTGCGGCACCTACACCGTCGGAGTACCGCGGGCTCCGGCCCCGCAGGATGGGGGGCGGCCGGCGGGAGGACCCTCCGCTCCGCGCTACGCTGTCCCCCACGGAGCCGCTCCCGCGACCGCGCAGCCCCGGCGAGCTCGGTGGCAGCTGCTTGGGGATTTTTCTTTTAACCGCTTGACATTTCATTTACAACGGGACACGTGTCTTTCACACCTACCATTGTGGTGGGACACTGCTGAAACTTGACCCCTGGGCTTTGAGGGGTTTCAGCACAGACACGTTATTAGCCTGATCCTGTGACAGCCCCGCACAACGCCCGGCCCGGCCGGGCCAGGTTAACTCTTTGGGCTCCCGCCCGCGCCGGGCCATCGCCACCCTGACGGGCTGCCCGGGGCTGCGGGGCTCGGAGACTGAACCCCCTCCCTCGAGCCACCTCTCTCCAGGCAGCCCAGGGAGCACCGTGTCCTGCAGCCGGGAAACACCGAGCACTGCAGCCGGGGAAGCACCGCGCCGTGCCGCCGGTGCTGCCCAGGGCTGCCCGAGCCCCGCCGCCGCCCGCTCCCGGCCCGCCCCNCCGCAACTGTCCCGCGGCTCTGTCGGGACCCGGCCCGATTAGCGACGTGTGTGACTTTTACGTGCCGCGAGAGCCGACGGTTCGTATCTCATAGATACCAACTGCGAAAACAAACTCTCCACGTGTTCTTCAAAGGCTCCCTGACAGTGCAGGAAGCCTTTTCCTTATTTATCTCGGAGTCAAAAAACTCTTTTTTTTAATTTCTGCTCCAAAACTCGGAGGGAATCTATGCTAATCATTTTAAACCCGTGGGTCTTTCACTGAGACAAGCCAGCCCTGCTTTCTCTAACGCTTAGTTCGGTATCTCCGAATGCATATTCATTCCCTCGCTCAGTCTTTCGGTGCGTTTTACCGCCCGTCTCTTTGCTCTAATTTCAATAGTTTTGGGAGGGGGGGAAGAAAATCAGATCTTGGGACATTTAGGGTATTCATTAACCTAGTGAAGAGGAACAGAGGCATTATTACTCACATAGAAGGCACCCTGCCCCCATGTCTATCTAAGGGTTCATTGTAAAAGGATTAAAAGTTAAAGACCTTCATCTTATGATTCTTTCATTTAATCTTCGTGGCGCCTGAAAGACATGCTGGATGGATGATCACATTTAAAATATTCCTAATGTCGGCTACCTTAGGACTCCAGGCAGGGCAAACAAACGAAATTTATTTCCAGAAGAAAGGGTATATTGAGATGTTTAAGTTTATGAACCACCATTACCGTGTATATTTGTTAGGTTCTGACAAATACCCAAATAACATTAAAATCAGCCATTCATCACATATGAATTTATGCAAAACCTTGTATGCCTGGGGCCAATATTTTTTTAGACAGAGTTTCACTTGCAAAAAAAAAAAAGTTTATTTAAAAAAAAAGGCAAGAGTTTTTCATGACTGGTAAACACGAGAATTATGTGAACAGAAACTATTTCATGCTGGGATGGCAGCCAGGGACTCGGGAATGTCAACAAAAGTTCTGCGAAGGTTGAAAATGTCACTGGATTACAATACAAGGTCCTTTGCCCCATTAGCAAACTTTACTAAAGTAATATTCCCACTACTTAGCGAGGGGACTCACCCAGTGATTTATCTGTCTGTGAGCCCAGCAATGGGGCAAACAGAGACTTCATCTGGAAACCACCTCTAACTGCTGGCTTCAAGGTTTAAAAATTTTTATGTGTGCAGAGCTGAGTGTGTATTGGTGACTGTTATGTGAGTGTAAAAGAAGTGTGCTGTTAATATAGTCTAAATATCTATCACCATATCTGTCGTAATTTTAATCCAAGGGTTCTTGTCATCAGAGAGTCATGTGTACATACGTGTTTTCTCAACCAATAACACCCTGTTAATAAATTTACAAGAATATTTTGGGTTTTAAAAAATCAAGTTTCACCATCCATAAGGCCCATGATTTTTTTTTTTAAATAAGTAACTAAATTTTGTCAGCTGGTAGAGCAAAAACAAACTAGTAGTTTTCACTGTTGTTTCTGGTCAGGTTCACTTTCTGGTCCTCCTGCCCTAGTGTTGAAATGTTTGGCTTGTAGTGGAAGTGTTTCAAGCCAAACAAATAAAATATCTTTCTGATGAATGTTTCTATGCAAATCTACTTAATATTAGATTTTGTAATATGTTTTTATAGCAAAATTGAATTATAGCTCTTTTAAATAGAAATCAATTCATAACACAGCCAGTTTTTCTTTAGTGATCTTTGTAGTGGTATCATAAGACTGCATAAAGACCACTGCGGGGAAGAAATAAGGGAAAAGTTTAAAGTTTGCTTTTAGTTACTCTGCAGTTTCTTCTTTTGCAATTTTAGTGTCTTAAAGCATCATAATATGGGAATTTCAATTCATTTCTGTGTCCATCATAGGCTCAGCTGAGTCATTTAACCTGTGTGCTGCAGTTCCTTTTGAGGAGCACAGGACTTCATCTTCTTTGTCACTGTAATCAGTCTTTATCAGAATAATTTGTTGTCTCACACCACGTCTTTATTCAAAATCTAGTAAAGTTAAGGCCCGGTGTTCAAGGGAGGTTCCTTGATGATACTGCCTTTAGCATCCAAGCCATTGTTTTTGTCAGTGCAGAGCAGTATTCTACGTATCATTCTCAAATGCTTTATACTTTTGATTATCAGGAAAAACACGTGGCTTTTAACCAAAGTCGTGATGATGGAGGCTAATTTGAAAGTGCTAAGAGGAATACAGTCAATAAAAGCACAAAAAAGTAAACCAGAGTAACTTGTCCAAACGTTTGTAATAAGCTCATTCAAAATTAGTTCAGATAGTGTGAAGAATATAAACCAAATAGGAAACATTACACATTAAAATGTTGTGTCCTCACATATGTACTTAATTGAAAAATATATTTGATTCCTTTCATCATTTTCAAAATACCACCACAAAGATGAGTTCTTGAGATTGCATGAGGGCACTATGGAGGCATCATCAAAATATCCACAGCTAGAAATAAAAGTGGTAGTATTTGGATAAATACTGGACAAGTTTTTCCTCTTCCATAGTTTTAATAGAGAAATAATTTAGTAACATCAACACTTTGAAAAAAATTCCCAGCAGTTCACCTCACTGGGCTGTGTTATATAATGTAATCTGCACCATGTTGGCTGGATCTTGGACACATTAAAGAGAAGATATTCCAGCTCGGAGATTTGCCAGGAATCTTCATTGAAAGTTGAAATAAATATAATGACATCACCATATAATATAACATCATAGCTTTCAAGGTGAGCCAAACCAAAGGTATGCTGGCAGGGGAAAGTTGCCACCTGGTAGATCCATGCTAGGAATAGATACGATACTCTCATCCAGTGGGGAGGAGAACAGCCACACTCTTCCTGGAGTGCCCACAAGGATCCTGCAGTCTCTCTGTGCCGGCAGGTCCTGTGGGAGCCCTGCTGCACGTGGGAGCTGCAGAATCTGTGTCAATGCTCTCTTTAAGAGAGCAGCTCCAGCAAATTTGAAGAGACCCTTTCATTCCCTCTTCCCTGCTCCCAGACCAAGCAAGAAGCTCTAATGGTTAAAGAGAAGGGAATGAATACATTCACTTGAAACAACTGTTGGAATGGTTCAGACGGGAACAGAAATATTCAGCAATCGACATTAAAGACTCTAAATCCTTGGAGGTGTTATTGCAGGATCAGCAGCTTACAGCCCTCTTCGTGAAGCCTGGGTACCAGTGTGGTACTGTTAAGTCCCCTGCAGCTTGTTCCCTGTGGGGAAAGCAGCTGCTCTGTGTGATGTTCTTTTGAAGAGTCTGGGAGAAAAGCTACTGCAGAGAAATCTGCATGGGTGTAACATCACAGAGAGTCACTTTTCCCTGCTGAACTGCAGGACAGGAGTGCAGAGATGCCACAATTTAGCCTCTGACTCTTGGTTGATGGCTTAGATGGAACAGATGAGAACAGATGCTCTGGGAGCTCACTGGTTGTAGTTCTGCCCTCTCCAGGGGTATATTCATGCTGCCATCCAGCATCGTTCTGAGTCAGCACTCAAGGCCAGACCAACCTGTGTGTGCACTGAGTCCCTATCAGCCTCTGGATGTCCTGGAAAGATGGAGTCCCCCCATCCCTGTGGGGGCCTCTGGTTGTGTGTGGGTGCTCCTGTCTGAGAGCTACCACCCACCTGAAGGCAGCAGCACTGACTGAAGGCACACAGATGCTGGCACTGAGTAGTCTGGAGTCTGCTCTTCACCTAAGACAGACATTGCCCAGCACTCAGGTGTCTCCCATGGAGAATCCCAGAGTAGTCGCTGCATCAGATAATCGTAACAGAGTTTGAAAATAGGTTTCACACTCCCTCCTTGTTGTTTTTTTCCCTCAGGAGAGGGCGAATGGCAAGGCTCCCATCACAAAGAATGTTACTCAGAACCAGAACACATCTTAAGGCACAACACTAAAAACCTGTATGCAATGGAGAAGGACTGGGTGGCTCGAGGGATTGGTAATGGTATAAAGAGCTTTTCACCACTAGGCTTCTGGCTCGTATCCAGAGGTAGTAACTGAAAGCCACAGTCATCTGATGCCTGCAGAGTGGGCTCTGTAGAATGAGTTGTTGGTCTCTGCGTAGATCCTACCAAGCAGGATCCAGATCACAAAGCCACCACCAGAACTGGCATGCTTGCAGGGATTCTCAATCCAAAGTGCAAAATGAAACAGGAATGAGGATGTTTGATCTGTGTTTGCGATTAGTAGCTTAGCAGTTTGTGATTGTGATTATGAACAGTATATTGTTGTTGGGTATTTTTTGTTTTGTGGGGGAGAGATTAATATAGGAGAATATAACCAGTATAGCCCCTTGTATTGACACAACCGTAATAGTATTTTCCTTCTGGCATAGTAATATCTTTATTTTTGGCCTACACCTGGCAACTTACTACCTGGCTTGGATGCAAAACCATGGTCCAGAGGAAGATGCAGCAAACAGAAGGCACTGCTGTATTTATTGAAGTGCCTCCTGCACTGAGTGGTGCAATTGACTTCATAATAAGTGCATCTTACACCTACCAGTGCAAATACCTTACTTATAGCAGTGCAACTTTCCAGGGCTCAGGTTAGAGGTTCCCCTTCCATAGGATTCCGAGTCACGCAGCTCTGAGCACACACTTCTCTGAACAAATCAGAATATCCTTGCCAGACTGCTGTGTTGAACCTGTGCAGTTAAAAATCCCAGCACCTTTCTCAGCAATAAATAAGCTGAGTTTAACCTGAAGTATTAGGAAAAATAAGTACATAAAACCAATACATATTTATATAAGGGCCAGTGTAAACATCACTCCTCTGTTTTAAAATGAACCTTCTGGTATTCCAAGCACTTCATAATATTGTCTGGGAGTGAAAAATGGACAGAAAATAATTTTCCCTCACTCCTTCTCCTAGTTTGCTTTGGACATTTAGACACTGCATATCTAGCCAGGTTTATTTTGCCTTTTGTGTGGTTTTGTTCCTCCAAGGGCATTCCATTGCTTTCACACAGCAAGAGAATGTTGAATAATATTGCATAGATATTACTGTAAACATGCATAGATTAGTAGAGAGATTTTATAGCCCGGTGAGACGAGCTGAAATACTATCTTTTAAAATCGAGTGGACTTCCAAGTTCATCATGTCCTTTTGGAATAAGTGGATAAAATTTTGTTTTGGGGTAATATTTGCACAATAAATGAGGTCATTGACCTGAACCTTGAAGCTCTTGTAAATAAGCCTCAGTTAGAACCAATGCCCGAATTAAGTCTCAGTGGTGGCCGTAGAAACACCCAGGTATCTCTCCTCTCTCTCATTGTATCTGCTTGTGGCTTCATGAGGGTGTTAAGAGCCCCTTTTCACCCAGCACTTTACTGGGTCTGTGGTGGGTTGGCCCTGGCAGACTCCAGTTGCCTACCAAAGCTGCTCTATCACTCCTCAGCTGGACGGGGGGGAGAAAATACAACAAGAGGTTCCTGAGTCAGAATAAAGGCAGGGGGAAATCACTCACCGATTACTGTAACAGGCAAAACAGACTCAGTGTGGGGAAATTTATTTATTACCAATTATATCAGGGTACTGAGAAGTAAAACCAAATCTTAAAACACCTCCCCTCCACCCCTCTCTTCTTTCCAGGCTTAAATGCTCTCCTGATTTTCTCTGCTTCCTCCCCACCAGCAGCACAGGGGTTTGGAAATGGGGGCTGGGGTCAGTTCATCGCACTCTGCTGTTCCTCCCTCCTGAGGAAGAGAATTCCTCACACTCTTCCCTGCTCCAGGCTGGGCTCTTCTCTCCATGGGGCCTGAAGGTCCTGCCAGCTCCAGCAGAGGCTTCCCATAGGGACAGCCTTCCTCACCCTGGTCTTCACCAGGGGCTGCAGGGGAATCTCTGCTCCTGGAGGTGCCTGGAGCACCTCCTCCCCCTCCTTCTGTGCTGACTTGGGTGTCTGCAGTATTGTTTCTCTCCAATATTCTCACTCCTCTCTCTGGCTGAAGTAGCTGGATTTTTTGTTTCCATTCCTAAATAGCAGAGGCTCTCCCATCAGGGCTGATGGACTCGGCCTTGGTCCACCTTGGAGGCGGCTGGAATTGGCTGCCTGGGCTCTTGTCACTGAAGGCACCCCTGTAGCCCCCCCCTCCCCCCCAACCTGGCCAGGCAAAGCCAGCAGCGTTGTGTGTGTGCACAGTGGAGTTTCTAGTGAGCTGGGAAGTCTAATAAAGCTCCCGGAGCACTACATGAAGAAGGCATTAAGGCTGGACCACCAGGTCAGGAATAGTTACACTGCACTTTAGCTGTCTTCAAAAGTGCAGAGCATTCTGCTCTGAGCCAGCAAAACCTTAAACACAACTCAACCAAGGCTTCATAAGCACATCCTCAGAAGGACTGACTGCTCGCCCCTCGTAAGTTCTCTCTTGGACCAGCTGAAACCATCAGCACCCTGTACTGGAGTCCCGAGGGAACCAGGAGCAGCTTGGGTGTTCAGGGGAGAGCTGTTCTACCTAACCAGGAACAGCTGAGTGTTGTGGTTTGTATAAACTGTTTGCCATGTATGTGTGGCATGTGGCAGTAAATGAAACACTTACTTTAAAACTTATTGAAGTTCTTTCAGCAAAAAAATTAATGTGGGGTTGGCTTTTATGCGTTGTTTCAAATGAAGCAGAGATTTATACACCTTATTATCCTAATTTTTTTCCAGACACTGCCCTGAAAATCTCTCCTATCTTATGGGAAATCAAATTTCAGAGATCACTTTTAATCTCCCATCTATGGTACGAACAAAAAAATGAGTAAGTCTAATGAAGTGGCATGTAGTCAAATGTTCAGACTGTAATCATCCACAAAATATTTAAAGCAATTTGAATGAAACTTTTCAGACAGCCAGACTAGGTTCCTCTTACTCCTAAGCTTCTGAGAGATGCCAACAGACTTTGAGGTTAACATTTGCAGTCCTGGCTGCCTGGGATTAGGCATCTTGTTCAATAAGATGACATCTATGAGGGGGAAAAACCTATAGTTTGAGTTTTTGGATGCAGAAATTCACTGTTCTCCATAGGAGACCACGATAATACACCACACTGTGAAAAACAGCAGATGTAGCTTTACTGCTACATACAAGATTCTATCTGATATGGTGAATTTTGTAGTTGGTTATAGTAAGGTTTTTTGGTTTTGTTTTTTTCAAAAGAGCTAATAGATGCACAGTTTTTTAAATGGGGCATTTAGGTATATAATGTTCCTAGGAGCTGCAGAAAACCCCATTTCCAAATCTTCTCACTCTAAAGTAATGAGAAAAAGAGGGGGGCTTAGAGTTTCTCACAGACAAGAGAAATCCTAAAGCAAAATAATTGGATTCTAAGCCGTACCTTCTGCCAGGGTGGATTTGTAGGGGAAAGGGAGGATGGGGGAGGAAGAGCTAAGGCAGCATTACCTTCTCTTCACTTTTTCCCCTCCTCCCGCCTTCCACCAGCGTGGGTGATGTTGCCACATGCCGAAGGAGTGGTTGAGTCCCCTCCCTCCTTCATTTCAGCTCTACATAGCCCCTGCATATGTGATGGATAAACATATTGACTTCAATATGGTTACGTTATGCTAATCAAAGATCTTAATCTGCTTTTAAAAATATGAAGTATTTTCAGAGATCTCTTTTTCTATTTCTTATTGCCTAGAATCTTTCTGTCTTTGGTACAGTAATTACTTGCCACTGAAGTTTCTCTTTGCCTGTTACATTTTCCCTGAAGGTTGTCCTAATATTGTGATTAAAATACTTTTTAACCAAATAGTAGGTGTTCTGTGAAATTCCACGTCTTGTCTTGCAAGTTTAGCTTTGTGAAATTTCTTTCACGTTCTGTAAAAACAGAGCAAAACATGGACTTTTAGTGTTCCTAACTGGGAGAGCATATAGATTCATGTAGTCCACCATATAGGCAGCATGGTCCAACCCCTCTAATTTCAATTGAAAACAAAATATGATTTAAAAAAATTGCTGTAGCACTGAATGATAGATCTCAATCATGAGTAGCTCTACTGTGAGTATTAAATAGCCCTATTACAAATCATCCCCAAATCTCCTCCTTCCTCAGATGCTCTTGAGCATCATTTCAATGATGCAAGCAATGATCAAGCAATGCCACTTGAAATGTGTGAGTCAAAGTATGCCTTCCAGCCTTACTGAGCAATTCTATAGTTTATTCTGTAACCCTTGTCCCTCTTCTTAGTATTTTGGATTCATATGAGTGTTTCTGCTGTAAATTGCTCAGAATAGTTTAGGTTCTGTTAAAACAGTAAATGCTCCTGGCCCTACCTGTGCAAATTGTTTTACTAAGGTCAGTAAATTATCTAATGGTACAGCTGAGGAAAATATTTTAGCAGTTTTTCTGGGGCAAAAATGATGAGTCAGTGGCAGTGTAACATTTTATAGATTCCCCTCAACTGAAAAATGTGGCCACTTTGAGCTTTGAAAACAATAAACTCTATTTTTTAAAATAAAATATTTGTTCTGATCTCTTCAGAGTAATACCTGTTGATTTTTTAACTTAGTGGTTTTTTTCATTTTAGAAGTCCTCATTCAATTCTGTCACAAAAATCCATTCCTTTTTAGCCTGCATAAACTGAAATCCCATTTCAATCAAAATTATACTCTCTAAGATGGAACAGAGCATTTTGTGTGATTCTGAGCCAGTATTTCTTACTTTCAGCTCACCAAAAATTTTGAAAATGTATTATTTTTGGTGAGCTCAGAGCATATATTTAAATTATTCACCAGAGCTGTGAGGAATGGAAAAATTAGATTGTCTCAAAGCTCAAATCTGATGCCAGATCCATGGCTGCAGTAAATCAGCATAGCTGTGCTGCTATCGGGTGAGGTGGGTGGTTTCATGCCAGGAAGGAATCCATCTCCATTTAAATATTTGGCTCGGTAGGAATGTGTAGATGGACTCTTCAGGTGGCTATGGCTTGGAGCTGAGATCTTGAGAGGAAAGACTTGCAAGAGAAAAGTATTATCTGACTTATCTGTGGCATTAATGTGTGATGCCAGTGTTTCAGTACTAAGTGTTGGTATACATTCTGTGTGCAGGGCCAGTATTACATCAGTTCCCTTCCACACTCCTTCACTAGGAATATTAAAAGTTGCATAACTTCCAAGTCTTTCTATGTGCTGTTGATTAGCATTCCATCAGGATCACTAACCTGTTGGAGTGTCTGTCACAATTGGTGGAAAAGAATCTTTTATTTCCTTCTGAAATGATTTTGCTTTTCATCAGTGATGTCCATAGCAACCCGTACTGGTAGTGATGAGTCCCTTATTCTGTTGCGGGCTTTCCACAGCAGTGTCTTGCCAGGAACAACAGTTGACCTGGCATTGTGAGGCTGCTGGGGGACACGAAGCCACACTGGTTCTCCTGAGGAGTGGGAGGGGTCTTTCCCCACATGGCAGGTCAGTTCTGGTAAATGGTGTGGCTGAGTTCTGGTCACACTGACATCTTCCCTTATTCTGAACACAGTGATGGGAATCTTACTCTGGAGGGTCTTTTGCCTGAAATGCCTTTTCTGAACGTGTCAGTGCACATGTTTCTCTGCACGTCTGTAACTATTTCCATGAGTACGAGTTTGCTGCTCCAAGCTGAAAGTTAGTTCTGGTAGCAAATAGTCTGTGGAAGAGATTGTCCAGGGGACAAGGAAAGTAGTTTGTCCCTTAATCTTCTCAGTCATCTCTTTCTGTTTTAACCTTTTTGTCTAAGTAAAAGACATCTCAAGAAATTAGAAACCTATAATACAGACTGTCTCTGCTGCAGACTTCAGATCAGAACCAACAATCTAATGTCAAATAAGAATGACTTCATTACCTAGACTGAAGCTGGCAAGGAAGACAAAATGCTCTGTTGTGGTATCTTGTGCCTTAACCTAACAAGTTGTGGACTTAGTAAGAGTTGGCTTTATATCATGATGTGCATAAAGCAGGGGCTAGATCCAGTGACTTTTCTTCATGTGAGCAGTTCTTGCTCACATATGTAATCAATGGGATGGTTTGCTTAGGTAAAGTTTCTCTGCATGTGTAAAAGTGGAAAGGACCTGGACAAAATTCCACAGTTTTTCTTTCTCTGACTCATACTTGTCTCTGGATTTGTGTGTGTATTGGCACTGTCATTGCGTCCAAGCCCCAAGTACATCTCTGCAGTTCTTTAGGTTGGATTTTGAGTGCCAAACAGACATCTTGCATTTCTCATGCACCCATTGAAGGATCTGCCTTTTGGAAGCAAGAAATCTTGACCAAATGTCTGTTGCATGAAAGGAAAATGATTTGTGCTGACTGCAATGCCCCTGCCATCTTCATTTGTGCTGGTGGTGTGTCATTTCTAGTATTCAGTATCGTTTTTTCCAGGACAGCTTCACCCTGAAGTCCTGGAGTGAGGGTCCCACCTGAGCTGGGGCCAAGCACAATGAACATTGTGTTAACAGATGGACAGGCCTGGAGTCAGTAGATCGTACATGAGTGTGAGTGCTGAAAGCAGAACTCACAGGTGGGAATGGCCGAATGTCTGTCTGTACTGTGGTTAGGGGGACATACCATTGCTAATTCTGCTCTGGGCTGACTTAACTGAAAAAAACCACGTAAGGAGAGGTTTTGGCCTGTTGAAATTGCCTGGGTGGTGCAAAGGAAGGTGAGGTGTAGAGAGACATTCTAATTAAGTCTCTATCCCCTTTTGTTCATATCTTTTTAGGAAAGCCCCCATGGAATAGACCAAAATAAGCTCCTACCTCTAGCTGAATGAGTTGTCAGGGTGCAGAACTATATTCTGCAGACTTATGCATGTGTAAGGGGTGTGTAACATTTTTGTCTGAATGGAGCCCTATGTTCTCATAATTTATAGTAAGTAATCTTATTTGCAAAGCATGCCCTTACAGTTTTAAAAAACAGGTTAATTGACTTGCATAAAAATCAAACATGTCAAAGTTTTCCATCTCAACACAAACACCACATTGAGCAGCACATTGCTACAATAGCCATGATGCAGTCTGAGCTACCTATTGAGATATTTCATAAACCAAAATGGAATCTTAAAAAGTTTGTCAGTTTTGCATACCTCTGAGTTTCTGAATTTAGGAGTCCATTACTCGACTAATTATACAATGTTTTTTTTTCTTGTGTAAATAAACAAACTTGTGTCTGAATTTTGGCAAGGGGCACTAGAAGCCAATTAGAAGGTGTTCCCAATGTATTACAGTATTACAAACAAGATGCCTTTTCTTAGAAAGGCGAACACACCATGTTTCTTTTAATGAGTGTGAAAATATACCAGTTGCTTAATCACTAGCAACTTATAAGCATAAGTGAGTCCTTTCTCAGGAACGAAAAACATAGCTTAGTTTCTTTACTAACAGATGACATTTTAATTTAAAGCTCCAGTTTTTGTCTAGAAGGGTTAAAACATCTGAATTATTTGAGAGAGAAATGGTGGGGGGAGGTAGAGGGGAGGTATGAGAGAGCAGGCAGGATTTTCTTTGAGTAGACTTCACGCTGTACTCCTTTGAGTGGTGAGGGGAGCATGTGTCCCCTCAGGCTGTGTCTGCAATGCCATCTGAGGTACTGTGCCATGTCTAGCACGAAACTGGATCCAAAACTAAAGCACCACGACTTACTTAAGAATAAAACATTCTTTCTGCGTGTTTTAGGTCTGGGTTGGAGCAGCATCCCCAGCAGAGCAAGCCCAAGGAAGGATGGTGGCACAGCTGCAAATTCTTCCCCTAGTCCCCTTCTGTGTGAAAAACAGGGGTACAGCCTGGAGTTACTTTGAAAGGATAAAGCATCCTCCTGTGCAGCCCAGGCAAGTCACAAAATGCTCATTGTGAAGCAACAAAAATATTAAGCTGGATAAGACGCTGGATAGAACAAATAGCTCTATACAGAGACCCATTATCCTTGTTTTCCTTGAAAGTTTGTCTAGAAACATAAAGATCACTTGATTTATGACTTGTTCAACAAGCTCCAAATCAGATGGTGTTGCATTGAGAGCAGTGAATCTGTCAGCCTGGTATTGCTCCACTGCAGCCAGTGAAGTGCTGCAAATTCACACAACACATCCCCAGCTGCTGCTCACTGGGGTTATGGCAGGAGCGTGGTGCTTGTCAGGAGATAGAAGTGTGGAAGGATCTGGACCATCACAATTTTTAATCCTTCTCATAAAAATAAAATAAGCCTTGGGAAAGCTCTCCAGTGTTACTAAAAAATAGAAGACAGAGTGTTAGTGGTTTTATATGGATTACATAAATTACTAGTTTATTAGAAAAAGGGATAATTTTAAAAAGAGAAAATTTCCCTCGAAGGGAACATTTAACTTCTTTGCATTACTTTATGGATATTTTATTTTACATTTAAAAATAATTAAATCTTTTAAAGCTGAAATTTTCTCTTTGCCTTTTTTTTCCCTTTTTTTTTGGTCAAGTAATGCTGTCCCTGCTTCAGAGCTCCCCAGCTTCTTGTGAGCTATCTTCAGTGCTGCTCAGCCCTGAGGCATGAGCTGGAGCTCAGTGAGTTACTGTGCCTGGCTTTGGCCAGGATCTGTGCAGGTAGTCTTAATTCAAGGCAGGGTAATGCTGACTTAGCCAGAAAACCAAGCACAGGAGGTTTAATCCAAAGCCAGCTACACTGCCCAGCTTTAGTTGTGCCAGGTACATGAGTTAGATTCCTAAGTTAGCAGTTTGTGTCCCGGGTTCCAGTGGAGCGTTCAGAGAGGCAGAGCACAGTTCTCAGCCTATTTACTGCCTTATTTGCTCTAAAGCACAGTCACAATTTTCACACAGGCATTATAATAACAGCAAAAGCATCTCAGGAGTCTGTGAAAGATAAGAAAGAAGAAGAGGAAGAAAATATAAAAAATTGCCCCTTGTTCTGTGTTTTTTAATGGAATGTCAGTCTTGTAAAAAGATTGGGTTTTTTCCTTTTGCTAATGCATCTTGAAATGTTCAAGTTCAGGTTCTGAAAAAAATGGGAGGCTTTGATTGGGTAGAAAAATTTCTGTTAAAACCAGGAAAAAATCAGGTTTGCTTGTAAAAATTCTCTGGATTTCAGTACCCAAAAGTGGAGGGGAAGAACTTTGTTCAAAACTGAAACATTTCAGCTTTCTGTCAGTGAAAACCAAAAAGTTGTCATTGAATTTTTTGTGGTGAAAGTAATAGTTTCTAATATAGTTCTGAGATTTTCCAGGACATTTAGGGAATAGCTAGATGTGCTCTGGATGGGGACACAGAAGGCTAGTTCTCAGCTTTGTCAGAGGTTTCTGACAATCTCTTTGGGTATGTCCACATGCCCTGATAGAGGTGACCCAGGGCTCTGCTGGAGTCAGTTATGTCCAGTTTGGTAGAAAATAGTCACTTAATGCTTTTCTGTCTCAGTTTTTCTTCTGTAAAATGGGAATAATATCCTTGACCTCTTTTCTCTCCTCAGTGTGTTGCTGCTCTCCGACGGGGTCTGTATCTCTTGGCAAATGAGGTCCTGTTTGTAGCTGCAGAGACATGGCTGCTAAAGGCTCCTGGTAGTATTGCTAAGGAAAGAATATATGTCTAAATACTCCCTTTTTTTCAGATTTTTATAAGCATTTTGCTTTACTGGGAAAGATCCTCAACTATTTTAACTTT
This sequence comes from Rhagologus leucostigma, assembly GCA_013397725.1. Classification (NCBI taxonomy): domain Eukaryota; kingdom Metazoa; phylum Chordata; class Aves; order Passeriformes; genus Rhagologus; species Rhagologus leucostigma. The sequence goes on from VZTD01004848.1 coordinate 184,322, forward strand.
GGAAGGTGTCCACCAAAGTGACAGCAGCTCTACCAGCTTACACCAACTGAGGAGCTTGGCCCCAAAGTGTGCTTGGGGGGAAAAAAGTAAACTTTTGGTGTAGGAATCCTTTTGTTAATGCAATTAACATATTTTGTGTTCACAGCATTTTTAAAAGTTCTGTTAAAAATAAATTCCTGAAGTCCTGGATAAATAAATACTGTACAGAAGAGTCCTCTGTAGCCACAAAGGTGCCAAAAATTATCAGTAATCCTCAGTCAGATGGAATGTACAGTTGGCAAGGGGATGGCAGGAAAAAGTCCTCACCAGTTCTGCCTCATATTCTCATACAATGAGAGATGCCAAGTTTTTCTATTAGTGTCTGTGATGCAGTTGAAGATGGGAGTGTTTGTCATTACAGAGACCTTGTTTTGGTTAAATAACCAGTGAAGGGCTCAGTTCAGTTGCATATTTTTCCATCACTAGACGTTGATTTCACATGAGCTGCTTTATTTTGTTAATGAAATTTGACCTTCATTTCTTCTCCCTCTGCATTTAACTCAGTTTAGGTCAAAACATATACTATGCAAATGAAGAATCACAAGACCAGCCCACTAGTGATGTGGTTTTAAAGTCATGAATAAAAATAAAAATTATTTACAGGCTAGTCTGGGGCAATATATGCCTTGAAAACTGACATCCAGGATCCTGGCAGCTGATGTATGTATTTATTTAGGCTTTTACACTGCCAGGATTTATAACTGGGGGGGGCAGGGGGGTGGGGGTTGTTGGGTTTTTGGAAAGTGACTGGTGATTTTAAAGGCCTTTATTCTGAGTGACGAAATTCAGACAAATGAAACTGGCATGTGCTCCCTGCTGTCTGAAACACTGCTTTGTTTGAGCCCTGTGTAGTAAAGCTTCAAGCTCTTGAGGAACCCCCAATCACTTGTCAATGCTGTGTATCTTGGCCCCTGGGCACAGTGCGTGTAAGTGGATAATGGGCCAAGAGCTGTTTTTATTTAAAACTGTGGAATTCCTGCTTGGTTCAACAGGAATTACACCTGTTCAGCCAAAGGCAAACTTTGGCCCAGGAATTGCAATTGAAAGATGCTGCTGCATCAGGGCACAGCCACCCTGTGCAATCACAGCCTCAACACTGTCTTGTCTCAGAAGTACTGCACCAACACCTAGCACACCACAAAGATGAAATCACAAAGTAGTAAAAAAATAGGAAATCTGCTCAATCTGAGGTTCTCCAGTCAGTTTGACTGGATCCAACCCTAATAAATACACTCCCTAAACGTTCCGCCATTAGATCTCTGTGATGGCATCGCTCTGCGCCAACAGAAAAGTTAGAAACACTTTGCTGCTTAGAAAAAACATCTGCTGAAAAGTTTAGTAGTTTAATTGCAAAATGTGTAGAAATGTTTAATAGCCAGAAGAGTAGAGCTGTAGGAGTGACTGTTCCTGCATAGCACTTGGATCTTTTCAATTAGCCCTGAAGGTAGATGTCTGAGAACATAAAAATTAAGAGACTGAAAAGATTTGCCATCAATGCTGTGATTAAGCCCCATTCATACTCAATTTCTCAGTGTTTTCCAGACCCCGAAAACATAAAGGCAAAGTCTGAACTATTTAAGGACTGATGCAGCTCCAGATTAAATTAATATCTACATTATAGCAGCTACTGCTGTGACTGTCAAAAATTAGTTTTACCCCAGAGAGAAATACAAAGGAAACAATGGAAGGTCTTCTGTGTGAAACCCTGAAATCAGATCCTAACAGGCACACAGAGCTGTGCAGATGTAACACAATCTAACCTTTTCATGTTTAGACTAAAGCACTTTCATTTAACATTACACTTAACGGAACAGCTTTAAACCAGCCACAAAGAAGTGACCTGGCATGTTTTGACTGTAATAAGCATTGATTCCATGCCTATAAATTTTATAGTTGAATCAATTATACTCTTTCTTTATAGGATTAAGGAAAATGTTCCATTTCAAATGGAATTTTTCTTTTTTTATTCTCATGACAGAGAGGAATTGAAGAGAGAAAAAAGAAAAACGAGTGAGCGATGCTAAAATTATTAAGAAAATGCCTAGAGTATTTTCTGCTAGAATAAAATCTGTCTAGATAGAATATCTCAGCCTGTGGAAAGATCCACAAGCACTGAAAATATTTCTTATTTCCCATAAAATGAGAAAATCACCAGCTGTGGTCTATCAGTTCCCAGAGCAGTTAGGACCTGACACTCAGATCCCACTGCAGATGGGCCTGTGCCATCAGACTCGGCACTGACGGGAAGGGGCATGGTTTTCCATCAGAAATAGGATCCTGGGCTTTGGGGAGAGCTCAGTTAAATTTTCGTCTCTGCCACAAGCCTCCTTGGGCAACTCTTCTTTCATCTGAAATGGTCAGGCCTGGTACTGTGTTTTCATAAAGTGCCCAGTCAAATGGGAATTTGAGTCTTTGAGGGGACTGAACACAGAGCCTATTGATCACTAATTGATACAATTAAATTACCTCCATGGAATTCAGTGTTCTCAATACTTGTGGTGTTGAGTGGTAAAGTTGCAAAATCAAGTAGTAGGGGAAAGCTCTGAAAATCTTTGGTTGACGTTGTACGGAGGTTTTGAAGTACTTTTCAAATTCCTGATCACGTTACTATTATAAAGCAGACATAATTCTAGACATTTGCAGAGGATTCACTAAGATACCAAAGCCTGTTGTTAGTCAGAGGTCACAGAGCAAGGAAAAGCCAGAATAGAAGCTCTTCCCATTGAGCCACATCCCACTCTGGAGTGAAAATATCCACTTCACCATGCTGAAGAGAGATTATGAAGCTGCTTGTGACAGGTAACAACACAAACCAGAACTCTTCAGAGTCTCCAAAACTCAGACGAGCTTGTGTACTGCAGTAGTCTTTATTTACAAGTGCTCTGAGTGAGTCCAGTCCAGAAGTGCTAAAGACTACATCATATGTGGATTGAAATCATATCCTTCATTTATTAAAAACCAACTAGGACACAATTTATACTCGAAAGTTTGGGGTATGTGTTACAATATATGTTCCTATGTATCCACACAAAACTTTGCTGCAAGCCAGTAAAATCTAATGTGTGACCCAAACAAAACCAGCACAGTGAGCTGTAAATTTTCTGGGTAAATCCTGGTCTGGGTACACACCTCAGAAAAGCTGTACCAAGAGCATAGAAACCCTCGGCTTTGCCCGGTAGGATGCGGTACAGTGCAACATTTTCACAGTAAAAACAGGACAGACCCTGCTGTCAGTCCCTGGATTGCAAAGCAGTGCCAGGTCAGGGGACAGCAAAGCATCCTGGCCCAGAGCAGCTACTCCACCGTGGGAGGGATCCTCTGGATCAACAGGGATCATACGGGAGAAGAGAAAAAGAGCCTCTGGCTGCTCCTTTGCACTTCCTGAAGGTCAAGGCCTGGGGCAAACACACTCATTTTAAGTGATGAAATTCAGATCAAGGTGCACTAATTTATGATGTTTGCTTTTATAGCTCTAAATTACACCTTTTTTCCCATCACAGTTTCTCTAAGTACCTGACAAAACAGTGCCCAATCAAATTTCCATAAAATTCGGGGGGGCGGGGGGGGGCAGGAGATATGCAGCTTCTCTTGAAGGATATACCAGAAGTTCTACATTAGAAACAGTAAAATGTCCTTGAGGCTTCTACGAACACTGCTAATGCCTTTTCAGTCACTTGGACTGTGGTTTAAAGTAGATGAGATTTTAAAAAATCTTCTGGCCTAAAAATCTGCAAAAAAAATACTGATCTCTCTTTGCTTCCTTTGTTGGAAACAGTATAGTGCAGACATTATTGTAACATAGCAGTTATTCCATTTAGTCAGTCAGATTTTGTAAATTTATAACCTTTAAGACCTGTTGATGCAACCAGCATGTATTTAAAGATGCCCTTCAAAGATTTCCTATACTAAGGTAGGTAGTTCTGAGCAGGTGAGGATGGATTCTTTTTGTGAAAGAGTTTTATTTCACCTGTGAATAGCCTGCCCTGGTTTGCCATCATTAGTAGCCTGATATGAGGAGTGATAATGTAACATTTCTCTGATTATTTGGGGGGTTATTTTTAGAATAGTAGCATTTATATAACAGTCTTGGTAGAGATTTAGGGTACAAAAAAACCCTAACCCAGGCTACAGCTATTAACCGCATGTGTTGTGTTTATAAAAAGCCACTTTAATACAGTGCTGTATAAAGTACGTATAAAAAGAAAAATTCATTACAAGCAAGGGGATTTTCAATGAAGTATTAGCATGGTAAGAGGGTTAACGAGGTTGGTGCTTTGCTTCCCTTCCCTTTGTTTTTTTTTAAATCAAGGCACAACTTAGTATAAGCAGTTAATGTGCAACTTCAGTGCCACAGATTAAATTGTGCAGGCAAAAGTACCGCAGGGGTTTTGTAAAGATATATATTCAGTACATTGATACATATAAATAAGATTATACCCTTTCCCCTGTATTTGCATTAGCCAAGACAAGTATTAAGACATCATAATACAGAATGGTTATTCAGAGTTCACTAATTATCGCTTCATATCTTTAAATGAGATTATAATATGGCCAGCACTGGATCCTGGTACAGCCTGACTGAGTTATGCTGTGACACTTGGAGGCAGTAGAAAAACAGCCTAGGAAAAAACTTCACAAAATATTTCATATCAAATTGGTAAAAGTCTGTGTGTGTGTGTGTGTGTGTGTGTGTGTGTGTGTGTGTGTGCAGGGCAGGAGAGAAAATCAACATTCACCTCCAGGTTACATAGGGCTGTTCCAGAGCTGGGATTCCTGGTGCTCCAGCTGGCTCTGCAGGTGCTGAGGGGAAATCTCAGCAGGCTGCACTAAACCTGTGGTGACCATCAAGGGTGGCTGCCTCCCAAACACTCCCACGCCACTCCCATAACAAGGAGCTTTCAAGGACTATCCCAGAGATTTCCGATCCAGCTGAAGATGCGGCTGTGCAGGTGTTGTATTGGCTCTGGGCTCAGTAGATCTTTCACAGTTCTGGACTTCAAATGTTTGGAAAAGAGGATGCAGGCTGGGTGAATTTTTATTTTGTATGGGACTTTCATGGCACTGATATCTACATTCCATCCTCTTTTTTGGGAGCCTGTTGAGTCACTGCTGCTCTTCCCCTCTTCCACCTCTTACAGTTTTTCAACACAGTCACATCCCTGGCTCTTGGGATGGCAAAGGGAGCAGGTGGCTGAGTTTTCCTTCCGTTTGCTGTTGAGCTACAGCCTAGAATGCTTAACATCATGTGTAAATCACAAATAACAGCAAAAAATTCCCAGTAAGTGCAATGAGATAGGGAATAAGAGAATCAGGCTCTGCATGCTCCCTATTGGAAGCTGCTCTGTAGTGTTGCTCCGGGCTGCTGCTGCTGCTGCTGCTGAACACGCTTCATCTCAGGGCTGGCTGCATTTCCGTTGATGAATGAAGCCACCCTGTGTCCAACATGTCTGTTTTGTTTTAATTCTGCAGAGCTCTTTGGAATCTTGTAGGATGAAAGGCACTATATAAGTGTGAGATTGTTGTTTTTATTTGAATTGGGAAATAGCCTTTCTGGAAATAGTAACTTGTATATTAAATGCCAAACCAGGATGAGGCAATACCGCTTTGTACACAGAGAGGATTATTAGAAATATTTCTTTAGAATGATACCCAGAATGTGAATTACTCAACTCGCCAGGTTACTTATGAAACAGAAAAAGTTACAGAAGTGCTTATGTAACATTGTTTTTCCAGAAAAAATAGGTGGTGATTTTTCTCAGCAGTTCCATCTGGTAAATGGACTAACATCTTGCAAAACCCCCTCACTGCTTTCCCTCCCAGGACTCCTGCAAGGGGACACACACAAAAGCAGATCTCTTACAAAGAGCAATCTCAAATGGTGTAAGTAGGCAATCGGATACAAGAACAAGCTTGGACTATTTGATGGGTGAGAAAGGTCAGTTTGTTTTTAGCTTCTCTGCATATAAATCATCTATGAAAAAGTTTATTTTGCAAACGTCTTGAGCTGTACAAACAAGCAATACAAAGTTCAGTGATTTGGGGGTGGGTGGCAAGTTGGCCGAAAAGGTCTCTTGACATGCTTCATCCTTGTCACAGCAGCACTCCGTTACAGCACTCTGACACAATCCCATATTATTCCCTTCCTGCCAGCAGTGATTTGCAGAGGGTTGGCATCAATGCAGAGCGACTCTTACAGCGCTCGCCTCTGCTGAGTGCAGCAGTATTTATAGATTAACAACTGCTCCCTCTGCTTTTGGAAAGACTGGCAGGAATGCTTAATATTTGGGGCTGAATTCCTCTAGAAATGTAATTATTGTCTAGCACAGAAGGAAAAAGGCTTAGTCAACACAGAGTATTCCCTTCTAGGCAAATATATGGGAGGTCTCCAGTGATACAAAGTTATGTTGTGCTACTGTTTTATCTGCTAACAGCATGTGCAATTTTGGGTACTGAGCTGGCGGACATCTCCTTCAGAGGGTGTATAATGCAGCCGTTCAAGACAATGCTTCTTGATGCTTATTTTTTTATTGTATTTTAAAACTTTCTACAGAACAACAACAACAACAAAGAAACCCTCCTCAGTGGCTCCCCAGTAAAGCACCGAGTGGGTGTTTATGTCACTCCTTTAATGGGCATTTCTATTTTATGCCATATTTTAAAAATGCATTTACAGATTTCTTTCTAATTAAATTTTATGGATGAATTTACTGCTCATGAGAGTGAATGATTAATAATAGTGGCTTGGGTCAGATATAGTGGGATAGGCATTGTGCAAACTTCCCTTCATGGCTCTGCCAGAGCATCTCAGTCTGGACCACTTTTACCCTGGAGAGTGGGGCTGGCCAGTTGTGTGATAGTTGGGGCACATGGCGTGGTTTTTTCATCACTTGCCACCAAGGAACAATTTCCCTCTGGAGTATCAGTGGCTGGCATGGTCCTGTAGTTTCTGCTGCTGACATCCGTGGTGCTGGCACTGGTAACAACAGGAGAACCCAGCTGGGAGCTTTGTGCTTGGCTCCCATGGAAGCACAGAGGAGACCAACATTCCTGTCCCTTGGAGAGGGGCTGAAACTTCAGGACCTGAATAATTTCAAGGACGTAAATACTTACTGTCTTTAAGAGGAGAGTCACCTTTTTGAAGTCAAGCACATGCTGAAGTCATTTCTTCCCTGTAAAGGTCTAAAACCAGCAGAAACAGTAAGACGGGGAGGTAAGAATGACAAAGGCTTGAGATCAAGTCCGTACAAACTAGAAATCAGCATATCACTAATCTGTCTATATTAAAGTATAACTGAGAAAGGCAGTTAATAAACAAGATTCCCTTGTTAGTCCTTACCTGCTATTCCTTGAGAATCCCATATTTTTTGTGTGTTCAGAGCAACTCAAGCAAGTACTAGGCATTTATGGCAACTTGACCTGAAGTAACTATAGGAATAGCTCCATTTCCAAAAGCTTGTAATGCCTAGTGGGTTTCCCAGAGAATCCTTCCCAGTCCTGAAATGCACATCAATTTTCATGGCTGTAATACAATTCTGAACTCGCACTTTGGCATCTTCACAAATCTTGCTGATACTGAAAACATGAAGTTATACCAGCTCTGAAAGGTACAGGTCTGAGCTTTACTCAGCAGGATTTTTGAGAACATAGTCTTGAGTATCACTTGTTCTTTGACACTTGCTGTCTCACAGAAACCCTTTTATTCCTCTGGAAAGGAATCTTACCTTTACAATGATTGTCACAATAGAGCACTTCTAGAAAGCAGAATTTCCAGTGACAGCTGTTCCAGTCTTTCTTTTCCTATTTTTAGACAGTGGGCACATCCCTCAGCTGATACAATCTCAAGTAGCACTGTTAGTTAAATGTAAATTTTCAGTAGCAAGAGTTTAGTCCCAATGCTTTAAACATTTCTTTCAAATACACTTTAACTCTGACAGTCTTTATCATATTCTCTTTACATGCCTGTTACATTTTTATAGAATAGGCCCTCTCTTCACCACATACTTTCTATTAACAGTGTTCCCAGCCCACCTAATACTCAGTGTTTATAAAGACTTGGCTTTGGGATTTGCATGAAGACATTACAATAATAATTTTCAAGTTTTATACTTAAAAATGTATCTCTCACTACTGTGGTTATGAAGTTTGGACAATTTTTTTAGGACAAGAAGGCAAACAGAGGCCAATAAATATTTACAAACTGTCATAAGAGCTTATTTGTTTTCTAAAAAAACCCATTATAATTCTGAGTCTGCTGTATCATTTCTTCAAACGCTTTGTAATGTTGTAATAGATATGAATTACCATCAGGAGGCAAAAAGGGCTCTGGACAGAATGAGATGATGCTAGAGTTATATGAAGAGTAATTAACTGCAGTGTGTAAATAATGCCTGTGCTGCTTGACCAGAATTAGCCAAGCCTCACACAACTCATCTGATAATGCTATTTGTGGTTTTAATTTTTCTCCCAGAGAGAGTTCTGGCAGTCCAGAAGAGTCTAATGAAAAGTCTAATGTAAGACTAATGAGAGTCAGTGGAGATTTAAAGTAATGCTGGTTAATGCTGTGCGGTGAGACCAAGGATGGTTGCTGAGAAGTTTTCGAAAACAGCAGTTGATCCAGTAACATTGGAATAATTGATAGGTATTCCCTGGATACCAGAATCAATGCTGGTACAGCTGGAGGTTGCTCATGAAATCAGCTTCTGCAGGGTGATAATGGAATTTGAAGTATAGACTACACCTACACTCCTAAAACTGAACAGAGGCTCTTGGATTGCAAGACTCCATTGGACCCGTGGTACACTCTGGGATGTGCTTCCTGCATTATCTTCAGCACAGATTTTAGGCCATTTCATAGGGAAGTGGCTACTTAGTTGTGGGAAATACAGCAATGTCTTCCTGACAACAAACAGTTCATGTTAGACCAAGTAGGTATCTACAGTAAGTAGCAAAATGGCTACCCTAAGTGCATATTTTATAAATACATAAATATGTGTACATTGCACGCATATTTTCTTTCCCCTTTTAAAAATTTAGCCTTATAAAACCAGGATATCAAACAGGATTTTTATTTCTAGGACCTTATATAAATGACTTTCATATACTGCTTGAAATAATCTATCTCATTATGATGAAACTTTATTACACATTGTCTTTAATTTATTCACACCATGTTCTGCAAGGCTGTCATTATGGAAATTGCTTATAAAGAATGTTCCACTTGGCAAATGAAATGCCAGTTGAATATATTATGTAAAAGTATGATTAGATAAAAAAAAAAAAAAAAAAAAGCTTGATTGATCATATAATGGGGTTTTTCCTGGTTAAAAGCACGCTGTCTGCACTGAATTGTAGGTACACTTGTTGCAGAGCTCCATAAAAAACTTTCCATCGCTCCTCCTCCTGGCTTTCACTGCTGTAAATCCAATCTAAAACCTGGTAAACGAAGAAGAATCTTCACAAAAGAATTTAACACTTGCTCCTTGGGAAAGTGTAAAGAGTGACCATCAGATAGGACTTTGCAGAGAAAATATTTACCTGCATTGATGTCTCAGTAACTGTGAAGAGCATTTTCCAATGAATAGTCAGTGTTTGGCTTAAACTCAAGTGGTCCAACACCTAATTCAAGCCAGCAGGTTTTGTTGACCCGCAGACCTAATTATTTACACTCTCCAGGTATTGTGACCTTTAAGAAGCACATTTCAGATTGAAGTAAATGGATTTATGCCAATTTACAGCAGCTGTGGAACCAGTCCTTAGTTTTACACCCTGTTCTTAAACATTCTGAGTCAGAACCAAGGTACAAGGGTTCATGGAATTTAAGTAATTTCTGGATGTGCTTCTGGATCCATATCCAAGATATCCTCGTTTCAGCCTTCCCTTCCATCATTATGAGCTCCAGAAGATGTGTTCAATATGATAATTCATGCATCAGAAAGGAGTCATTGCTGTTTCAGTAACTCCTGTCTACATACAATATTTTTTGTCAAGGCCCAGTCTGCTGCTGGTTAGCACCAGGGAAAATCAGGAGCAATGTCACCCACCTGGCTACAAAAAAAATGAGAATCTTTGCTGAAGACCACACCTAAGGAAGAAAGGAGGGAGTAAGGAATACAGCAGCAGAGAGCAAGTGAACTCTAAAGCCAGAAATAGCACTTCTGTTTTCCAGTGTTCTCCTAGTGCCCTGTCCACTGGACTACATGGGCGTAATTCAGAGGCTGAATTCAGTTGTAAACTAAATCCATGGAAACTCAGCATAGGAGAGCTAGCCAGAATATCAGGAGCAAAACTTTGTTGTTGGAATTTGAAGGGCTCTTTCACCAAGTTCACAGAGCACTTCTGGAGTCCTTTGCATGTAGAGCACTTAACTTTGAAGTTAACTGGCTCCAGCCTCTAGATACAAACAGACAATTCCTTTTTATCCCTCGAGCAATTGTGCACCTACAGTGAAAAACTCTAGACAAATACATGGCTATTACTGCAAAGAACTGTAGCTGTCCAACACACAGCAACTGGAAGTATTAGAGAGTTGTGGTGACTTTGTTGGTGACTTTGTTGCTGAACGTCACCGGATTCTGGTCAGGAGAATTTAATCCATCTTCTTACGAGTAACTGCAGTGGGGCAGATGAGAGCATTCCAAATCTGCTTATTTTAAAACTAAATTTCCAGAGTTCAAGTCTTAATTTTGCCCAAGGATTTCTGTGATAAGGATCTCTAGCTACACTTACCGCATTTTTAGCCCATAGAAAGGGACACACCACAGAGTGAGCTATGGTCAGTGGAAAGATTTCAGGGGTTCCTGACTCAGTGTGTGACACTGGTGCTTTGAAAAATAGGCAATGGCGAGCAATAACTGCAACTGTCCTATTATTTTTGCATGGAAAAATACCAGTTTATCAAAGCAGATTTTGAATTTTAATTCAACATTCTGATACTTAGGAAGAAATTTGGATCAAAATCAGAGAAAAACAAACAGTGAAAAGAACTGTTACTTCCACCCATTTCAAAATAGAGAGGAAGGTGGTAACTGGGACAGTTACTTGGAACATGACTTGACTGGCTTCTAGTCCCTCTGATTCAGAGATTTAAAGCTTATACAGCAGCTGTACACTAATTATTGCTCTGGAATTGTTACCTTTTTGGCTGCTTCTCTGATTTTTGGGCATGAGAATTCAGAGTTACTTTTGTTCTTCAGGAAAGGCTTGAGAGTAAGTGCTAATATTTAGCAATTCCTACAAATTTCCTAACCTGGATTTCTCTCTGAAGCTCTCACATAGCTGTCAGGAAGGGTTTCTGCACTCTTCCCTCCCAGTTTCAGCTTTAAGTATGTATAAGGCCAAGGAGCTCTACTTGTATGGACTGAGATTTCTTAGCAAACACACATGTTACACTGTACAGGAAAGACTAGACAATATATAAACGTTCTTATTCTTTCAAAATCTTATTTTATCTGTTGGCTTTAAACTCACAACCATGTGTATGAGGAATTGGGTGTGCCAATCCTATTAACAATAATGGGAGCAGAGGGCTTAATTCTCCCCAGACTATGCTGAAAATTTGCCCCCTAAAGAATACTGCGTGTGTAATTGATTTGGGCTATTTGTTTGAACTTGCCAAATGGATTTCTTGAATATTTGTAGCTAGTTTTGAAAGCACTCCCATCCTCAGCCAGACACACAGGTTATTAAAGGATTTGATTTGACATTTAACAATTTTGTATATTAATATTCCCCACTTTTTCCTAGATCGACATAATCCTCCTAAATCCCAGCATCAACAGTCATTACACCAAAAGAACAAGATGTTGCTGCTGTCGCTGCATTGCAGTACTGAATTTTGTAGGAGCTTGGCTAATTTGGACAGATTTATATTCTGCCATTTCCTGAACTGTGAGCAGGACCTTGCAGGTTCAGCTCTTTGAAAACATTCACATAAACAATCTCACTTCATTACTTTGAAGGAAATAGATTCAGTGGCATCTGCTAAAGTGGTGATATTCTGTGACATAGAAAGATGTCTTTTTGCCCTCAGTCCTGGATAAATTAGACTAAACCCTGGGTACCAAGAGACTGGTACCTGATGGAGATCTGATCTCAGATCTAGTGAGGATTCCTGTCATTTTGAGCTACTCTGGATTTCAGCTGTTTCAGGAGAGAATGAGAGCCAGAAACTTATTTTCAATTGATGTAATGCTTGATAGTTCTTCCTATAGCCAATGTGAGCTGCAAACCAAAGGATTCAATGGGATTTTTTTACCCAACTTTTCCTAGGACTATTTCTATGATAGGCCTTCATTCTATCTGGCAACACTAAAGTGCTTTTCCTGTCATCTCATTCCATGACCTCAAGCTATAAACTGTGTTTTGCCATCCTGCCTCAGACTGCGTATTGTATCGCTCAACAGATAATTCCATTGCAGTGAATTGGGTTACTCAGAAAATTTACCCTTCAGCTTCAGATCTGGGTGTGATGGGATGAAGAGGATTCGCTCATCAAGTGACTTCCTTATTCCAGTAGGTAGAGCGAGGAAGGAATGTTGGCTCTATTTTAAGAGTCAGTAGCCAAAACAGCAAGGTCAGCATAGCAGGAAGATGTTGTAATTTGCTGCTGGTGTAAATCAGCAGTAACTTTCTACCCCCAAGAGAAAGTAATGAGAGTAGTGACTCAGAGGTGTGTCTGTGAGTTACGAACACCCTGGGACTTATCTTCAGTGTGACAGTGTGATTAACACTCAACCCCTTGTCGGAAGCTGTGCCTAAAGGTACAATATTCCCTACATGATGAACATGGATCTGAGCTGGGATTGGTGCTGGATTGAGTAACGTGAATGCTGATCCCAGAGTCTGGATGGTGAATGTAAGTAGTACAAGTCAGCCTTTAGCAGAGGACACTTCTGAGAAAAGGATACCCGAAACTTTCGGTGAAAGCTGCTTAATTCATTTTTTTTTCTAAAGCCCTTGTCAGACATGCTTCAAACCCAGGCTAAGGAGTTTGGTTAGGTTAATTTAGGTACAGCTGAGTGTTAGTTATAGCAGAAACCCACAATGAGTGAATGAAGAACTATGTTTAGTGCCATCCATTTATCAGCAGAGGTTTGTTCCCATGTATCAGCCTAATGTTGACACCATAGTGTTTTCCAGACCTGACTGCATCTCTCAAGGCTCTATCTATGGCAAATGGGAGACAACAGCTCTCAGTCTAGAGAAAGGCTTGTCTGACAACCCCTTCCCTTGGTTCTACTGCTCCATACACCACATTGAGCATCTCAGGAAATCTTTCCGACCCCTTTTGCCTTTAGGTGTTAGTTCTGGATTGAGACATTGGGACCTTCTAAAGTTTATTCATCATATAAACCAGCAGTAACTAAAAATATACTTCTTCTTTTATATACCTCTTCTTTTCTTTGTTTTTAATATGCTATCCCACTCTTCACATTTCTATTGTGATTCATGGAAAGACCTTAACTCTATGATTCACGTATTTTAAAAATCACCTTTATTTCCTAATGTGCTGACAGAAGTTGTGGTCTTGGTTGTATTTGGTAGTTTCCCCCTAGTAAAACATCTTGAGAGAAGTTGTGATTGATGATGTTACGCAAAAGAGGACTCTCACAGTTAGGATGACGAGGTGTAGCTTATTTGCTGGGCTCAGCAGGAGTGAAGGGCTGCATTAGCAGCACAGCCGTTGGCTTTTCTAAGCCTGCACAGGACACACAATCCAAGTCTCAGTAGCATCTCCTTAACCTTTTCTGCTTTCAAAGCAAATTAATTAAGTAGCAGAGAGAAATGGGGTGAGAGCTTAAAGTCTTCTCTAGCTGTTCAACAATGTGTTACACTTTGGTCAACAACACGTTGTACTTTTAACAAAAAAGATATTTTTTTTTTTAGTAAAAATACTGTGCTCTTTCTCATAGTGTTGGTTGCTTGCTGTTAGTGTTGGAACCTCATGGATCCCTAGAAGAATGAGAGTGGCAATCTGGCCATTGACTGTGAGCCCTGTGGGCATTGACTTGCCCATGGTAGAGAGGCTAACATGGTGCAGTGCCTCCAGCCTTCACCTTCATGACACAGTTACCTAATCCATTTTCTGCCCTCAGCATCTACAGCTCAGCATAAAAATCACATTACCAACTTCAGGGGGAATCCAGAGAATGGCTCCAGTGTTGTGCTTAGGTAGGTCCCTGCCCATGTTTCTGTCAGCTGCTGCTGGCTCAGTCACTGCTGTGGAGAAAAAGGATTTCCCCTGAAAGCTGCTTCTCCTGAGGCCAAAGCATTTTTGTGACACTGCTGGACTGTGAAAGACTGATACACAGCAAATAGTATTTGTGCATTACTGAGAAGACCATTTGCAGGTTCCTGTACTGTAAATGTTGAAGAGACAGAACTTTTGGGGAGGTGACGTTCCGTGATCTTGTCATATTCCACTCCACCCTCTCCAGGTTAAGATGCAGAACTGCAGTCTGGAAGGAAATTATTTCCCCTCCACAGTCTTACACTTTTCATCTGGGCTTGCATATTTGACTTACAAAAATCTTGAATTAGGCAGGAAAAGATAAAATTCTGAAACAAGGGAGCCCATATCTCGTCTTTATTTGAGCTGAGCTTATTTACTCTGTTAACAGCCAGTCTTTGGCAGCAGCACTAAAGACCTGTCCCAGCTCCTGGGAGAACAGGAATTCACCCACCCACCCAAACCCACCTCATTTCAAGCACTTGCTGCGCAGTCCTGCAGCAACACATCCAGCCTGGACTCATCTCCTGAAGCAGGAGCTGTGCACAGGGAGGGGGTCCAGCCCTCACACCTCTACCTCCTGTCCCTGTGAAAAGGGGTGAATAGAGCAGAAACACTGATGTTTGTGCTTTTCATCAGTGGGGTTATTTTAAGATTTTCATGTCCCTAAAACCAGTATATAGTCCTTTATTATAGGACAATAAATGGTCAACAGCCCACAGCTTAGGTCTGTCAACTCCACTGAGTTCCATGCACATTCCATAAATATGAATCATAGAGTGAACTAAAAAAAAAGGGGGGGGGCTGATTTATGCTTATTTACTCTGTACAACTACAAACATCTGTGTAGAAAACAAATATGGACACTGAAGGGGAAAAAAAACCACTTCACCCTTTCCCTTTCCCCTCCCCTTATTTTGAAGCCTTACAAAGACAAGCCATGTGGTCAACATCTGGAATGTATGTGGGAATTATTCAAATGAGCCTTAGTGGTAGTTGCCTTGTGCCAGGCTCCTGAAGTGGCAAGGAGGAGTGACAGCCACCACACTGTGTACATGCCACAGTCTTGTGCACCACATCCACATTCCAGTCATCTTCTGGCTGGGATTGCCAGTGGTGGCCAACAGGCCTGGTGGAACATGACTCCACCTGTTTCATGTCAAGTATATTTTGTGTGTTTATTCTAGGATCTCAGTGCTTCACAGTGCCCTTTGTTTGGGAGGGAGGGAATGGATGTTGTTACTGGCTTTAGTTTGGCGGGATAATGTTGAGCCACCTGAGCAGGCAGAGGAAGGTCAGTGACATGCTCCGTGCTGGAGCATACAAATCAGTGCTGCCTGTGAATTGATTTTGGTGGATCAGCACCAGGAAAGAACGTGGGCCACAGCAGAGACACAGTCCAGTCACTGCTACAACTCCTCAGGCAGTGCCTGGGAGACTCTGGCACTGGAATGGCCATCAGGTAAAGGCTGCGGCCCTTGTGCTTGGGCTCAGGTTCTGCTTGCCTGAAGTGCACAGCCCAGGCTCCAGTTTGCCCTTTACCTATGCAGCCAAGTTTGTAACAGCCCACCATGCTCTGATTGGCTTCGCTGAAGTTGAATATGTATTTGTGAATATAGGGATCTAAAATACTGCATTTAGTATCAAGTAGTTTGGGGTTTATTTTTCTTTTCCCTTGACTATCAGCTAAAAGTCACTGTCCATACTCAAGGAAGACTTTGGCAAAATCTTTCTGTCTTCTTTGCTACTCTGTGAAGAATGGCAGAAAACACCCTGGAACTAAGCAGACTTTCTCTCCTGACCAGACAAACCTTGTTCCTTTTCTTCCCAAGTAGCCAAGCATCTTATAATTTTACGCTGGATCGTGAATGCCTTATTCACATCAGCGGCTCATTACATCAGTCATCCCGGCACTTACGCTGCTGCCGGGCTAATTCTCTCCCTGTTAACTTCGATGGGTATAGGCGTGCACGAGCAGCCAGAAGCCAGCCTGAGCGTAGCGACTCCTTCAGTGAGATCAGTAGTGACCGAAGCACTGTGCTTTCATCAGCGGAGCAGGCGGGGTGGGAAGGAGGCGTTGGGACCGCATCGCCACCGCGAGAGCAGAGAGAGCGGCGCCGGGAGCGGTCGGGACTCGCTCCTACCGCATCCCCGGCGCGGGGCGCGCGAACGACGCGCGGTGTCCCCGCGGCAGCGGAACCCTCTGACAGCACCCAGGCGGTGGAGCTGCCCGGGACTCCGCGGAGCCGGGCTGTGCCATCCCCCGCCCTGCCGTGCCGAGCCTAACCGAGCCGACACGGGCCAACCCGAGCC
>VZTD01004848.1:200973-224393 GCA_013397725.1 Rhagologus leucostigma
GTCCCCCGTGTTGGCACAGCGGCCCCGAGGCACCGGCCCCGAGTGTTCGGGGGTTTCTCTCGAGGGCTGTCCGTGGGCATCGCTGGGCATGGGCGAGCGCAGCACCTTGGAAAGACAATATGTCTCACTATTGGTAGGGCTGGCCACCAATACTTTGCCAAAACTGTTTTTCAGGGGAAAATTGAATTTCCAAAAAAAAAAAACCCAACCAAAAAAACCCCAAACCCATCTTTTTCACAATGGAGATCTGCTTTTGCAGAAGAAATGTGTTTCCCTCAAGAACAATTCAGCCAAAATTTTAAACTCCTGTTTGCTCTTAGTTTCTGTTGAAATTACTCATTTTTTTTTTTTTTTTTAATACAAAGTTTGCATTTCTGCAGCAGAGGAGGAGTCATTTTCCATACAGGTCTATGAATTAACTCTCATAAAACCCCAGCCAGCAGCACGAGCATAGTTTTCTTTTTATGGATGAGAAGCCAAGAAGCAAAGAGGTTAAGTGATTTGGCTCCAATTCCTACAGGCACCATTAAAAGCTCCTGGCTCCCAGTTCTGTGCTCAGAATGTTAGATCGCATGACATATCTTTGTGAGGCAGTTAAATGCTTTCAGACTCCCTTGGATTTCAGCAGGAGGATCAGCCAGTCTACAGAGAACAAAAAGAGAGATGATGCAGCCTCGGCTCACACAGCGTGCCCTCCGCAGGGCTGGAGCGAGGCCTGTGGACTCTCAGTCCTTTGCATGACACACAGAATCACAGAGTCACAGAATCACAGAATCACCACATTGGAAGAGACCTTCAAGATCACCGAGTCCAACCCATGCCCTAACACCACCTCAACCAAACCATGGCACTGAGTGCCACATCTAATCCTTTTTTAAACACATCCAGGGATGGTGACTCCACACACCGTGGCTTATCAGACAGAGAACTGGCACTTTCTTCTGGCCTGGCCAGGCAAATCTTGTGTCTTAAGGTGGAACAGTGGTGGCTGTTCCATGGACAGTGGTGTTTGTCCTGGGTTTGAAATCTAGTTGAGACTCAAAATTGAAAACTGGAACCATTGAATCTTCCTGAGTGGTGATAGCACAGCGTTACACTCTCAGCGCCAAAGGTGATGGTCAGAAATAAAAGATTAAGTAGCTGGCAAGGGGACTGAGGGGGTCATCTCAGTCGTTCTTTGGTTAGAGCCCATGAGATGAAGTGCCTAAGCTGTGTTTCCAGTTTGGGTACTTTCATAATGACTAAAAATGGCTAAATCATAGCATTGCAACTCAAGCCATTCTACAATTTTATGTTTTCCTCCTACCTCAGTTTTCATATATGCTTATAAAGTGTTTCCAAGCCTTGTGAGGGAGCAAGGTCTTACTAAAAGGAATGGTATTTAGCTGGGCAGAAGCTTAGGTCAGCCATGCTGGGGGATTTGTGTGTTCTCCATAGTTGCAAGAGGCAAGATAACCTCCCACCTGTGCTCTGGGTGTGCACATGTAACTCCAGGGGCCACACCTAAAGTGAGGTTCCCACTGCGGTGAGGCATCAGAGTCTGGAGTGACCTTTTTATAGTGATTTCCACTAACGTGTCTCTTCTCATATGTTTGGGAAACTGAATCACTTTGTATATTGACTGAGTATCTCACTGAGAGCAGCCAAGATGGAAAATGTTACTTGGATTCTTTTGCACACTGGAGAACACATTTGTTGCGGGGTGGTTCGGATCTTCTCACTCAGGCTACTCTGTGTGTGTTGATGTTTTTACGTTGAAGCTTTATTATCTTCATTCACAATTTCTCTCTTTTAGGACTTGTTACTCCTTCCCTTGATGTTCTTCTCTTATTCTGAACTAGTTACTCAATGAACCAGGTTGAGGAACTGAACTGTAAGTTCAGGACAATTCGCAATCTTGCAGGAGCTACACAAGAAGCCCCACGCCCGGTTCAGAGGCCACTGACCAAAGCATGCCTTTTATCACAGGAGCCAGTACAATTCTTCTCCTTTCCCACTTCAAAAAGATATTGTTTTAAAAATATAGTTCCAGGGACTTTAGCGATTTATTTTTAATTCAGAATAATTGTACCAGGAGTTTTTTATGAGCAACTTGAGATATTTTTTTGCTGTTCCTTAGCCACTTGTGGAGTTGATAAGTATCACTGAATATTCTAAATTTTAGGGGGAAAAAAAACCCATACATTTTTTCCCCAACACAAAACTTCTCATCTTGTTTTTGTTTGATCTCTAATTTCTGTTTCTCCTCCATCAAGAAAATAACAGATGTTCCTTGTTTTAGGGCCTTGAGGGCACTAATGGCCTTAACTGCCCCTCACCTGTGGCCTCCCCACACTCCACCCATGGGTCCAGCATCTCTATTTAAGCTCAGCTCTGGGCTTTTAGCTCTCGTTTGGTTAAGGCTGTTGCAGTGCTTCTTTGGAGCTCCGTTGTGACTCTCTTTGGCTGTGGCTCCCACACTGTGGCCTTGCAGACTGTTTTCTCAGCTTGGTCTTGGACTTACTGCCATGGATAAGACAGCACCTGACCCTGGTTACTGTCACCAGAGCTGATCTTGATGTGACTTCTCAACTCAACCTTGTCACCAGGGACTTCTCTGATGTGGTTGCTTGGCTGAAGCTAGTGCTGCCTGGGGCCTGTCCTGCTCACCTTGCTCAGGCAGGACAAGGGCAGTGGCTGGTGAAGTCACAGCCCCATATTCCTTGTGGAGCAGCCAGCCCAGTTGTTTCAACACATGGAAGCTGGGCAAGTGTTCATCTGACTCTTACTGCACGATTCTTTTTTCTTCGTAGTGGGGAAATAGAAAGAGTGATCAGCTAATGCTAATCTTGTTCTTTTTGTCCTCTGTCTGAAACATAGGCAGTTTGATTGTTCAGAATTAAATCTCTATCAGCAGGAGATTTGGAGACATACAGACAGAAGCTATTTATGCAGTAGCCTGATAGGAAACCTAAAAATTAAACTCACTTCTTGAAACAGTGATTTGCTACCCAGTGAACCAACTTAAAACTTTTTTAATGCGTATTCCCTTCATTTGGAAAAGCAAGCTTTTAGTAATTCAGTTTTTATGTCCTTCCTCTACTCTGTTAAGGAGTAGCCACATAAATTGACTCCTCCTAGTCCCTGGTGCTTATGCTGTTTTGAATCACAGAGTTCATGTTGGTGCCACCTACTTTGCTGCTCATGTGAGAGATTTGTGAGATTTTATTGTACTGAAATCACTTATATTATCAAGTCAATTCAAATTCAGTAATTTCCAGTTTGAATTTTTCTATTTTGCAACTCAGACAGCAGGTGAACATCTTGGTCTAGATACACCTGTAGATGAACCTGAGGCTGGTATTTAACCATCCACGTTAGTGATGTTTAGGCAGTGTAATATGTATCCTATACATTATGTAACAATTCCTGGAAAAGCCCATGTCATTTCTTTCATTAATAGTTAAAAATTAACGTTATCAACCAAGAAACATAGAGTTTCTGCCTGAAACTGAGGAGACACAGGCACCTGGAGTCACAGCGGTGTGAAGTGGTGAGTTGGTGGCTGTTAGCAGAAAGTCACACATCATGTACTGGTGTCCATCACTGAAATACTCCACAAACATTAGTCCTCATAATCCCTCTTTGAAAGGCACACAGAGACAGAGCTGGTTTAAAATAGCCTGTTCTGTGCCTCGTCCAAGAGCCTGTATTAAGTCACTTGGAAGATACAAAATGAGGCCAGGTTCTTCAGTCCTATTTCTGTGTACCCAGTTCCCCCTCTGGCACAGTGACCCTGTCCTGTGCTCCTTGTCCTGGGCAGGTGCTGCCAGCTTGAGCTGGAAACCTCCATACTGGGAGGAACTGGGAAAAAATCCTGAACTGGGAATTGGCGACCTGGATTGTTCCCATTCTTTCACATATGATTTCTTCAATCCCTCATAAAATGAGTCTTGCCATCTCACACCAACACAAATGGAAGGAAAATGATGTTCAGTGTATTTGAAGGAGAGGGCAACAAGGAGCACTGCCCCAAAATATTACTTCAGAAGTTTTGTGGGGGTTCAAGCTCTGGAGTCAGGAAAAGGCAATTCATCCAGGCTTTCAATTTCCCCCTTTTTTTTTTTTTTTTTAGCATGCTTTATCATAATTTATTATTGCTGAGGTCTAAAAAGAAGTTGTGTAAGTGGCCAGGACTTTTTCTGGTGAAAACTGCTAAAATTCCCTGTAATTTGAGCAGTGCCACATCGATTGGCATGGCCTGGGCATGGTCTCTGTGGAATTCAGTGGACTTCCACTCATATCCAAAGCAATTTTGGTTGGAGATGCACTCTGATTTGTGTATGAGGTGCCTGGCAACATGGTAATGAGCAGCTTTATAAATAACTCTGCATTATTATCTTTATGTCTTAGTACTAGTATTGTTATTTTTATGGTACTGTAATGTTTATTATGGCTATTTTATGGTGTAATTTGATTAGTGTGTTACCGTAATATCACATAGAAAAGGGGAGGGCATTCCTGTCATACTTCTGAACACTACCCCTTCTGTTTCCATCTGAGGAACCCAGAGCCCTTTGGTGATCATTAATTGTCCCACACCATATAAGTGAACTTAAGCACAGAAACTTAAATAATTCCCCCAAGCCCACACAACAAGTCCATGGCAAAGCTGAGAGTTAGACCTCAAGAATCCTGACTCCCTGATGTCTGTGTTAACCACTAGAAAACATTCTCATCACAGGAACAGCAGGTATAATAGAAATGAAGATTGCCACGATGCAGGTTTTTTTTTGGTCAGTTGTAATTAGAACACTCAAAGTTTTACAAACCCTTTAGGTTTCCTGTTTAGGGCTTGATCAAACCATAAACTGCTCGTTTAAATAAGCTCCAAAAACAAAATGTACTAGGAAGCTGAGGAGCAAGGAGACAACATTTAACAGCAAACTTATGTTTATTGCTCATTTGCTTTCCTTGCTGGGATGATACTGTGTACTCAGATTAAATATGCAGAGCCAAATTTATCCCTAGGGTGTAGTTTTTTTGGACTCTGAATGACACCAGGGTGAATTTGGCACATTTACACTTAAAATTATTATGGGTTTTACAAATATTTGGAATGGTGTCAAAATGCTGTGGGTTAAATTCTGTTCTCAGTTCCACCAGTGCTAACACAGGTTAACACCGTTCTGATCTGGCGCTGGATTTACAGCAATGTAATTCCACTGGCCCAGCCTTCAGCTGGTGTGAATTAGTTTATCTGCACTGGAATGCAGGCAGCTCAGCTGCTTTACACCAGCTAAGAATCTGACCCACATTTAAATAGAATTACTCCTAAAATACACAATAGCAAATGCAATGTGAATTAGGTCCCCTGTGCCCCTAATTTGCTGTGGGGAAGCACAGTTGAAACTGGTTCTGCAGCTCTGGTGTGCAACAAGCCAATCTGGTGTCACAAACCTGAACCTGACCCCCACTCGCTGTTGTGATGCTTTGTAAGTTTTAAAATAACACTGCAGTGTTACACATGCTGTGTGTGTGTAAATCATCCCAAACTGCTGCAAATCATTGTCCGTTCTCCTGTTTCAAAGCAGAGATTGGGAAGTGCTTGGTGATATTTGGGCTCAGTTCAGATATTCCAAAGCTTGGATGGATGGATTGTTTTGATTCTTTCTTTGAACTCCTTTCCCACCCCTGCTAAAAGAAACAGATCCACTCAGTTCAGCAACAGACAAGTTGGAGACAATGTGCCACTGCCCTCCCCAGTACCACCCCCCACATGCCAAATTTGCAGACATCTGTGAGCTGGAGCACGGCGCTGCGGCAGGAAAGAAGTGCTGGTATTCCTGGGATGTACTGCCTTTAGCAGTCACAAATGACTGAAATTAACCTCTCTTCTATGGGCCCTAACTCGCTTTATGGCTGGGGGTCTTTGGTTTTATACCACTCTACAGAGGTGCCTTTGCCATGCTAAAGATTTAACTAAATTATAATGAATGATCCTCACCAGCACTGTGCCCCTAATTAGAACAAGTCGCACAGACATATTGTCTCCTTGATTTCCTCTGTTACATTTCTCTCACTCTCTTTCTCTGCCTGAGACACATGGGTCCCATTAAACATTTAGCATTTAATGTGGTTCCCTTAAATGACTTCTCAAGTTTTCAAGTTCCATTTAGAATTGTATGTTACTCTCCTGACTGTGGTTTTGATTTTGTTATGTTTCATGCATTTAGCCAAAGCAACTGCTCTTCTCTCCCCTCTAGTGGGGAGCAGCTTGGGTCATTGGAAGCTTGTGTTTAAGTAGTACATTTCATAGTCATCCGTACAAATCTTTACCTTTATATATAAACTAAGGAGACTGGGGAAAATAGCTCCTCATGACTGGTAAACACAAGTGTGGTGATTGTGTGATGTTCTTGCAGTGCAGTGCAGTTGATTTGTCAATGAAAACAAAGCATCTTTAATCTAGTGTCGTATTTCTATCAAGCTCTCTTTGTAAGTGGTTCTGTAATACACAGAGTTTCTTATTAATCTTTATGTATTTCCAACCTAAATAGAAACTATTGACAAAAAGCTTTTATAACACGTGGTGAGATGTACAATGTGTATTATCCCCACTGAGTATCCCTGTTGTACATCTGGAGTGCTGAATGACAGAGATTTTGTTGTTGACTGCATTGTCTCTAATATACTTCCTCAGTAGCTGCTACAATGAGAATTCCAAGTTGTCCTTTCCAAGAATATTGACTCAAGTTCAAGGTCTGGACCCTAATCCTCAAGGTATTTTGTAGCCTGTGCCCAAGGTATTTCATAAATCTCGTCTGTGCTTGTCTTAAGGCTTGTCTGTACCACTGTAGTTATCCCATTTCAGACCTATGCCTGGATAATTATTTTGGAATAAGAATGCCTTATTTCCCCCACTCTTTCCCCATTTAGCTTATGCTCCTCTGAAAATGGTACATACTTATTTGAAGGAAAAGGGCATTCTTAATCCAAGATAAGCATCTCTTTCCAAATAGTGTCATTAACAGTAAAGAATACTATAATAGCATAACTTTGTAGTGGATTTCTGTGCTTCTGGTTAAATAAGTGGTGCTATATGAAGGACTCATGTCTGTAAAGCTGTTGACTTTCTCAGCAGCAGATTAACCCTGGTTGCTGTGTTAGGATTGCGAATCCAGAAGCATATTCCTTCTTGTTAAAGGCATTGATACCCTAGTCCTGATCCCATTGTTGCAGTATTTTAATGGTGGATTGTGACAAGCAGCAACAAAAACATAAGATGTAATTTCAATGACAATGTCTTGCTGCTTAGAGCCCTCAGATGTGAAATCAGCTAAGATTTAATTACGGTGACTTACCAACACTGCTTGTTCTTTAGATAATTCTTAAAAGTTTCTGTGATGTATTGGCTTCCAGAGTTAAGCCACAAGAAGCTTGAAATTTATCTCTGGAGCTGAGATTTAGGTTTCATTAACAGTTAAGCCCTCGTCTGGAGTGCTGATGTGTTCTGCAGTGGGGGTCTTGGCTTGTTAGTAACATTAGCAGATTTGTGAGTCCTCCAACATGTCCATGGATAATTGTGTTTCAGCCTTGTGTTCTTTACTATAATCTGCTGTCTGATAATGGGTGACAGGGGAGATAAGAGGAGGAAACGTGGCAGGAAGATTTCATTCAGTCTTGTACACTCTACCTGCAGCTGGTGTTTCCTCTGAGATGGTGGCTGGCTTGGCAGCTTCTGCTTTAAAGCAGAGAAAGCCAGGATTGATGACAGGCTCTTTAATGCCTTTCTTACCAGCCCCTTGTGGAGACTTTGCTACAAAGAGATACCGCAGGTCTAGGAGCTGTTTCTGGACTCATTCTTCTTGCCATAATGCAAATGAGCACCTTTTGTTTCTATCAAAGCAATGATCACTGTTTCTATTAAATAGAGCTCTTTGAAATTCCTTTTGACAGAGAAGTTTTCTGTTGATAAATGCAGTTTTGCTAAAATTGAAATGTTTCTCCAGGGAGGGCATCAATTTTGGAAAAATTTTCCATGGGAAAGTTAAAAAGAAGCATCTTGGCTTTTTTGAGAGGAACCTTATGAAGTTGAGTTATTTTGGTTTGACTCCATAATTTTAATTGACATCTAGATTTTCATTTTTATACTAAGGTTACAAAGATAGGTATTTAATACCATAAAGTTGCATTAGTAGATTTCATGGTTTCCACATGACTGTAATAAAAAGGTTTAGCTAATTCTGAAACTTGGAAAGTCTTAGAAATGTTGGGTTGTGGGGGAAAACTGAAATTTCAATTGACAATTAAAACAAATTCTAAATGCTGAAATTTCCCATTAGAAGAAATGCTGGTTTCTGAATAGTTCATGTAGTAAATGCAGACATTAATTTCTCTAGCCGATCTTTTAATTCTTCATAGCTCTGCAGCCTCTGTAAAAACTTGTATTACATGAGAGCAGTTCCTCAGAAAATATTACGATAAGTATTTGCCTTTCTAAACTATAGAGTCACATTTCTTCATCTTCCCAGGAAGGTAGCCCTGTTTTCTACAGGCCTTTTCTCACAATACTGATAATTTAATTTATATAAATACCTCATGACTGCTGCTACTGTCTTTGCAATACATTATAATCACAGCTGTGATTATAAGCACTGATGTTGGGGTAGAGATCAATTTTCTTCTATGAATTAAAAATGGTGGCATTTTAATTTATGAATTAAAAAAGGTGAGAAGCCAGTATCCAGATTCTCAAGACTCTTACACTGCTTTGGCTCTGACTTGCTCCATCATGGTCTTCTTGTATGATCTCTGGTGAGGAAATAACTTCTAATTTCCCTGAGCACTTTGTGGGGACTTTCTAGCAGAAGCTCTGTGCCTCTCACCGACAACAGCCAGTGCTGAAAAATCCTGACACATGTAATTTAAAGGGTTAAAAATCAAGGAGGCAAAGCACAACCAACAAATGCTATGCCTTTGATTTAATAAAGAGATAATCCTCTTTCTATTAGCGATGATAATAATGACTCACCAGTAGTAAATGAAGGAATATACGCAGAATGACATGTGAACAGCACAGCGTCTGTGGGACTTAAAATGAAGAGGATTATTCCAATATATCACTTCTGAGCGTAAAACTGGCAAGGATGGATCTGGAGTAAAATTTAACGTAAGAAATGTTTATTGAAGCACTAACATGAGAAAGGAATTATATAACTGAAGTTATTAAAAACAATAAGCTCGTATTTCAAAAGCTTTAATTTCGGTAGAATAATATACACCCAGCTCGACATAAGGCTGTAATTCTATTGAGTCATTCCAATGACATCAGGAACCACAGAGGGGATGTGCTGTGGCTTATTGATGTCTGCAAACCACACCCCATCCCCCGGATGGAATTACAGCCTCCATCTTTCCATCTTATGCTGGAAACCAGAGTCTCATCTGGCTTTTCATGCAGAAGAAATTGCCCTGAAGGCCATGGAGTTGTTCTGGACTGACACTGATGGAAGGAAGAGGCGTTACAGCACTGGTGGCTCATAGTTCTCAATTTCCAGGCCTCCTGCTTCTAGGCAGCCCATTAATGGGCTTTATCACACAAGAGTTTCCAAGTCCTTCACATGGATCACAGATTATTTAAAACAAATTACAAACTGGAGCAAATTAATATTTTGCTTATAAGGCCTTTATCTGATTTTTACAGAAAAATGTCTTGCTTAAGTTGATTTTGTTGGTCTGGATTGTCCTTGATCACCCCAAAGATTGCCTTGCTTGCATGGAGAGGGAGCTGGAGAGTGGCTGGAAGTAGCCACTTTGTCTAACTTAGGACTAAAACGGTTGTTTTACTGTACTCTGAGCAGAGGGAGGTTCCTAAAGAGAACAGTACAGAGCAAAAGCTGAGTAAAATGCAGATGAGATGTTCAAGCTATGAGTTGAATACCAGGAACAGGTGACACAACTGAGTCCTGTGCCCCTGATGCAGCCTTGGAGAGGTTTCTCTGCAACTCTGGTGGCCCCAGTGGGGGTACGGCTGTGTAGGATGTGCACCTGAACCTGGGCCCACAAAATGCTTCTGATGAATATTGCAGCCCACCTATTTCTCTATCAGAAAGTGCCAATGGTATCACTTGTGTGTTCCTTAGAAAACTGGGCTAGATACCAGTTGAGGTTTACTCATACTAGGCTTAGATTTAATCTTCTACTATGACAAGTAAGGAAACACCATTTAGATCTAACAGGCCAAAGCTCCTTCTATTTACTATTCTTGTATTTGGATACTAAATCCTGAATATCTATTTCTGGTAAACTGAATTCCAGCAGGGAGCGAAGAATAACCGGGAGGTCAATGAGATTCACAGTGGTGCCACTAAGGACGTGTCCAGTGAGCCCTGCTGGTGTCACAGCAGTGCTGGGGGGAGGACCCGCTCTGCTCCATGACTCAGAGGGTGCTGACAGGGTATCTTTTATGAGGCGTTGGAAATATTCTGGAATCTGCTTCCCACCCCAGTCCAAAGGAGCCCAGATTTGGTGACTTTCCAGGCACGTTGCAAAAGACATCCATTATCAGATACCCAGAGAAGGCAAAGACGTGGTTCTGCTCCTCTGCCCTGGGAGTGGGTTTGAAATGCTGGGGAGCTGATTTCTGGTTATTTAGTATGTGCTGAGACTCCTGGACAGACAACTTCATTGCCTGAAAACTAAATAGCAAATGTATATAGACCAGTTAGGGAAACTAGGCAGTAGGGACTTCTACCTATGGTTTGGGATAGGAACAATTTTTACACTTGGGACAGAAGGAATTGTTTATAAAATACAACAGAGTCTGTATTTTCCCTTGTCTGTTTCTCTTGTCTTCCCTACCCACCTCTTCTCATTGAATGTAGAAATATTTTGTTATCATTCAAAGAGCTGATTTCTTGGTTTGAATGTTGGTCTTTGATAACAAGTTTCTAAATGCCTGCTTAAATTTACTCTGCTGCAGATTGCAGGAGAAAGGCAGATACTAGATAAAGCCACATCGGTAAAAAAGTGGATAAATAAATGGACAGGGAAGACGATGTTTTGGAGCAGAGCTGTAAAACTTCTAAGTAGGGTCATTTTTCTAATTATAGGATGGTGAGGCTGAAGACTCCAGTTCCCAGGCAAAGGATGAAAAAAACTATTCAACTGAATAAATAAATCTCTTAAAGAAAAAGATAGTTGTCTGCCAAGAAACCTAATATGAAATATTGAGAGTGCAGTTCTGAAAAAGATTTAATTGGAAATATACTCCTAAGAATATGTAAATAGTCTTTCCATTTCTTAACTAAAAGGAGAAACAGATGCCAGTTCTAAGATCTGAGATCAAATATGAAAAGTACTGAGGCCTCTAAATGTCACTTTAAAAGTATATAATTAGATTCTTATCTTGCTAAGAGGTTGGCCAGTAGTTTTTCAGTGAAAGGTATAAACTCTTTGGATATATTTTACAGCAAATGGTTCAATCATCTATTCTAAGTGCAGTAAAATTCAAACATCTAGATTTTAAAATGTAATTTAAAAATTTAAGTGGCCTTACGACAAAACAGTGATATGTCAGTTTTGACTAGCCAGTTCTGGTGCTCGTTTGTTGGGACCTACTGACTGGGGATCCCATGTCTTTTTAGCGTTTGAGTGCCCCAATAGTAAAAATTTCAGTGATGGTTTGTGGACTTGATTATGATGTCAGTTGCAGACAGATCAGTGAATTTGAGTAAAATAAGTAAATTCATTTTTATTCATTCAAAGCCCTGCTTCAACAGAATGTCAGTCCTTACAAACAATGGACAACAGTTCCATAGGACTGGGGGTCAGTCATTAAATTCCATCTGGTTTTCCCCTTCCTGACTTTGGTAGGGACCATCCAGGAAAACACTGAACCATAGGGTAGGAATTAATGTAGACAGAGGGGATGTCTCAGTCACTGCCTGACATTGCAATTTTTCATTTGCAGGAGGACATTATATAATTCAAAAAAAATTAGTATAGTCCACTATGCCTTCATCAGCCACCAACAGACTGAGACACAGGGGTTTATTTTGTTTGTCTGGGGCAACCACTCTGACTGCAATTCTACTGAAAGCCAAGACATAAAATGATTGTGACATTTCTGATCCAGTAGGAATTTGTTAGTACCAGAAAATTCAAGCAACTTTCATTCCACAAGTCACAGGTTCAGGTAGGAGGCTTGGTCCTGGGCTGATTTTGTTCAGTTTTGATTACTGCAATAAATCTGAAATTAAACTGAGCTTTCCAACACGGAGTTTCCAGTGATGCCAGGCTAGATTTATGGTTCTGGGAACAAACCATACAGTTTTGCAGAGATTGTGGCGTTGCCATAGAATCATAGACCCAAAGAGTCTGGTTCAGTCCCTCTGCCTGCTCTAAACAAAATGAACACCACCTAAATCACTTCTAATCAAATGCTCTTCTGGCCTGTTTTAGAGACCAGTAATGGTGATTCTCCCTCAATGTTCATAGGAAAACACCTAGAAAATGGAAACCACTCAGACTAGCTCCTTTGGTACACTCAGATGTACCTCATGTTATGTGTCTGTGGCCCATGCACAATGAAACCAGATCTTTCTTGGATTAAATGTTTCCATTTTGCTGTTCAAAAAAACATAAATGAAACAGTTTATACAAAATTATGGGGGTAAAAAGTGGTTTCAATAAGTTCGTTTCCCTTATCTTGGGGAAAATCTTGGTTTAAAGCTTAGAAAAATCAGTACTTTCTAGTTTTTCCAAAGAAATGTCCTACTGTTTTGAAATTGTGACAAAATGCAGAATTCCTCAAAACTGAAGTTTTCCAAGCATTCCTAGCAGAAGGTCAGCATGGTGCTAGAAGGGGAATTTTACACAGTTTCCTCTGCCCATCCTTGTTCTGCTGGATGTGCTTCATAGCTGCTTCAGAAGGACACGGGAAGAAATAGCGAGTGAATGTCACTGTTGATAAAGCCAACAGGAAACCTTCCCATTGCCTTCTGTTCACTCTGTAGCAGATATGAACAGAAAATCTAAGGAGGATTAGGGGTGCATCATTCTCCTGGGTTCTCCTTTGTGGCCTTCTTATCCCCAAAGCCAGACTGAAGCCTTACCCAGAGGCACTCCTGCCTCCACTCACCCTCCTCTGTGCTAAACTTCTGTAAATCCACACCATCATCCCAGCGTGGTGTTCCACTGCTGACTGTCCTCTTTGGAATTAACAACAAATGTTTAGCCTGGCCTGGAGAATATCTGGGAGGAGTTTTTCTTTCTGTGGGGACAGTAGCACTGGCCCTGGTTCGGCGACACCACAGCCAGCACAGACGGGTTGGCATCCCTGCGAAAGCATCACCTTTGCCTTTGCTGTCTGCCTCCACACTCAGATCTCCCACATGGTCCTGGAATGTGCCTCTTGTCTGCTACCCGGCTGGCTTGGGAGGTTTTGAAAAGGTTTAATTTAGCTCTCATTTGAGTCTCTTTGCGCTGCCAAAAAATCTGAACTTTGGTTCCAAGCAGAGCTTAGGAATCCTGGTTCCCAGGAGAAAAGAGGACGAGAGGACTGGAGGACAGGGGAGCAGTTGTGCATTTTAAAGGAGAGAGAAAGAGATGACACCAGATTTTTTTTTTTTTTCCTGTTTAAAGAGACAGGTTTTTTGTGTTCTCATCCGCACCGCGCTGTGACGGAAGGTGAGTGACCAGCTCCAAAGTTTGGGTAACAGCGACACTCCGTGGTCAGCTGGAGCCCCCTGGCTGCCCCGGCCTCTGTGGCTTTTGTACTTTGTAGGTGACAATTCTCTGGTCTGTACCTCTCTGACATGCGGAGATGTGCCAGGGTGCGCTCTGAGGAGCACCAGTGTGGGGCTGTGTGTGGGCCTCTGCTTCGTGGCATCCCCAAGAGCTCTGGCTGTGGCTGGGGATGGAGGATTCCGAAGTTATTCCCAAGTGCTGGGGTGTCTCTGTTATGCTGCAGCCTTGCCCCTGGGAGCACAGAGTGTGATGTGTGGAAGGACAGAGCTGGCACAAGTGGGATGCCCAAGGCTCAGGTGGGCAGTGAGGGCCTGAGGACATCAGGAGTGTGAGTCTCGTTCCACCGTGCCACATCATCTGTGAGCACATCTATACAGTGCAGCTGGGAGCAGTGTCTGGCCTACAGAACTGTAGAGCAGAATCAAATTTATGGCTTCACGGACAAAGCAGGGACCACTGTCTGGCCTGGTGTAAATCACCATCACTCAGCTGAAATCAATACAGTGTTGGGATATCTTGTGGTGTTATTGTAAGTCTGGCAATATTTGGTGCATTGCTTAGAGGCCCAAGTCCTGTCCCATGTGGATGCATAAAAATCTCAGCTTTCATTTCCAAAAAGCCTTGTACTTCTGGGGAAAAGCTTGATAATGTGACCCAAGCACTCTGTGAGGACTTAAATATCTGGAGGCAGATGGAACAAAAAAAAAAGAAAATAAAAAGGGGAAGGAATCCACATGAGTTCTCTGCTACACTTTCAAATTTTCAAAATAGCCTCATTATTCTGGAGGCCCTGGTGGCTTCTCTATTAGCTGGGTTGAAATGAAATTTAAGCATCTTCAGTGTCTTAGGATTTGACCTAAATTTCCTTAATACAATAGAATGGGTATGGCAATAAATTCTTCTTTCTGCATATCCCATTTCCTATTAATCATCCCCTTTTAGACCCCTTTTCCCTCTTTTCAGTGATGTTAGTGTATTTCCAACTAAAAGACAGCAGCTTTGATCTCACTAGCTCAGAAAGAGTCAAGGTTTGTAAATTTGTAGCTATTGATAGCTTTTCATGCATCCCAATAATTAGACAAACAAGACACTTCATGTTCACGTGTAAGGAGCAATTACACAAAGCAGCAGTCACAGGGAACACATTTTCAGGACGATATTTCTTTCCTGTCTGCTTATGGCATCTGTGGCAGGCAGTTTAGCAGCTGTCAGAGAGAACTCTGAGGATCCTCAGAAGATCAGCAATGGGACATTTCCAATGATCTTGTTGACCTCAGATGTCAAACATAATCAGGCTAACACACCAAGCACTGAGCTGCACAGAGCCGTCAGCTTGTTCCAAACTAACAGCCACAGGGTGAGTTCTGCAGCCTGTTCAGCACCCAGTGGGGCTCCTGAGACAGGAGTGGCTGCTAGGGAGGATGCACAGGAAAATTTCTCCAAAAAGAGTTCTGTATTGCTGCTCATGAGTCTGCTCATAGCTGCAGGCTAAGTTATGATGGAAAGAGCAAGAATAAAGGCATTTGTGTCTAGAGAGAAGTAGTTTCACTGTGAAATTTATTAATGCACGGTGGCAAGGGACACCAGTGGCCAAGGACTGTCAGCTTTTCAAGCTGAGTGCAGTGAAGGATGTGGATGTGCCACTCATGCTTACACTGGAGATGTCAAAAGATCTTGGGCAGCTGGAGACCTAAACGCCAGGCATATCTGAATGGTGGTTGAGTAGATAATACAAAAATCTCAACTTGCCCCAGAGAGGTGTTAATCATCATGAAGATCTCTCCCACCATGGAATGCAGATTGCAAGGATCCAATTTACAGATGAATATTGGAACTGTACTTCAAACTTTTAGACTATCTGATATAAACTATACTATGCAAAATTTAAGTTTATACTTTGCTGAGAATTGTATCCCTGTTACTGACTACTTCCAGATGTGAGAAATGTTACTGATCTTTTGAAAATGGTATAAATTCAGACTATGTGACATATGCTGTAGGAAGGTGAAGTGCTGCAACAATCTGCTGCTGGATGAAAAAGGGAGCAGAGCAAATATCTGGGGAGGAAGGGAAGTGGGGTGGGTGTGTGGAATAACCAGCTGAGGAAACAGTCCGTGTGTTTGAGCTAAGATTGAACTATCCTCAAAGATCTTTACTTGGTTCTAAAATGAGGATACCTCAACCTGAATCTGTTCTATTACAACAATGTAAATAATTACTTTGGAGACTTGTAGTGATATAAGGTGGAAGTAATTAAAAGGAGAATTGGACCCTCTTGATGGATAAAGAAGAGCCCCAAAGTTTCAGCAGAGCGGGGAACAATACTTTGTGTTTCCACGTCACTCTTCATTTGAAGTTCTTGTGTGCTCACAAATAGTAATTAAGCTTCAGAACAGTTACTTTACAGATTACCAGAATAAGGTGTAAGGACATTAAACAATTTGTCTAGATTGACAGAGTGAGTGAAAGCAGAAGGAAAAGCAGGAAAACATCCTGCTTTCCTTTGCAGGAATGCAGTGACCAAAGTGCTGCCCAACACTGAAAATCCATTACTTGTTGAAGCAGCATCCCATGTGATTGACAGACTGGTGGTATTTCTGTGTATATCTTTTGCATTAAATTAGTTATAAATTT
Source organism: Rhagologus leucostigma (assembly GCA_013397725.1). Taxonomy (NCBI): domain Eukaryota; kingdom Metazoa; phylum Chordata; class Aves; order Passeriformes; genus Rhagologus; species Rhagologus leucostigma. The sequence goes on from VZTD01004848.1 coordinate 217,339, forward strand.
CATCTTCCAGGATTATATTAAGTTTGGCAAATAGGCCATCAGAGGCCCGAAATACTTGTATTGGTACATTCAGCTATTGCACATCCCCAGCAGTTCTGAACAGTGGTCAGTGCCTCCAGCTGGGTGACCTCAACTCATGTTTTATGAAGAGGAGAGTAGGAAAAGAGCATTCTGAGAAGGGGGCCAAGCTATCACAGTTTTAGCTCCATAGCCCAGATGCTGCATAAATACCACTCACATCTCATGCTTCATTAACTTCTTTTGTAGATTAATCCATGTTTTTGTGGAATGCTTTAAACCTATCCGCACTGCTCCCATGTATTCCCCACACGCCGTACAGCTGGGGGCTGGATGATCCCACCCCATCAGCAGTTCTGAGAGCCATAGGATGGGAGCTGGCTGGCAGGTACATGCACATGGATGTGGAAAAGGCACAGACATGTGACTTCCCTCTTGCCTTGTTCATGAGAGATCCAAAGGCACAGACATGTGACTTCCCTCTTGCCTTGTTCATGAGAGATCCATTTCTGCAAAGTCATTGTAAATCACCATCATCCTGTTCTGGTTTGATTGCCCGTTTCATTCCTGCTGCCCTGAACACCCTGACTTGGAGTGCTGTCATACCTAATTAAAGCTAGGTGGGTAAAAAAAGATTTGGCTTCAAGTGTAGCTAAAAATCTTAAACTCATGCTGGGGCCAGATCTTGAGCTGCTGTATTTCAGCAAGGATGTTATTCTATATCTGCTGAAGACATAGCTTCTGATTTTTGATTAGCCAGAAAATAGCTTCCAAAAAGCCTGGGAATATAATATGCTGGGAATTTTTCACAGACTGTTTTTCCATTAGAACTGGCTGCCAGCCTGCTTAGGAGGCTGTCTGACATCAGGTATATCTTTCCTAGGAAGTCTCTATTATCTGATACTGGTATTATTTTTGTGCCAATGATTGAATTAAACTATTCTGTTCTTATTTCAAAATGAAACCATTCTAATGTAAAAGCCCTGGATGGATAACATCCTTTAATTCAGTTGGCCAAAGACACTTGTTTTAAACAAATTAACCTAAAATTGAAACAAAAGTTTTGACAGTCAAGAAAGTGTAGTCCAAAATAGTTCACAAGTTACAGAGAGCTGATCAGGCAGATGTCTGAGACAGTGGAAGTAAATACTGATCTCATTCACACTGCTCTGAACTGAGAGCTACATGATAAAAAGTCCTAGGAACTCCGATCAGCTCCAGGCTGAGCTCATAATAACCAGCTATGGAACAGCAACATTTGGCTGCAAATTAAATCTCACGTCTCTGTAGGAAAGCACCCTGTCCAACTGCAGCAGGGACTTCAGCAGCAAGGAGTATCTGGGGATTTTTTTTTGTCACTGACTAAAGTTGAGGGGAGACTAATGAGGTGTTAGGCTGAGACACCTCAAAGGAACTGGGTTTTGGAAATCCTCAAACTATCAAGCTGTTCTCAGGGCTGGCTCAAGTTAGGCACCCCAGAACAGGCATGCAAAATCACTAGTCCCTTTTAAAAACCATCAGTCTCCATCTGCCTAGCAGGCAGATTGGAAAATCAGGCTAATGTAGAAATATTAACTGTGAAAAGCCTTCAAAGTTCTACAAATCTAAAAAAGGTACTTATTAGTGCCTGTAAAATCTGTGTGTATAGTGCAGGATTTCTTCTTCCACTGAGCAGTAGAACATGCTGTCCTTAGCTCCCATCCCCATGAAACTGTTAATATGCTGTATTTATGAATAGCCATTAGAAAAAGCGAACTGTCTTTGCAGTTTTGGTACTCAGCCAGCCTGCCCGCTTGCCCTTATTCTCCTAGAACTGCTGCTGACTGTGCTGTGTTGCTCTTGAGGATGAATTAAGGCAGAGAAGGAAATATTTCTGATAATGATGCAAACTGAAAAGGGCTTGGTTTGCTTTAGAACGCTGCTCTAGGTTGTTTGGGAACCAGCCCAAATGGGCTTGAGCCACTCACACAGATCAGTTTACACACATTGCTCTCAGTGGCACCTCCTAACAGGACTAATTAACGTCAGAGAGATAATTTATTAGATATTTGACTTCACTTTGCAGTTACAGACCATGTAAATAAGAGTTACCCTGGAAACATGTTAAGAATGACTGTGGCACGTTAATATGACCCCACTGTACTTTCAGATGGATTCTAGGAACATGTAAAAAGGTGTTGGAAAATCCACTGCTGGAACTGAGTACACTGTGATACATTTATTCAGGAGTTGGATTTTGTTCATTTCGGTCTCTTTTACCTCCTCCCACTCATTCTACCTGTGACTCTCATCCTGGCATTCTGATGAGCACTGTAAAAATTCACGTGTTGGCTTTGAAAAGCAAAATTATTTTACCCATCTGTGATGATATTAACATCTACTAAAAACTAATGAAACTAGTGGCATTATGATGTCAGGAGGAGCAGAGCCAAAGGTGGTTTTCTGAACGGAGACTCTGCATGAATTTCCCCAGACTGCCCAGCAGTCAAGGAGATTATATTCTCAACTGTTAAAGCTGTTTACACATACCAACCAGCACTGACTGCCTCTTTGTGGCAAGTTGTTTACATGAATTTATTTTGGGAAAATTCCATTAGACAGGACCAAGATTTCTTCATAAATCATTGAATTTAGCTTGTGTACTGATAAAATCTGGTTAGTCATTTATTCTTCTGAGCAGCGTTTAGTTATGAGTGTTCATTATTTGTAAGGAGCAGCTTACATGGGTAATATAAAAATAATGGATTGCCTATGGCTGTTTTCACTGGTGGATATTTTACTCTGCTGGGAAAGATGTATTAGAAAATGACCCTCCTTACCAATTCAGCTAATAAAACAAAGGACTCATTAACTGGAGTCACAGACCTAATGTATGCTCCAAATTTTGCTAATTTAGCCAGCAAAAATCTCCCAAGTGAGACACTGAAACCACTTTGAAAGTGGTCCTGCAGATCTGTTTGCTGTAGTCTGTGGCCATGTCCTCTGAAGCAGTGGGGATCTTCTGGCTGAGATATTGCTGCTGCTGCTGCAGTGCTTTGAGTCGATGCTGTTGGATGGGGCTGCAGCACCCTAATTTCGTGCACCAGCACAGAGGTTTCACAAAGTACCATTTACCACATCGCAGGCATATACAGAGTTTGGGAGGGCACAAAATTAATTCCTTCATTTTGAACAGAAACTTACTCTTGTTCTGCAATTTCAGGTAAATCCACAAAATGTCTGAAAAAACAACTTGCTCAAAATTCTGTAATTTATACAGCATCTTTCTGCTGATTTGAAACTTCTTTGCTAGCAGTTGCTGCTTATATAGCAATAGATCATCACTATACATTTTAAAAGGTCCAAAAAGCAAAGCCAGGATCGCAACATCAGTTTTAATACAAACTTCTGGTAGGACCAGGATTTTGATTTCTTCATTTCAAGCAAATGGACCAAGGTCAGATTCTTTGTCAGTACAACTGGAATAACTTCTTCATAACTGTCTGCATCAGTTTACACTAACATGGACTTTGACACATTGCCATCAAATGGAAGGTGACTTTTCATCCTCTAGATTCACACAGACATATTAATCCAACACTGAGGTTTGGCATAATCTTTAATTTTATATAGCACATTTCTTCTCTGAGTGCCTCACAAATATCACCCAAATGCAGCCATGTCTGGTAGGAAAGTTAGAAACATTCCTCACTGCTCACCAAAGAAGGCAACTTAACACCTCCTTTTATTAAAAATAACATTAATTCAGAGAACCACAGTTTCAATTGTGTTGGAAATATTCAGTCACTCAGACTGAACGGCATGAAGCTCAGTTAATGAGGTGTTTAGCTGCTCCTTCCAGAGCAGCTCCTTCTGTACCTCTGCTTCAGGCAGTCTCTGTGTCTCTTGGATACTTCTAGATCTTTACCTTGAATTAATAATTTGCAGGTCATCTTCAGAAGTTGGCTTATTGTAATGTCCAGTTTCCATAAGGACAAATGCATTACACCTCCTGCAAATAAGGCTGTTGCCACTAAATGATAGTAAACAGCTGTCAGTAATGCTCAAGGGCAAGCAATATTTTGTTATGGAAGAAATATTTCTGGTGAATATTAGGTATTTTCTATCTAATCTGGTGAATTTCTTCTTCCACAAGGTTGTACCTTCACCAGGAAACCTAATAGGCAAGTTATTGTGTCTGCTTGTATGTCTGAGTCCTAAAGCAGGACCTCTGAGATCTTTCTGTGTGCAAATAACTCAGACAGAGATTCAAGTCATCCTCCTGAGACAGAGGGATAAACACAGAATCCTGCTTTCTAGACAACAGGAAAATGTTAGGACAACACAGGAGGTTTATAAGTTAGTCTCTGGATTAATTCAGTCAAATAAGAGGATTTAAGACAGTAGCAGAACTGGAGTCTGGATGTTTGTTGCCTGTGCAGGTGAGGGGAAAATGCATGAACAACCCTCGAGTTCCCCTAGCTCCTTCCTCACACGTTAGGCTGTGGATGCTGATTTTAGGGCTGCCCTTTACCTTTGCAGAGGCACTGGCATCAGTGGATATTAGGAAGTGGAAAATGAGTTCCACATGTGCGGGTCCAAGTGGAGACGTTCCCCTTGCTGGACTGCAAGCTGCCACACACTGCTGATGTTCCAAAGGACTTCACTTTGCAAGCAACCGCTTTATTTCCCAGCTTGGGTTCCTGAAGGACTCTCTTAGCAACTTTTCCCTGAGAAATGCACAGGATCAGTGTATCTCCCGGCCATCTCAGCCCTAAATTCTGCTTGTTTGGCCCAACCAACTTTTGGAGCTCACCAAGCCACATGTAAGCATTGGAGCATCCCTGGAAAAGCAGATGTGGCTGAGGCTGAGCTTGGGTGTGAGTTGGACTCGAAAAGAGAAACTTCTCACATAGCACAGTATGGGAAGTCCTGGAGCAGCAACAAGCTTCAGGCCAAGCAGTTACTTAATTTTTTTTATTCCTTTATTGATTCTTTGCTTTTAAAAATATAAAAAAAGATTCTCAGACCCAGTCCTCCTGAAAGCACTGGATGGGTCCAGCCGCAGTGTCGGCAGGATTTACATGAGTGCCTCCACAGAGCTTTGCCAATGCACTTTTGTCCTGGCTGGTGCTTTCTTTTCCAACCCTTGGCCTCTCCAAGGCAGACTCCTCCAAGTCAGGAGGAACTGAGACGTGTTATTAAGTGGTTTGGAGCTGTGGATCCTTGCCTGCAGAAAATGCTGTGCTTGCCTTCTCCCCAACCTGAGGCAGTGCTTCCCACTGGGCTTCCAGAGGCAGAAAGTGGAGCAAGGCTAAGTGTGACTAATAGGGAAAGGAAACGGTGAAGAAGGGCCGTGTTCACACCACTCACCAAAATACACCCTGTGGCAAGGATCCTGCCTGGGAATTCCAGGAGATGTTCTGCTTTCTAGAGTGTTAGGAAATTACGTGGCTTCAGCCCGCCCTGGGGATAAGGATTCCCTTTGCTGGCTGAACGTGGGGACCTCTGTCTTTATTTCAGTTGCTGTGCTGTGCTCCACGGTGTCCAAACTCATCCCAAAGAACAAGGAGGACCACTGTGGCCTTCCCTAGGGCTGGGAGGTCGAGGAGATCCTGGCTGTTCTTCCGCTGGCAATGCACATGTGCTGGGACTTGCTCTATCTAGGTGCTGGGCAGGGGCTCAGAGGCAGCGTGTCCAGTGACCCCAAATACAGAGAACTTTGGGTTCTGCCTGATTTTCTGAATGACTTTGGGAAAACTCCTTGGCATGTTCCCTTCTCTTCACCTTTTTTGCCTTTTACACAATCCTTAGGGATACAATCGCTTGTACTAGAGAGGGGCTACAGTGTTAGGAATGCTGAGGCATTAAAGGTCATGTTCTTCAAGCTGGAAATGAGTAAATCCAGAAACTGGGACAGTTTGATGTTTCACCCAATAGATAACTTTTAACTGATTAAAATTACAAGATTAGGGAAAACTTTAGTTTCCTATAAAACAACCAGACTAAAGATAAGTAATTAGAGGAAGGCTATCTATCCAGAGGAAAAAAAAAAACAGAACTCACAGAAAACAGTCTCCCCTATAGCTAAAGGCACAAGCTATAAAGTAGATTTTTTTTTTCCCCCTTCACAAATCATTTAAACATAAGTAAGAAATCAGTAGCTCCCTCTTCAGAGGCACCCTAAGGAATAAAAATGCAGTGAATCATGGGTATTTTATTACTAGTCTGTGTGTCTATCTGATGGCAAGCATCAATGGCTTCCCTTACACAGGGTACCCAGGGGGATAGAAGAATGCAGGGAATAGCTTACTAGGTTCTGTGTCTGTCTGGTGGCAGAAATCCATGTTTTCTTATAGAAGACACTGTGGTAATGCACGGGTAGCCTTTCAGTGCGTGTGTGTGTGCCTGGCTTTCTGGTGGCCAGGCACAAAGTGGGATTGAAATGTTGCCACTCAGTCATGGTTGCTGTGCCAGCAGGGCACGATTTTGGGCTCAGCCCCTCACAGCAGAGGCAGAAATGTTTGCCAGGCAGGTCTGTAAGGGGAGGCAAGGACAAGCATTAGGAGACTGAGAATGCTGGGGGGGAATATCCAGAGCTTAATAATAGAAACAGATACTGATATAGGAGTTTGTTCTGATGTGTGGGATGGGAATATGGGTAGAAAAAAGTCTTCTCAGGCAGTGATTGATGCTCTGGTTTGAGTGGCAGTGCAATAAAGCATCAAACACCGGTGTTAGTGCAGCTCAATGGTTTCTAAGCTGCTTCTGGGTGAATGTTGGCAACATTGCAAACCCGCAGGTCCCAATATGTGACTCCCCATGTAGCCTGAACCTCACAAACAAGAATAGGGGGTCAGAGAGGGCCAGAGCCAGCCAATCCCAGAGGAAGAAATATTTTACCCTGTCTTGGTTTGAAAGACAGGTGTCTTCTAAGGAAGGCAGGAGCCTCCCTTGGAATGGAAAATGTAGCCCCCTTCCCTCCGAATTATTATAATTTTGAAATTCAGGCAAAGATATGAGGAATAGGAATAACAGTTCTTTACTTATATATATAT
>VZTD01004848.1:224841-265141 GCA_013397725.1 Rhagologus leucostigma
GCGAGCAAACTCCACTCACGGTAGAAAGGAAGGCAGCAGAAGGCAGGACCCCGCCGTGACGGTGAGTTCTCCCCACAGCGACTGCAGCCTCTCCTTCCCCTCCGAACACCAGAAAGAAAGAAGAGCCCTAGGCACTGTACCCAACCTTTTTTCTCAGTTCAAATCTCGCACCATCTCCGCCCCCACCTGAGAAAAACCCTAAGTAGAAGAGGACAGCTGGACCCCTCCCCCTGTGGCAAGGTCTTTTTGTCTCTCTTGAGCACTCAGGAATTTTCCCTTAGCATGGGGAAAAATTCTCTAAGAGGAAAAGAAAAAAACAAAAAAAAAACCTCCTAAAACTCCAACATACCCATGATGCTGAGTGATCTGTTAAAGGGCTTATCTCTGAAAATGGGTTTATTTTACTTGCATACACTTTCAAGAGGGGCTGTCTAGCAGGCCATGAGCATCATGCAGGGATCTCTCCATAAATTCTATCTGACCTTTAATACTTTGTATAGAAAGTTAACCATGTTATATCTACACTGAGGTGTAGATAGACACACCTGAGTATCTACACAGGGAAGAGTAAATATATACAGGGTAATTTTAAATAGCTGGTGGGGACAGAGAGCAGTCCAGCTCGGGATCAGCTGCCGTACCAGCACTACTCTGCCTTTTTCCTGCTGGACTCCTCTTTCTCTGTGAGCTCTGTGATTTCCAAAAGGGGCTCCTGTCTCTGCTTTACATCTCAGTGCGACACCCAGACATGCACCAGGTCTTGATTTAAAGACTGCAAGTAACAGGAATCTTGTTTATCCCTAGATAAGATACCACAGTGATGAACTGCCCTCATTGTTAAATTTGTGCATGTTATTTCTTGGTATAGACACAAGATTGTGTTGACATTCTCATTTTAAAGAGAAAGGGTTTCTAAAAACCGTGGCTGGTGCTCTTAAACCTCTTGGCTGCTCTTCCAAAGACTGATGATTTTTTCTGATAATAGCAGTGCTCCAAGGCAAGAATAGCTTTTTTCTCCTTATTTTGGTGCATGCTTCTATTCACCATTTCCTTATAGCAAAACATAATTTAAAGAACAAGCCATGTAAAATTTTGTTCCTCTAGTGATTTATTTTGTTTTCGTGCTGTCTGGAGACATGATGTACTCCCATCCTCTCAGAGTGGTTATTAGCATCTGGCCTGGCTATTTCTTGTGGAAAATCATAAAAATATTTGGTGCACAAAAGAGAGATGCTAAGTGCTTTGGTGGTCTGATCAGGGAGGGTATTTAGGAAAACTGCACGTTTTGTTTTGAATGAAATGACTGAGCTGTAGCCTCTTCTGGTGGCAGAGACACACGAACTGCAGCAGAGTTTTGTATTTTTCTTTTCAATCATTCTTTTCACTTATAATGTCTGAATGTTTTGCACGAAACTCCTCACTGGAATGTTTTCAGTTTTAAACAACTTGTGGTGTTCTGGTGAAGGGTAAATAAGCATCCTGACAAGGCAACCATTGGAGCAGCCAAGGGCAGCTGAAATTTCATAAGAGAGTTGGAGGGTGAATAATTTCCAGTATTGCAGAAGATCAGGAGACATGGATAGTGGGTCTGAGTCAAGGGACTGGAAATCAACCTCAGCAGGCTCTGGATCGGCAAGTAAGAGAAGTACTGGCCAGCTGGGAGAGGACAGCTTTCCAGAGGACATTGTAATGCTTCACATGTAATTGCCTGGGCAAAAACCAGCTGTAATCAAACCCTATTAGTACCAGAAATGTCCTTTTTTCCAGTGTAATAATAAACATTGAGCTTATATGGAATTAGAGGTACACTTCAGTGAAAACGTGCTTCATTAATTCAATTTTAACAGGAAAACCAAATTTTTCTACTTTTTTCAGTGGTTTTGGTCTATGCAATTTTTGAAAGAAAAACAGCTCAGAATTTTCATGAATGCATTGAAATCAGTAAATGTGAAAAAATCGAGCCCAAGAAGTTACCACTGAAATTATACTAGTGTAAGACAACTGAAGCCTAAAGTTTTCAGTTGTTCAATATCAAAATAACACCTACAAAATTAAACCCAGGAATTATAACAGATTATTAGAAAAGCTAAATCATTTTACTGAACCTGCAGATAAACTATACAAATTCTAATAAAATATTTAAGAAAATGGCAAAAAATAATGTTCACTATAAACACTCTGGGACACAGTTACTTTCATAGTGGTGTATGGAGAGGAATTTAATAAATAGCCGTAAATCACTTGGGGACCAGACATGGAATTAGTATCACCAGCCTTGGAATTGGTGTTGTTATTGCAGTGACCTAAAATAACATTATGCTGCTCTTGGACACCCTGTAGGAGACCTTGGATCTCAACATATCCTGATTTATTCTGCTTCTATGATTTCTGCAATGATATTGGCTGAAGAGCTCAATTCTTCCCTTGGGCCTTGAACTGCAGGCTCTCAGCTGATTCAGGGTAGCACTGACCCACAATTTCATTACTCTTTCCATAGCTGTGTGTAATTGCTAAGGGAAGATGAAATTCCAAGTTGGAAGCTCAGACTGTATCTGCCAATTGTAACCCAGGGAGAAGATACCTTAGGGAAAGTACAAAACTTCCAACACATAGTCAATATTTTGTCCGTATTCTGTATCAGCCAATATTTTGTCCATATTCTGTATCAGTCAATATTCCCCATCAACCCCTTTCCACTGCAGTCCCCGTTTTCTACCTGTAACTAATGTGTATGCATACACATGTGTGTTTTGATTTGCCACTTCATTTAACTCCTCTGTGCTAAGAGAAACATTAATATTTTATTTCAGAGCACTGTAAAGCTTTTTTTCCTGCAATGTCTGCTCTCAGATTCCAGGAGAACACTGTCATGTGAAAGAACCTATTCAAAATCCATTGCATTCCTGTCCTTTTAATTTATGCAGTCAGATTTATACTCTGACTTCACATATCAGTTCTTGTCTGCTCTTAAGTTCATTTGCTTTCACAGCAGACAGAGCTGCTAAAGTAGCTGCACACATACCAGCCTTCTTACACTGGAATGATATTGTCCCTTGGTGGGTTTCCCTATAATTGCCACAGATCCTCCCAGAAATTCTGGCACAGCACATCACAAGTTCAGCAAATGCGAGACGATTGGATGATAAAAATGTGTCTGTGCTACTCTTAACTCAGTAGGAGTAATAGCTGATTCTTCACATGCCCAAAATGAAATTAAGGGGGCTACTCAAAGAGGTCGTGGTTGCACGGTCACTTTAATCTGGCATAAATCTGGCTGCTGCTGAAAGGGACTGTTCCGCTCCTCTCCACCCCTTCCTCTGCACCCAGTCACTTCTTTCACCCACTCTCGTCTGGCACCAGTGTCTACCTGGCTGTGCAATGTGTTTGACCACAGGATCCAGCTGAGTATCAACTCAATTACTTGAATGCTTTTTTTAAAAAATCAGTTTCTTGGAGTAGTAGAGGCACATGAATGCTTTTGCTGGGGTATGTGTGTGCAGGAATGGGTGTCTGGGGGAATAGGGAATGGAAGAACCGCTTCTCCAGTAGCAGCCCAAAGGGCCACTGAATGATAGCCTGATTAGACCAGCAGCATCCAACCCACAAAAACGAAACTATCCAGGAAGCCTGTGAACTTCTCACATTCCTTGGCAACTCCTCTTCTCCTTTCTCATAAGCACCTTCCCATTTCTCAGTAGCCACTGGGCACTGAGGTTTGCAAGCACTTTATGTCCTAGGAATCTCTTTAGCAGTAAACACAATTATCTGTGTTGCTTTCTTTTTCCGTTTGTAATGTCTGCTATCCCCCAGCACCACTACTCCCAGCATGTCAAATTAATTCAAATTTCTTGTTCTCTTTTTTATTTTCCTTTTACCACAATTGTGCATGCCATCCTAAACTTTTCCAGAGACCAGTCAACCAAAGAAAAACAAGGTATTTTTCCAAATTATCTAAACAATGAGCATTTAATTTCTGAGACACATCCCAAAGACCATTTCCCAGTTGAGTGAAATATTGTCGTAGTTCTGTTGGGCTCAGGGGCAGCACACAGTTGAGTTGTCCCAAGAGCAAAGCAGTGCTTTGGTTGTGGCTCCTGGGTTTCCTCTTTTTCAAAAGAAGCAATCCGTATTCTCATTGTGCTTGGCCTCAGCCACGTTCCCCTCCTGGCTGCCTCACTGTGTGAGGGGTGCCAAACCAAAATTCCTCAGCTCCCCTTCCCAACCCACCCCTTCCCCACCCGTCTGTGTGAGAATGGGGAGGGCACTGCCAGGACCTGCCACACCAGCAGCCAAGGTAAGAGAAGAAAGGCAAAACTCCCGCTGCCAAACTCTGCCACAAGAGAGAAATTCCCATATCCACTGCTGGGGCTGGGCAGGTTCAAACCCACGGCATTGGGAACTTTTGTACCATCTGTGGCTTTTTTTTTACTGTGATGGAAAAAGCCCCTGTGTGCGGCACATGTGCACAAGACTTGACACCAGAATGTGCTGGAAAAGGGAAGCATAAAAACCGGTAACAGAACAAGAAAAAATGTAAGATCATCCTGGAAAGACAGAAAGCTTTCAGGTCAGTGTTTTGCATTTGTCCATCCTCGTTTCAGTTTTATCACAAAGCTGGTGGTAATTAGTGCTGGTTGCACCTTCTGAATCCAGTTGTCTGGTGCAAAACAGCCTAAACTCCACAAGCTTCATCCAGTGCCACTGTTTCAATTGTACTGGGAAGAGTCTGGGACTTGTATCCCCCAAAATCTGCCCATTCCAAAGAACAGCAGAGTTTGAGTGTGAATTGTTACACTGGTGCATCACTGTTATTCCCCTGCACAATGGAGAGTGATATGTGGTGATGTCCATGGAGTCAGTGATCTGTCCAGCTTACAACAAATGAGGGTCTGGCCATTAAAATCCCTTGTTGGAGGAAAAAAACTATGCTGAAACAAGGTTTTATTTTTAGGTGGAACCTCCGAAGTCAGCTTGGTAGGACTTGCCATGAGGAGTTCTGCCATTCTGCTACTGGTCTGAAATACTTACACTGTGAGGATATAACTGAAGATGACAGTAAGGCTTAAAGCTTTATGTAACTATGCTCTGAGATAAATTATACACATAATTTAACAAGAGGTTCTATGAAACAAACTGGAGTTTCTGCAGAGAATTGTCTTTGTGGCTTTAGTCAAAACACAAGGGAAAGGTTTTTAGCTTCTTTTTTATTTTACGAATTTTTAGAAGAAATGTGTTCTTTCTTGCCTTTTTTGGTTGGTTGGTTGTTTTTTTTTCTTTGGTAGCTTGAAATGATTTCTTATTTTTTGAATTGCTCTGGTCTGCTCTTTTCCCTCCCTGTTCTTGGAGATAATTTCTCTTTCTTTGTCTCAAAAACTGATTGCATTTGTATCATCTCCAGACAGGTCACAGAAGGTACACTGAATGCACACTGGATATGTTGCACATCTGGTTTATATCCTCCTCCCCTGAGCCACTTCCCATCCCACAATGCAGTATTTCTGTATCATTGCCATATATCAAAGCACAAAGAAGGACACACAGACAGTGGAGCTAAGTGGACACAGTACATGAAACACAACTAAAAACTCAATTGGTTTAGAATAGCCACTTCACTTTTAAGCACAGTTCCCAGTTTGTGCAGTAGAGCAGTACCAAACTGAAGAACTGCAACACAATGTAAACTTCTCCATGAGGCAGAAAAGGCCAAGAAACTCAGTGTTCTCGGTTTTCTTTGCAACAGCCTTCTGGCATTTGTGTGTAATCCTGAGAGACTCATTTTAGGGACAGAAAAAAGAAATTTCTATTTAGACAGAACTTGTGTTGGTCTCTCATTTTTCATGATATGGACTAAAACAGGGGTTGCTATACTACCTGTTATTTGTAGGTCATTTCTCAGGGATCCTTGAACCTGTAACTTCAGCAGAGGGGTAACGTCCTGTAGATGACAAAGGCAGTGGAGGTACCTTCAGATTGGCATCCACTGCCCCTTCTCTGTCAGTTCATCCGCTCTCCTCTTAGGAGATGGGAGAATCTTTCTTGGTCAGCACAGGACAATAGCTCTGTATCAGTGTAAAAGGACTGAGCCAACAATAATCCCTGAGGCACCACCACTACAGGCCAGGAGATCCTCAGAGCACAGGAGAAAGAAGCACTTCATGCTGCCTTTGGCTTCTAGGGATCTGGCATAGTCTCACTGCAGAAAGCGTTTGTCCCATAAGCAGGTTTGGTTTGGCTGTTAGCAGCAGCAGCAACTTTCTAGGGGTTCATCTGTAAGTTTGAACAGATCTTTGCTCAGACCTGCTCGGTGTTTCAGACTTCTGCAGTGGCACAAGCCAGGCAGGGCTGCAGCCATTGCTGGATGAGATGCGCTGACACATTTCTGGGGCAAGCAGGCAATGCTGGGGGACTGACAGACTGGCTGACAGCCTGACAGACTGACTGACAGCCTGAGGGATGGGCTGCCTGGCTGACAGCCCAGCAGACAGGGGTGCTGGGCAGCCCCAGAGCAAGCAGCTTCATGAGGGACTGGAGTGTGCAGCCCCTTGTAAACACCTTGTGAATCTGCAATGTCACAAGGCAATCCGGCAGCCCAAAGATCAGCTCTCGTAACTGAAATCTCTGCTTCTATAAACTCTTCAGTTTAGGAAAAAAAAAAGGCCCTCTGAGTCCTCTGAGTGTCAGACCTGGGCTCTGGAAAGTTGTGACAGGAATGGGAGCTCGTCTAGGCACTGCAGGGATGGTACATCCTGGGAAGGGCAGCACCAATTGCCCATTGTCTCCATCCTTCCATCCCCCCAAACGTACGTGCACACCTGCCTCTCCACACATCCAGTTCCGCTCTGATTTGCCCCTGGATTGAATTAAGCTGAAGGATCAAAGAGCAAAGCTGGGACAGTTTCCACATAGAGCATAGACCAGGGCTCTCTGCTCTCAGAAACTAGCCTTGTGTTTGTCTCTGCTGGCCTCACCTGATTCAATCAAAACACAGCCCAAGATCTGCTGTTCCAGCCCCAGCGCCCTCCCATCACACCCCTGTCACCTTTCTTCCCACTCAGACTTTTTCCAGCTCTGCCCAATATGCTCCAAAATGCCAGGAAGTTCAATTGTTTGTTTTTTTTTTTCCCTCTGGAGTTGGCATTAAAGCTGGAAGGAAAGATTTCTGTCTGCTCGGAGAGAGGGAATATCTGTTCCAAATGCTTTTAAAATAGGCACATCAAGCTTTATGATACTCCCTCCAAAACAGTGGATTCTGTTTTCCTTATATAAAATTTGGAGCAATTTTCCATGCCCATATCCACGCAGGCTGTCTTATTCCTGGGTTTGGGGAGGCTGGGTCTCCATTAACTGAGCAATGCACAGTTTCTTAAGGTAAACTTGCATTTTTGTAAGCATTAAATCTTCAGTTTTAGAGTGAGCTTCTATTGAAAGCGTGGCTCTTAATAAATAATAATACACAGTTACAGAGTTAAATGCAAACTCTTAAGCAGAATTAAACTACTTTATTTACAGATTTCCTCAGAGCATGCAGTCCATTATTTAACCCTAAAAATTTTAGGATGATCAAGGTGATGTACTTATTGTTCCTAAGTACCCCAGCCTAATACCAGTTTGGGCAATGGCTGCATTGTCCATGTGACAGAGATCAGGAGGTGAGGTTTGCCGGCAGTAAACTCTGCTCATGAGGCAAGTGAAGTGAACAATGTCTGAGTGATAACGTTATGCTAAATGCTAATCTCCCTGATTTTCTGTAACCACTACAACTCCTTTTAACACCAATCAGCTCTGTCACCCCGGGGCGGACACAGCCATTGCAGCCCAACTTTAGTGAGTTTGTCTACATAATATACAGCAACACTGTATGGGGAGGTGTTTGCACTCTGTGTGCCATAGGAGTTGAGAGGGAACATTAGGCACTTCTGTAGCTGAATTCCAAAAATAAAAGGAAGCTGAAAAAGTGCATAGGCTAATAAAAACTTAGCATCTTTTGTCGTCCTTCTCCACTGATAATGCCCTGTATCCATCTCCTGCAGGATAGAGATAGCAGATGAGCACAGTTGAAAATAAATGAGACACATGCGTGGGAATAAACTGGAGCAAGAGTTAAGGAAAAAGTGACCTTGCTGTCATTTCATGTATTTTCTTGTCTTGTTTAATTTAAGGAGTCATGTTCTAAAAAAGCACGTTTTGGTGTTTCTGTTGTCCCTGAGCTTCTCTCTCTGTGCTGGTGATTTACTGTGTGCAGCCCAGAGCTGGAATCCATTTCTCCCTCTGCTCAGGCAGATCCTTCTGGGCACACGTGTGTCCGTCAGACCTGCTCGTGAGGGAGCACAGCTTGTGGCTTCAGCAGCAAAGATGTTGATGCACATGGAGCAGAATTAAAAGTTTGGGAATAAATTAGCTAGGTGGCTTGAACATTTGTCATCCCTGGTAAACAGGAAATAGATGGGCAAGTGAATTGATGGAAGTAGCATCCTCCTAGCACTTGGAAGCCATGAGTTTCAGACTGTGCAGGATGATTCCTTTCCTAAGCAGAACTGAAGATGCTTCAGCAGTCTCAGGGTGTAAATAATGCTGCAGCCCTTAGTTAGCCCAGTCAGTCCATCATCCATGCTCCTTGGGATGGATCCCAGCTAGAGTTACAGCAATGCCCTCTGTTCAGGGCACTCTGAAATCCACTGTCAGACCAGTTCGTTTGAGGGAAATTCCTCTTTGTCTCCTGGATGGGATGAAACACCGCCATGAGTTCCTTTCGGGTGAGTCAGCCCTAGGTCCTGCTGGAATGATGGATTCAGGGGCTGAGTTAAATGAAACAACCACAATATTCACCCTCAGGAACAACAGTAGCAGTGGGTAAGAAAGCTTTAACCTCCCTGGGCAGTTTGGGCACAGCTGCTGAGGAGGCTGTGCAGCTGACAGAAGCAGCCTAAACTGCACAGAATTATCCTCAGTTCACTAAAGCTGGTGTGGAGAAGACCTGAGCAGGTCCAATTCACAGTGAAAGCTTGGTGTGAGAAAAGGAGGGCTTGTCTGACTCCAGAGCTCATGACCTCTCACGTTCTTGAGCAATTCTTTACTGAGTCTAGGCTGGAAAGCTGTAACTGGTGCAATCACACAGAATGAGTTCTGTAGGCACACACCAATAAATAAATAAATTGGCTTCTTATCAGCTGGAGGGATTTTGGTCTTTGACTCTATTTTTGTGATTGTTCACTTGGCTGAAACTCATTGCATCAAAGTGTCTCTTAAGAAATGCTTTTAGCCCGAAAGCTGTATTAATATTTAAACTGTTATTCTCTAGCAGTGCAACAGCTGTGTGGGTTCAATAAAGACATATTTCTGTCTTTCCCTGAGCAGCTCTAAAGTATCAAATGGTAAATGGAGAAGAAGGGAATTTTTTTTTTCTGCTATGACTCTTATATAAAATACCAAATACTAACAACTCACCCCCCAACCCTCTTCTGGTGCTATAGATTTAATCTCAGCAAAACTTTGTGTATCACTGAAATGCACTCAAATATTGAGGACTTAAAAATAAATTACTCTGGGCAGAAAACGTTCCTGAAAACCTTAATTTCTGCAGCTGGAATGCTGAAATGCAATTCAGATCCATCCACTGTTGAAACCTAAGTTAAATTTATATAATTTAGAGCACATTAAAATATTCATAAATATATACACATGTAAAAATAAATACAGACACAAATCCACTTCATTTATTTGTTTTGCTTTTGCATATAAATGAGCCTAAAATCATGGTTTTCACAACTGGGAAATGATTAAGTTGGCAGGGCTGAATGAAGGCAGAGCTATGGCCCTACCCTGCTCAGACTTTAACCCGGCCCACCTCAGAATGGCCAGTAAATATCAAAATTGGGAAGAACAAGATATGTCACATGCTTTGGAACTGCCCCCTCCCTAAAGGCATAGAATCTGCTGTACACAATTTGTATTTCAAGCTTTTCTTTGTACCCAGTGGATCTAGAACCATGTTTTCTAAGTGAAAAATGAAATTCTGGTTCCTTCATGGGACTCTAGGAAGTGACCACTAGCAGTTCAGCCTTGATCCATCCCTGTCAGTTGCTTCCAGGAAGAATTTGCTTTGTAAACATAACATTTGAAAAAGACGTATTTTGTCTCTTTTAAGTCATTGTAGTTTCATTTTTAGCAAGGTGAGGAATCAACAGACCCTACTCTGAGTAGGACTCTCTGATGGGTTGGGATGGTCCATGAATGGTAACTTACGTTTGCACCCTCTGAGTAGATATTCAGTGGCAGGCAACTAAGAAATAAAGGAGTAAATTTTATACAGGTTGGCCTCAGATGCCTTGTCATTTCCCAATAAATTAAAGAGTCTTCCACTGAACCTTTAAATTTATGGCACCAGCATTATTCCATGATTGCAGAAACAGCCTGACCCTGTTTTGCTGGAGTGTTGCATTCCCTACAGATGAGAGCCCAGTACTGCTCCTGTGTGGACCATGGCACCAATAAATTGAGCACAAAACCCTTTTTGTGGCTTTTCCTGGGGCTGCCACTTAGTGTTGCTCTTTCTTTTTCACTGTTTTTTGGGGTTTTTTCCCAGAACCTTAATCAAAATATTTGCCAGGAAAAAAAAAAAGAAGTGCTCTGCTAATTACTTGTGTGCTTATAAACCATATTTTGGTTATAGAAGCATAGGAGTTTATTACTGATGCTGGAACTAAGCCTGTACAGGGTATGGGAAGTAGATAGAAGTATATCCTGCACAGATGGAATACTGAGCTCTGTTGATGTCTGGACAGGAGAAGTGCTGTGGATCTGATAATCCAGGCATTTTGAGGACTGGTCTCAGTTTTATGGACACTACAGGCACATATTCAGAGTCACACCAAGGTTCTTAGCAAATTTCTAAGCCAGATACATTCTGAACATCTGAAGCATTTTGCTGAATTCATTTCTTGAAATCATTCAATAGTTGCTGTTTATTCTGAGAAATACAAAATGAAGCAATGTTCTGCCTCACTTTTGTCTAAGATCTCCTGTATTTAAGGTTGGCTCACTCAGTTTAACAAATGTATGTGCATGATGCTTGTGTTATATAGAGAGTTGCCCAAATGGATCTTTAGATCCAAATCTCCCCAAATGTGGAAAAAAGAAATGCACTTCAACTGATCATCTCTTACTGAAAAAACCAAAATATGAAAATGAGCTTGAGATTTGGAATAACACTAGTGCTCCAAAGTTTTGGGTTCATATTGAGCCTACACTGGGATGGCCGTGCTGCTTTGGTGGAATAAGGAGAGTTTTATTAACTCATAATCATTGAACCTTTTCTGCTTTTTACTGTTTTTCATTTTAATGCACATCTCTACCCCCAGACCTGAAAAAGGATAAAAATGCCAGATAGGAGACAAATCACTCGGCATTTCTAATCACACACCAGAAATCTCAAGACACGTAGTTCTCACAAGATTTTCTACTTTTTTTGAGACCATAAAAGGCTCAGATAACCTTCTAAAATCCACTCTGATCTCTTTAGTCATTAACAAATAAGTTCTCACTGAGAATCTAAACTAGGTTCCTACTGCAGTGATCATATTCAATCAAGCCACTTTCACTCCACTGCTTCAGAAGTTATTTATGCATTCATTCACTGAGAGTAACAGAAGTCGTCATTCAAAACAATATTCTGACAATTGAAACAGGGCTGCAACTATTGCAAAAGGAAAAAAAAAAAGCCCTGGAGTACTGCAGTGAAACACTTCCATAGACATTATATCATCATTTCAGATGGTTATAGGCATTTTCTTTGTAACTCTTTTACATATTCATGTTTCAGAAATGCTCCAGAGCAGCTGTCCTGTCATTGTGAGTGGAAGAATGTGCTCACCTGCTCAGCCTCCCTGAGAAGCAGACAAATACTGAATCATCTAAACTACAAACTGTTAAGTTTAGTGTTGCATTTTCCATTACCTTCATCACTGTGAAAGTGAATTTCAATAAAGCAAGTGACTGACTTGCTTTCAAGGAGCGTTCTGGAAATTCCAGTCTTAGTAAATAAGAACTTCTGGTGCATGTTTCTTGCAAGGTAAGTCTTGTAGAAAAAGCCAATTAGTTGAACTGCCAAATTGCTTAGTGGCATTAGTGCAACTACTTCATGTCCTATTTATCTGTCTGTGATAAAATCTTTTGGCCTTGCTGAAGGAGTTGATGCATTCAAAAATTCCAGCCTTTGTCTTTTTCAATGAATTGTTGTGTATTTAAATTAGAGCAGATATTATTTATTTGCTCTTTATAGAGAGACACTACGTTTCTGGCCCTGGGCACAGTCTGCCTTTTCAGTACAGTTTGTACAGCACCTAACACATAGTTCCCTATGCTGCTAAAGATAATAAACGTAGGAAGATGATGTCATGCCTTGAAGAGTGATGCTTTTACCAATTGATCAGTCTGCAGCTTAATTTGGGGTAACTGAACATGGATCAAATGGGACCTACTCTGAGAGGGAACAGCTTCTGCAAAACCACAAAATCTTCTATTAGCACCTGTGTGTGGATGGCAGACAGTAAAAAGCCACAATCCACTACAATGTGCTTGTAGGAACTTTCAACCATTTCTTTTGGTGGCATAATGAAGCACAACCACACCTACACCCACACTCAGAGCAGTCTGCAACCCAGTGGGGGGAAAAATCAGCCATTTGCTGAAGGTCTTTTTTTATGGGTTAGAGATGACTTTTTATTTCAGTCAATTGAGCTTAACATTCTAAGAAAATGAGTAAAAAACCAAAGGGGAAGAGGAGGGATGTGGTGCTTTCGGTCCTTGTAGGCTGTGATCCTGGTTGTGTGCAGAAACAGTGGCATCTAGTGGGCAGCTCCTCAGCTCAGGAAAGGCACTGGAGGTAAAACAGATCGATGATTGGAGCTTATGATTATGCTTATCATGGGTGAAAGGTTTCCCCAGGTCTGTTTTAATCCTTCTCTTTAAAAGCATTTGGAAAACAACTATATTTCCATTTTTCTGACCTTCAGTATACAGCTTTCAGAATGCTTGTTCTTCTGGTTTGCAGGCATATAGGAAAGTCCAGCATTTTTCCCCAAGATTTTAGACATGGACAAAAACAAACCTGCAACTAATCCTTGAACACACTCCTTCTAGTTCAACTATAGATGAATTCAAGCACAGCACAGCTTTGAAGGAAAGATCTGTGTAGAAGAGGAGAATAAAAACACACTGAAGGACTCTGAAAGAAAGCTTAACTACATCATTCTGTAGCTATAACTAAGTATTTTTATGCAGTGTTTACTTTTTATGCTAATTATCTATGAGTTTCTTCACTGCTGAGTCACAATAAATGCTTGAGCTAATTAATTATACCTGATCCTAAGATCCTGTTCTCTTGTTAGTCCACTGGATTATGTGTAAAACATTGTGTATATTTTATGGCCATACAGAAATATAGAATAAACTGGATGAGGGGTTGCTGCATCCATGGCAATAGTCTAAAGCAGTCACACGCCTTCACTCTCACTTTAGCTTTCAGTGTTTGCCAGTGATGAGCAAACTTATGAAAGTCTGCTGTGCTGTGCTGGCCTCCTCTTCGCTGGCTGCCTCTCCCATAGGCTGGAGGGTGCTTCCGTGTTTACTTGCAGGGCCCAAATTAATTTGTATGAAGGGACAATTTGGCTTCTTAAATCTGGCAGAAGACCTGGGTGTCTTAAAAAAGCAAAAACTGGGCTATGTTCTTCATGATCACAGGATTCCAGAGGCACTCATAGGCTTTAGTCTAGGTTTCTTTTATTATTTTTAACTTCAACATTTTTAGCTCATTCTCCTTTTCTTCACACTTTTTTGTTTCTCCCTTTATTCACCATATTTCAAATTTTCCTATATAGTGTCTGCTGCTTTTCTTGCCTTGAGGGACCAGGAGGTTCTTCAATGGTCAGTTCTAGCTCAGAACAGAAGTGTAGATACTTCTAAGAGAGAGGGGTTTGGTTTGAACCTGAGTGCAAATATGAGTTGGCTCCTTTGCCCATCAGCCTGACACCAACGTGGGCGAAAGGCTATTAACACTCTACCATAATTCCTTCCCTTATGAAGTGGGAGGGAATGTGGATCAGTGATCTGGAAGTACTTCACCCTTCTATGTTTCTAGTTTTCTCCTTGTTAACTAGATTTAATAATACTTAACTTTTTGTTGGAGATGCCTACATGAGATCCTTCAGCCCTCATGTGGAAAAGCAAACTTCAAAGCAATGAACAATCTCTGTTCCATATTTGCCTTAGGATTAGCTCAGTGTTACTGAGATAGGCCTAGAACCTTCTACTTAACCTTCCCAGTTATCTTACAAATGACTGAGTACAACTAGGTGGGAGTTCTTTTATTTCAAAAAAGTACTTGAAAATCGACTTTCACAGGGTGAAAGTTGACATAATTGTCATCAAATGAATTTTTCACTGTGCAAATAAAAACAGAGCCAGGATTTCACCTAATGACTTTAACTCAAAGAGATAGGCAAATTTAGATCTCTGTATTGAGAGAGTTATGAATGACGCACACAATAGCAGCCTGATTACACTTTTTCACACTCCCAGATTTAATCTATGATTTATCTTGGCAGTAGGGGAAAAAAAGCCTTTGATGTTTTGAGATTTAAATTATTTCCTTGGAGTCATCTAGAAGAGCTTTTTTACTGGAAGGAAAGTATACCAGAAAAACTGTTGATCTATTCCAGCCTATAAAAAGCTCTGTAGCAGTAACTACCTTATAGATATTCATAAAATTGTGTTTTATTTTGCTCCCAGTCCTCAGGCTTCAAGTGTGACTGCAGTGAGGAGCTCTGAAAGTTACTTTGCTCCATTCATAACTAATTCTGTTGCCATTACAGATCACAGCAGTCATTTAAGAGCCATCAAGCAATTTTTTATGTTGTTTTGCAGGTATCATGTGTTTCCCATCTGACTGTACAAGATATTCTTTTCCAAGGCATAAGTTATAAAGGCACACAGGCAGGAAAGGGTTGGCTGGATTCATGTGCCCCTGCTGGCAGAATTACAAGGGAAGAGCATAGTTGTGCAGAGAAACTACACAATTATTAGTCTGCACCATAGCGCTTCCCAGCTCTGGTCCTAGAAAGTCCTCTGATGTTTCCTTAGTACTTCACAAAACTGAGCCTCACTTCCAGTGAGTTTTGTCAGCATATAGTATGGGAGAGTAAGGGAATAAAATCATCTGCAAATGGAATTGAGTCAAGCTTTTATTATGAAACCATACATGAAATATTCATCAGGCAGTAATACACAGTGTTACATAAATGTTATGTCTTCATGCAATATTGTTATTCAACGTAGAAAACTGTTATTAAGGATTCCTCCAAAGCTCAGAAAGCTGGCCTTCTCTTCATGTTGGTATTCTGCAATCTTTTGTTGACCTCTCCCTCCAAGTTCCTTTTGCTTCACACAGTCTAAAGCTGTGCCCTTAAAAGGATACTCTAGGACTAATCAGTTGCCCATACCTCAGAACCTGTGGAAACGCTCAATTCAAGTATTCATGCATGCAATCATTACTGGTAGAAAATACATGGTGGTCTATAATACATCAAGCCACTGAGAGTTGGAAGTTCTGCTGTATCATGAGGATTGCACTGTACTGCAAAGAGGTTCTGCTCTACAATGAGCACATAGCCAGTGCAGGAATAATCTTGTCCTCCTTAACACAATTGTGTATAAATCCATGTACCCATGTGGAGATCTGCAGAAAAAACCCCAAAATATCAAAATCCATGCTGACATTGGCCACACTAATAACATCTTAAGGACTTCAAATCATTTAAGCACTTTTGTAACATTAATTCTTCACAGTGGCCTGGGAGCAGCTGTTGGGAAGAATTCCTGTAGCTAAGTGAGCCAGCTTTCAACTGTGTCTCAGCTGGAAGATTTTTTTGAAAACTGCCAACTTACCTCCTAAGGCTGAGGTTTGGGAATTTTATGGTTTTGTTTTTAAATGAGTTTCAGACCTTTGGCTTATTGTGGATTAACAGAGCCCCACTGAAGTCTACAACAACGTCCCAATTTTCAAAGGTATTCAGAGATGTACAAATAGATAAAAGAATTTTAAGTAGAAGAACTTTCTATCTTTTGAAACAGATCAGACCTGACAGATACCATCTCTGTATTCTGCTGCTTAAAAGCTTTTGAAAATACGGAGTTAATCTGCAACTTTTATATTAAAAAGTTAACTGGGAGTGATAGAGCTTTGCTATTATGGTGATGATTCAAACTTATCTCAGTTGACAAATTTCATGTCTATTTAAAAAACCTCCTTGCAGGTCAGACTGCATCCTGAATATCTCCAGGATGACAACTGAGTTTAATCCTGCCCCAGTCCCACTGAGAGCTAAGTGAACAAGTACAAGACTTAAACAGAAGAGTTGGGAAAAGAGCACAAGCAAACAGGAGAGAAACAGGAGCAATCTGAAGCCACATTAATAAGAATCTTGTGCAGTCACCAGCTTACACCCACGTAGCAGAGAAATGCATAACCAGAGTTTCATTAATGTGAGCAGGACAGTGACAGAGTTGATGCCTGGGACACTTCTGTTCTCTGCCTCTGCTCAGCTGCCCAACACCTTTCAGCACAAGGTGCTTCCCCCAGGCTTTGGTTATTCCCTTCTCTTCCAGTGCGTGGCTCTGCTTTTTATTATGGAGAAAAAAATATGCACTGTAGAAGAAATATATATATATATATATACACCACTTGCAGGGTAGGCAAACCCATTAGATTGGATGCACTAGATCCCTGTTGCAGTGTGGGAGGCAATGAGGATTCAGCCAGTGTTCAAGGAATTGTTCTTCAGATCTCTGCTCCAAGCGCTGGAGGTAAAGCATATACTCCTATTTGAAGAAAAGAAAAAGTAATTTAATTGTGTAATCACTCAATTCTAATGTCAGGCCAGGGGCCCAGGATAATTTTACAGCTGATATAAGAGCCATTAATTTATCCCTTAAAATAGTCAAATATAGTGAAATGGTGTTGCTAGTCAGCTTGCCCCAGCCTAGCAATATTTAATGAATGACATAATCTCTAGATTAGTAAAGGTGTTGAGCAAGAATTATACAACAACGTTCATAAATTAGGAATTCCGGATACACATTTCTTATTTGCATATCGACACAGAAGCCTCTGTTGGGCCTGAGGGTACAAAGGACTCTCACAAATGGGTCTGTTATAGCCCCTTTTGAAAATTGGTTCCTGCTGCTTAAAGAACATTAACTCCTTGCAGGATCATGTGGCAGGACTCTGAAGGGTTCTAGTAGGTAGCACACATCAGTGCTGACTGGTGATAAAATAATGTGAATTTCCCATACCAATTTATAGAGAGAGGTTTTGGTCTCAGCAACAAATTACCAAAGTAAAGTGGGCTGTGTACCAAAGACTTGACCTCCATCAGGGACAAAATTTACTTCTAAAAAGACCCAGTCTCAGTGGGCTCATATGCTTTGTGAACACCAGATACATTTATTCAAAATAATCCCTCATTGCTTTGCACAGTGGGCACTGTTGGAGTGGAAGCTGGAGCCTAAACCCTTTGGACTGGCCAAGTATTCCTGCTGTCACCCAGCTCCCTGCTCTTTGTGCCGACCAGAGGGTGGGGACACTGGGTGCCAGCAGGCAGCATCAGGATCCTGCCTTTCACCGAGCTTTCTCTCCTCACAGCGCAGGGAGACTTGGCTCAAATCTCTGGAGAGAGACTGCATTAGGAACTGGCAAGGAACAGAACTATGTGACTGAGAAGATGCCATATTATCAAAAGCAGGATCTCAGTCAAAGTAAGATTAAAACATGCTGATAACATAAATTACATTTTGTTAATAATCAAAGGGGGCTGATCTTGCTGTCTGTAACTGAACAGCAGTTCAGTTTGAGGTTTTTGACTCAAACAGCACTGTGGAAGTCAAAGAGTGTCACAAAGAATTGCAAATTACATTCCCCAGCTCAGCATGATTTGGCCCAGTACAAACAGCTTTTGCTTAAAATAGATGAACAGAGGTGGGTTCATCCCAGCATTCATTTCATTTTGCTACAAAGCATCCATACAAAATCAGTTTTTCTCCTTGAGTCCATGTGCACAAGCTGTGCTCAGGGATGCAGCAGCCATGCACTTTCATTCACATGGAAAATCTCAACATTCCACATGGCAGAGAAGGTTGGTTTTTTTATCAGAAGATGTTTCCTTTTCCACTGAAAACCTTGACATTTAGGGAGCAAAACAAATACTCTTACGTTTGGGTTTTCTTACAGAGGGTCAGCTTTGCTGTCTAGATAAAAAATAAAAGAAAATAAATAAAAGAAGGTTGGAATTTCTGAACAAGTGTTTGCTCCTAATCGTAGTAGGATGGCAAGTGGCAAGGACAGAGCAGCAGAGTCAGAAATCCAACATTTCTTTAGCCCTGAATCCCTCCTCTCCCCACACAGAGTCATAGAATTCATAAGGATCACCAAGTCCAACTCCCTGCTCCTCACAGGACCACCTAAAACTAAACCATGCATGTAACTTCTTGCCATACAGGAATTACCTCCATCCAACTGTTCTGCTGCTTCATTTATTCTGTATTCAATATTTGTTATATTTACCTTATAACCTTAATCGTGGTGGTATATTAAGCATAAGCACAGATGGGAGCTGTATTCCTGCTAATTTGCAAAAACTACAAGGCTCATTTAACAACTTAGAAACCAATCCAGTCCTGAGTGTTGTGGGCAGCAGTGCAGCCTTCTCATTTTTGGCTCTCTTGTGCACTTTTCAGTGTACAAGGTTGTCAACAAGCACAGAGCAATATCCTTGTGACAGCTTTGGTTTGTCGTGGTGTCCCCTTTGACAAACAGTGTGTTCACCCAGTGTTGGGCAGTGTTGGGCAGTGTTGGGCAGTGTTGGGCAGTGTTGGGCAGGTGGATTCTTTTTTGGCTGGTGTATGTTACCCACTGGAAAGGGAAAACCAGGAGCTGTTTCTACAATCCTGCAAGGCACGTAGTGCTCTTCATGTCTTATGGAGTCCAGAAGTGTTCAGCACCATGCTAAACTGAGCCCCTTGTGCTCGTCACATGCACAATCCCTTGTGTGCTCCTGGCTTCTGTGGGCTTTGCCTCTTCAGAACCATGTAATTTTAGCTCAGTTTATTTACTTTGGAAAGAAATAGGCAGTAGTTTTAAAATACTTTAAGTACCCTTGAGAAGTGCAGGATTATGTGTTAGGTCTTGTCAAAGCAAGGAAAACAGAAGGCTCTTTAATTCTTTTACTTTTTCTTTTGTTGTAATAGGGTTCAGAAAGAAATAAATGTAGATATTGCATGCAAACCCAAAGCTGCTGCATTAAGCCAGCAACTTTTTAGGACTTTTTTAGTTTTTAGTAGATCTTACAATATCATAAAAAAGCATCCTATCTGTAGCATCCATAAATAAGTCAATGGAAGTAAGTGATTTTTAAAAGCTAGTTGACAACTACCTCAACCTCCACACTGACCACTGACACCTCCAGCT
Organism: Rhagologus leucostigma; assembly: GCA_013397725.1. NCBI lineage: Eukaryota > Metazoa > Chordata > Aves > Passeriformes > Rhagologus > Rhagologus leucostigma. Next base: position 244,358 of record VZTD01004848.1, read on the forward strand.
CCTCTCTGCCTGCAGTGCAGAATGTACTGTAAGCAGAAGACATTTCCTGTTACTTAGTTTTTCAGGAACAAGCTGATGAAATCCACATCGCTATAAATGAAAAGCCACTTTCTTCTCAATAACTTGATCAGTATTTTCGAACCATGATAAATAATCTCCTCATTCTGCAAGTGAACATTTCCTGAGCAATACTCAGCACTTACAGAATGCCTTTAACTGTTAACTGAAAGAATTTAAAGGGGTTTTTTAATGTTTCATGGAAGAACTCAGCTGCTTTAAAGGGTGATATTCATAACATATTGCCTGAAAGCAATAGAAATTTAATATTGAGCATAAATGTTTTGGGGCATTTGGTGATGGGGTTTTTTAGTTAATGTAATTTAATAGTAAATGTCATAAATCACCCTCATTGGCTCATCAGGGAAACCAGCTTTTCTCGGTCTGTCTTCACGACGCGTCCTCAGAATCTGTTTGGCATCTTCTTCAGACAAAATTGGTGAAGTGTCTAAAGAGAGAACAGCAGAAATTAGTTCTGAAATTATCAAAAAGTTAGTATTTTATCTATCAGTTGTGAAATGAAATGTCTCCAAACCTGATTTTTTTTCTATATACAAAGTGTTCTTTCATTACAGCCCCTTCCCAGGGGATATTGCATTCCAAGAGATAGGAGTAAAATTTTAAACCATTTTTATATTTGTGTTTTCTCTTGTTCTAATAGTGTGAAGCTAAGCCCACATATTTATGTTACTATAAAATGAGCAAACATAACAGCACCATCAAACCACTGGTATTAGTTGCTCTTCCAACTCTTTGTTCTTTTCTGTGTCGCTTTATAGGATTTTTTTCAAAGTAATGAGTTAGATACATTGCAAGGAAGAGATTGCATTGAACATTCCACTTGCAGGACCTTGGTAAAATAATATTAAAATGGTAAGCAAGTAAAACTAAACTTTTGGGGTTTACAACAAATTACTACAATGTGGTAATGCAGAGAGTTAAATATCAAATACAACAGCGTGATTGTTAAAAATCAAATCATGGAAAGCCTGCAATATAAAAATAGTTGAGTGTTAAAAATTAAATATATGAAAATATATGAATAATGAATACTAAAATAGAAGCTTGACAAACTAATACTACTTATATGCTCTGCAGCTCTACACACATATGCAGGTTTGTTGATATAAACTCCTACCTGTAACAGTGGTCATCAGGACTAAAAAGGAGACAAACACAAGAAACTTCTTCATTTTGATTCTACTTTCTCTCAGTCTGCTCCAAAATGAGCAACCCTGGCCAAGGCATTCGCCTATTTAAAGGAGCTACTGTCAGTCACAAATGTTTATTTATGATTTAATTTGCGTGATAGTATGATTCTGAAGACATCTGGTCTGAAGGTTTGAATTAGTCTATTATCTGCTCACACATTCTCAGCATAACTCTGTTCCTGAGGGAAAGAAAATAGAAGGCCTTTTTTCCACCTCAGGCTTCAGAATTACACTGGATATTTTAAACTTGTGAAAATAAAGCCTATCCTCTTACATTTAGCATGGCAAGCAAAGGTTCTTGGTGCCCAAGGTAAACTATTGTTTTTTAAAAGAAACAATTGCCCAGTATTGTTAATCTCAGAGGCAGCTGCAAAGGGGCCTCTTTTTCAAAGATTGTCTCTAACTTTGCTGCAGCAGAGAAGTACTTACTAATGGGGTTTAACTCTAGCAAAGCCAAATTATGACTGCTGAGAAACACAGCAGAGTTTTCTATCAAATTAATAAAACCATACAAATGCAAACCCACATAATTCTTCTCCTTTCAGGACAAGTTAGTAGCAAACAGGATTATAAATGGCCTTACTAGTAAGCATAAGTAAGGATCTGTTAAGTAAGGATGTAGGTTAGCAGATGTCACTGCAAACAGGTAGTTTTGGCCTTGAGAAATGTGACTGTCCAGAGCTCTTCTGGGCAGTGCCAGGCTGGACACATGGTACCAGCATCACCAATTTGTAGGGTATGAAATGCGTCCCTTCAACTATAACATATAAAATAGCTGCTCAGAGTTCATCATCGGCTCTTACATGAGGGAAGTGAGGAATTTCCTTGGAAACCTGAGTGTTGCCCAACTGTGGCGTATGTACATTTTTCAGTGGTTTTTTTAAGATATCAAGACCCTAGAATCGAATCAGTTTTGTATATGCTGTATGGAGTTACATCATTGCTCACAATACTGTTTTGAAAGTGCAAAAACCTGTAGGTTCTAATGGCAGCCACTATTTTTAGAACTGCTCCAGGGGAAACAGTCGAACATGTAATGACAGAATGAAATTATGAGGGGAAAGCATTTATGGTTGGGCAATAAAGCACAACCATGGGGAGGACAAATACAGGCGCAAAGGCTCAACTCAGTGCTCTCTACACCTGAAATGTTGCAGTGAGGTGTGGATGGGGCTCTTCTGCTGTGCCTCCAGAGGACCAGGGGAAATGGCCTTAAACTGAGACAGGGGAGATTCAAATTAAAGATATTCCCTGTTGGTGTGGTCAGGCTTTAGAAAGGGCTGCCCAGGGAGGTGGTTGAGTCACCGCTCCAGGAGCTGTTCAAGAGGCGTCTGGACCTGGTGCTGGGTGATGCGGTTTAGTGGTTACAGTGGCAGTGCCGGCTGCATGTCGGACTGGGTGATCTTAAAGGCCTCTTCCAACTTTGATGACTCCATGATTCTAGGACAGAACGAAATTATGGGGAAAAGCATTTATGGTTGGGCAATAAAGGCACAAATACGGCGGTCACTCGGCCCCAAGCCAGCGCGGCCTTCGCCTCAGGTCCGGGCCCGGCGGAGCTGGAGCTNAACAGTCGAACATGTAATGACAGAATGAAATTATGAGGGGAAAGCATTTATGGTTGGGCAATAAAGCACAACCATGGGGAGGACAAATACAGGCACAAAGGCTCAACTCAGTGCTCTCTACACCTGAAATGTTGCAGTGAGGTGTGGATGGGGCTCTTCTGCTGTGCCTCCAGAGGACCAGGGGAAATGGCCTTAAACTGAGACAGGGGAGATTCAAATTAAAGATATTCCCTGTTGGTGTGGTCAGGCTTTAGAAAGGGCTGCCCAGGGAGGTGGTTGAGTCACCGCTCCAGGAGCTGTTCAAGAGGCGTCTGGACCTGGTGCTGGGTGATGCGGTTTAGTGGTTACAGTGGCAGTGCCGGCTGCATGTCGGACTGGGTGATCTTAAAGGCCTCTTCCAACTTTGATGACTCCATGATTCTAGGACAGAACGAAATTATGGGGAAAAGCATTTATGGTTGGGCAATAAAGGCACAAATACGGCGGTCACTCGGCCCCAAGCCAGCGCGGCCTTCGCCTCAGGTCCGGGCCCGGCGGAGCTGGAGCTGGAGCCAGAGCCCGAGCCGGAGCCGGAGCGGAGCCGCTCCGCCAGGCGCTGTCGGGGCTGCTGAGCGCCGCTGGCGACATCCCCACTGTCGCGACAGACGGGGGGCGGGCGGCGCCCGTCTCCTGGCAACGGCCCTAGGCCGCTTCCGCTTCCGCCGCCCCGCGCATCCCGCGGCGCCGCTCCGAGCCCGCCGCGTACCCCGGCCCCGGCACCNTAGGTCGGTGCCGAGCCCGGAGGAGGGATTAGAAGATGGTTCATGAAGCTGCGCGTTGGCTCCCTGAGCGAAGGGGCTGTTCCGGGACTCGCCCCGCCGCCTGCCCGAGAGGTGCGAGGGGTTAGGCCGGGGAGGCGCAGGGATGGAAAGCTCGGGCGATGCCTCCCGGGCCGTGGCCGACTGGCGCCTGGCCGTGTGGACCCTGTGCTCTGTGCTCCTGCCTGTGCTCATCACGGCGTGGTGCAGCTTCCAGCGGTCCCGGCGGCAGCTGCTGATACGAGACATCTTCCGCAAGAGTAAACACGACTGGCGCTACACGGATCTCTTCGGGCAGCCCTCGTACTGCTGCGTGTGCGCCCAGCACATCCTCCGCGGCGCCTTCTGCGGCTGCTGCGGGCTGCGCGTCAGCGAGCGCTGCCTCAAGAAGGCGGACCAGCGCTTCCTCTGCAAGGAGATCATGATGAGGGGCACCGGGGGAGCCCCCAGCTCCATGCCACACCACTGGATCAGGGGCAATGTCCCTCTCTGCAGCTGCTGCATGGTCTGCAAACAACAGTGCGGCACACAGCCGAAGCTCTGCGACTACAGGTACTGCAGGGGATCTGACTGCGTAGGAAAATGTACAGTGCCATGTCAGTGATGTGTTTTCCACAGGGTTGTTGGGAGACCACACCCCAAAGGAGATCCTGCAGTAGTCAGATAAAATACTGTTAAAAAAACACAACTTCAAAGAACCTAAAATTAAAATGTATGCTTGTGAGTCATAGATTAGGAGTGTGGCATTGCATCTCACATCCACTCGTTGTCTTAATTACATTACTCCAGCATGATGTGCATCTGCTGTATAATTACATACAAGAGACTCTCAGTGTCCAAAGGAGTTTGTATTTTAGGGTATGACATTAAGAAGTTTCTAATACATTTATCAGTTGTATAGTGCATAGCCTGAGCAATTTGACTGGGACAGCTCACAGTTCAGAGAACCAAAGCGTGCGTCTCAAAACTGGCATCTGCTCAGTGTAAATAGAACAAACAATGTCCTGGTAGAGGTTTCAAGTTAATTTTTAAGGATACTCAAAAAAGCTAAAGAGAAGTTTTATAAGCTACTGCAATATATTGTTGAAATTTGTGATAAGAGTGTTTTAAAATACGAGGAACTATTAAATGGAGTTGCACTGTTATTAGTAAGGCTGCTTGCAAAGTTGTCAGTGCCAAAATGCAGTGATAGGTGCCCCAGTGTGTCACTTCAGCCTGCTCAAAGGATGTCATCTTTTCAGCCTATATTCTGCCAGCTTTTGCTTTGCTTGTATGTGATACTGTCAAACTGCTTGGTAAGTAAGCAGAATTACAGAGTAAAAGAGCACATTATCAGAAACAAAACCTTGAGAGTGTGTAGGAGAGGAGGGAAGGGCAGGAATTTGAAGGCAAAGGGGAAAGGAAGGAAGAAGAGGAAAGGACACTCACAGTATAGGGCAAGTGTCATTGGTACTTTAGTTGTGTGTTGGATATAGTCAGGAGGACTCCAAAAATAGCTTTCCCAGCTGCTTAAATCAAGGCTTTGGATGTCGCAAATGAGGATTAACATTCTGCAGAGGCTGGAAGTGGATATTGCAGTATTTCCTCTTGTTCTAGTCTGTTTTCCAGGACAGCTTTTAGAATAGGTCATAAAGCAAAGCAGTTTTGCATAACTAAATCCCATCAGCCTTGTACGGTTCTGTGTAACCTTTTAGGTTTCAGGCTTAAATCTTAGGTTTCAGGCTTAATCTTAAGGAATGCATAAATTCATTACTAGTAACGCTTTATTCAGTTGAGCTCCAGTGTTTTATCTGTGCTCTTTAAGGATGGGCAGGAGTTCAGGTTCCTTTACAGGCTTTCGGTGTAACTGTTAATATTGCAAACAGGAGCATATTTATAGCACCTATTTTTTTTTTAATTAAAAAGAACTTAATTTAAAACTGTTGGATTTTTTTCCCGGCAGAATTCAAATGCTTTCCTAGACCTGCAAGCACATGACCAACTCATGTAATTTTCTATAGCCAATACATAGGCATCCAGGGAATGCATGGTTTTCCCTGTAATGTGTTTAAAATATTACTTATAATAGTGCACGTAAATGTTAGTATTTTGACGAAAGTCTAAAATAAATGAGCGAAGTCAATGTGCCCATTTGAAGATTGTTTTCATGTTTTTTGGTTTTTTTTCCAGGTGTGTGTGGTGTCAGTACACTGTGCATGATGAATGCATGGTGGATTGTTTGAGGACTGAGGATTGTACATTTGGAGAATTCAAAGACTTGATTATTCCACCCTACTATTTGTCTATAATCAACCAGATGCGTAAAGAGAAAAGAACCAGTTATGAAAAGGTAATGGCCTGCTGCTTCTTGGGTTTAGAATATACCAAAAAACAACCAAATAAACCCACAGACAGACCTTGAAATTTGAACTCAATACATTGTTACATTAGCAACTGTTAGGTAAATGTTTCAAGATATATTAAGTACTTGCTGTGTTAATTCAGAGATGTTTGTCATTTTACTAACATGGTTGTTGAAGCATAAGCAGACATGGATTTTGTATTCCAAAATAATGAGATCTGTCTACCTTACTTCCTTGAATGTTTTGTGAGTTTTTACTACTGTGTTCATTGCAGTATTTGTTGTCCTGGGCACTACAGAATCTTCAGCCTTAGTGTGTCAGAAGTATTTGTTTGTGTTCTGGCTACTTCAGATAACTGGTAACTTCCTAATTTCAGCACTTGCAGGGGATGGAGTTTGGAGCAAGGCTGTAAACATTTTCAGATGTGCAGTATTTGTGTGACTGACTGGTTTTTACCTTTTGCAGGTGGTCCCTTACTGCAGGAAACACTGGATGCCAGTAATTGTGCTGGCTAATACTCGCAGTGGAAACAACATGGGTGAAACTTTACTAGGAGAATTTAAAATGCTGCTGAACCCTGTTCAGGTATTTACAGTGAAAAGCCACTGTAGTAAAACCAAGGTTTAGATCAGAATAGACATTATTTTGCTTACACAATGGCAATAGGATCTTGTGGAAGATCAGTAAAGGAAACAAATTCATGCAGTTTGTTCTTTTAGAAAGGAACAGCTTCACAGAGAGAACCAAAAAGTGCAGAGGCTTCTCCCAGCCCCAAGTTTGTTAGGATTCTAATACCAGTCCAGTTTTCTCACTTACAGTAATACATGCAGTAATTCAGTTAATGAGAAGTAGATGACTTTTGAAACAGTGTACAGCTTTTAGAAAATGAACCATTTAAATCTGCTTTATAGGAAGCCTGTATTTGTTTAAATCCTCACTATATTTGTGGAAATGTCAGCCTTGACAGTTTCGCTTTGTGTAGTTGCTTTCCCCCTAAAATCCACTGGGATGGCTCAGGATGTTGACATAAGGCAGGCAGTTGTTCTTTGGATTTCCTGGCTGCACCTTAGTACTCTTCCTTTGAGGTTCAAAACCCGGCTATAAAATACAGCCTAAGAGAAATCACTGTGTGTTTGTTTTAAATGCATCCCAGTAAGGCTTTAAAGAATAAACTTCTTTGTGTGCCGAGTATTTTAAAATTACTTTTATCTGAAGTCTTTCATCTTTACAGAATTCATCATCATGCTTCTAGATACAGACTTTTCCAAGGGCTCTTTCAGCTCGGTTTATCAATGCCATTTAATCCTAGGGAGGGAGCTGGAGCTCTCTTGTGAATTTGGGAAACAAATCCTGCTCATAAAAGTCAAGACAGCTCATTAACTAATGTAATGCTGCAAATGGAGAATCTTTGTTTTGCATTAGAGTTAACTTCTTGAAGTTTTTTATCTGTGAGGCAAATCCTGAGTCATGTTCTGTGAACTTAGAGAATTCCTTATTTTCCTTTTTTCTAGGTTTTTGATCTCAGCAAAATTGCACCTGCTAAAGCACTCCAGCTCTGCACTTTGCTGCCTTGCAACACTGTCAGGGTTCTGGTCTGTGGTGGGGATGGCACAGTTGGCTGGGTCCTGGATGCAATTGATGAAATGAAGATAAAGGTATTGTGTTTTAAATTAAAAGGTGAAATGAGTTTTGAAGCTGCAAAGTTCTACCCGTCATCTCTTACATGCATTTATTGCCTTCATCTTCCTGAATAGACTTACAGAGGAATGTTTGCATAATTGCTTATTCATGTTAGGGAGGGGTGTGGGAAGTGCCTCTTATGACTCCTTGTAGTTCAGGAAAAATACGAACGTTTAGGTTTTTAATTATATTGATAGTAGTTCTTCTCTGCAAAACAAGAAGAGAACAAGCTGCAGGATATTTTCTGCATTATTTCCTCTTTGAACAGGTTTATTTTGTCATAAATGGCATTGCTAATATTGGCTAATGTGCTCTGACTGCTCACTTCTCCCAGCACTCTCAATCTTTTATAATAACCTCATAGTTTTGCCAGCTATACTGGTTATTTTGCCAGTGCATGAAAGAGGGCAGTCATTTGCTTCTGCTCTGTCATATGTTCTGAAGAGTTTGTCTGTCTGCAGCCTTACCTATTAACTGCAAGTAGAGGAGAAAAAATAAGCTGTGTTTACTATTGATTTGAAATGGAAGATATGCTTGTTTGTGGGGTGCTACTAAGAACTCCTGAGAAAATTAGGAATGGAGAATAATTGCAAGGCTTTAGTGCTTTACCTAATAAACTTTTTCTCTAGTGCTGAAAGGAAAAAAGTTTTTATATTAAAGGTGTTTTTTTTTTTATTGCAACTTTCTTGTTAATACATAAAATGTTGTAGCTGAAGGCCATTACAACTTCATGCATGGTCAACCAGCCTCTTTGAGAATTATTGTGTGCTGATAAAGTAGAAATAAAGTAACTATAAACGTTAATGAATATGAGTATATGGTTATGTGGTCTTGGGCACTTGATATATTGTCCTTCAGAGCCGATGTAGTTGATGAAACCTGTGTTTTTCTTTGTTCTGTTCAAATTAAGTCATTTGCATTAGGTAAAATACCGTAGAGGTTATCAGCAAAACCTTTTTCTTATCAGCAGTAGGTTGTTTGCTCCCTTCATTTTTCTTGACTTTCAAATACAGGTTACCTGGCTGATAGCCATTCTGGAAAAAAGTGCAAATTTACTGGAAGTGCTTTTCACAGCTGAATTTCAAAGGCCATAGTACAGCTGAAATAATTGTTCACCCTTCTGTGGTGAGGAGAGCCAAGCCGTTTGCTGAGGTGGCTGTTCTGAACATCTGCTGTCACTCTGTGCTCTGCAGAGCTGATTATCACCTGCTCCATCTTGTGGGTGGCAGTCTGAAACTGAGACACTGACTTTGCTCCTTTGAGCATCTGTATTTCTATATGTGGTTGAACACTCTTGTACTCTGTGCATCTGTTGTTTAGACCTAACTTCACCTCAGTCTTGTAGGAGCATTTTGGTGTCTTGTTGTAGTTCACAGCCTTGTGTGTTACGTCTCTCAGTGTTCATGTCACTTCCCGGATCCCAATCATCATTCCTTGGAAGGAATGCTCTGTTCAGTGTTCATAATGCATTGTTCCCATATTGTGTTTGTATTCTCTTTCCTTCTCACAATGGTTTAACATTTCCTTCCTTTACATTATGCCTGGGTAAGTAGCTCAATGTGCCACCTGCTCTGCCAGCCCCAGCGCTCTGCTCTGTGTGTAACTTGCTCTGGGAAGGTGAATTTATCTAATCTGAACATTTGGGGGTGAAAGGGAGACAATGAGTGCTGGAGCAGGAGCTAATATGCAGTGGTTTTGTATCCTAGGGGCAAGAACGATATATTCCACAAGTTGCAATTTTACCTCTGGGAACAGGGAATGACCTGTCTAATACACTGGGCTGGGGTGCAGGTTATGCTGGAGAAGTCCCTGTAGAGCAGATCTTACGAAATGTCATGGAGGCAGATGGAATCAAACTAGACAGGTAAGGAACAGTGAAAAGATAAAATGTATAGAACCAAATACAGCTGTAGCTCTACTGATAGTCCATTGCAGCAGTTTCTTTACATGAGCACAAATATTGCTGGAACAAACCACAACATAACTGAGGTCTGAATTCAGTCTTTTAGTTGTTCTACAGGGCTTAACTCTTTCATAATTTAACTAAATTTGAATATTTTGCCTTAATCCCAGTATAGATATGAGATCCCTAACTACAGCTTTGATAGACTGTCTGTCACAAGTCTAAGTACCAACTGTTGTTTTTCAGATGGAAGGTTCAAGTAACAAACAGAGGATACTACAACTTAAGGAAACCAAAGGTATGGTTTGCAAGTATAAATATGAATTCTATTGAACACCTGTATGTTTATAATTTTTTTTTGTTATCAGCATCCCATTAAACACTCTGAATTTTAAACCCTAATAGTGATATTTAATAAGGCATAACTGGAAGTTGTGTCTTACAGGTATTCACAATGAACAACTACTTCTCTGTAGGACCTGATGCTCTCATGGCTTTAAATTTCCATGCCCATCGTGAGAAAACTCCTTCTCTGTTTTCCAGCAGAATTATCAATAAGGTGTGTTTGGTAAAATGACATTTCCTTCTTGGAGTTGATTTGACTTGAGGCTATTTTTAGGTTCACATTCCTTTATCACTACTTCCTTTCGTGCCATTTTAAGAGTTTGAATTCATTTTTCTTAGGGAGAGGATTCCATGGGTAGAACCGCTGCTGTTTGCAGCCCACTTCAGAAGTGTTCTGCCTTGGCTCTGCTTGCTTACAGAATTTGCTGTTTGCTCAGTTTTTGCTCAGAATTTCTCATTTGCTTTGAAACTTCATGAGTTAAGGCCATTGCTTATTTCCTTTTCAAGTGGAAATCTAGTTTCTTATGAAAGTTGTAGCTCATCTCCTGAGGAAGGTTTAGTTTAAGGATGTGCAAATATATTATGTATGAGTTTTTGATAAGGTTTGCACAGCCATAACTATACATAAATATTTCAAATAGTCTTCTATGTATTGTCTTTTTCTAACAATGTTTTCTTGCTGTTTTGTTTGGGTTTTTTTGGTAGGCTGTTTATTTTTTTTATGGAACCAAAGACTGCTTAGTACAAGAATGTAAAGATCTTAACAAAAAGGTTGAGGTAAGTTTTTTAACTTGCTTGTTCTCTGGACAGTCAGTGGAGTGTAAAAACTTACCTTGTGAAAGAAAAGGAGAGAAGCTTTGCACTTTACAATATTTGCACTTAATGATATTTGTGTAAGGGTGGCTCTGGCCTTGGAGTGTTTTTCTGTTCCTTTTGCTATCTGCAGCTTCCTTCATGGAATTAATGTCTTTGGGCTACTGAAAATTTCTACTTTTTTTTTTGACCTTGACTCAGTTCTATGAGTGCCAGCACTGATATTCAGCTGTCATTTGCCGTAGCACCAGAGGCTTACCTAAGTGGGAGTTCCTTTTTTCTTTTCTGCACTAGCAGAAATTTACTACAGCTCAGGATATCTTGTGAAATCAGAAGGATTTTTTAAAATATGGAAAAAACCACATTCTCTTTGTGCAGGGCCAATTTTTCTGTAAGTGGAAGCCTATTGAATGCATAAAGTGAATAACTAAGTTCTATTGAAGTACTGAATTTGATCCACAGTAATTAACTTCTGCTTGTCTTTTAAAGCTAGAGTTGGATGGTGAGAGGATCAAGTTGCCCAATTTGGAAGGCATCATTGTGCTGAATATTGGATACTGGGGAGGTGGCTGCAGGCTCTGGGAAGGAATGGGGGATGAACCTTACCCCTTGGCGAGGTACAGAGGGCATTTTTTGGTTTGTTTTTTCCTTTAACAGTTCTTGCAGTGTAAGGAATTCCCTCCAGTAGGTTGTGCTTATGTAGCCAGGCTTATCTGCAGGTCAGAGGGGTTCCTTGAGACAGTAGGGTATTTCACATTTGTTTATTTTCCTTGAATTAGAGACTTGGAGTAAAGGCATCGTACACATCAAGGGGGTTTTAAGACTTTCTCCAAATGCCTGGCATGACAGACAGGAGTAGCATTGGAGAGGCTATTAACAATAAAAGGGAGCCTTCAAAAAGTAGAAGACAGATCCATTTCAGAATCTAAAATACCACATCTCATTAGAGGTTAAAATGGAAAGTAAAAACAAAACAGGTCAAAAATTTTAACTCCCATGTTGGGAGCAATACCAAAGAGAAAAATAATTGGGAACATTTATTATTCCCTCTTGTGACTTCGTTCTTCAGGAGCCATCTATATAAATATACTCATAGTTCTGTTACAAGGTTTACAATCCTGAATTTCTAAAAAATACTTGGGTAAGGTCCTTTACCCAAATCTAAAAAATTAAGCCATTAAAAGATTTTCCTTTAGATGAATATCTGAGTGAAAAGACAGAAAATTGTACGAGTTTATGGAATAGAAATCCACTGTGGGCCTTAAATGTGCACAATGAACCTTGGAAAGTCATACATCCATAATTTCCAGAAGCCAGCTAGGGTGTGTTGCTGGTGTGTTGCTCCACAGTTGTGGGGTTTGATGGCTTTCATTGCTGTTCAGTGTGATTTGTTCTCCAGCACAAATACAGGAACACATTGGTAGAACAACATTTGTCTTCTCTCTAGGAATAGCAATAAAAGGACTGTAATATTTGGGCAGATATCCTGGAGCTCATCAGCATCACTGAAAAGAGTCTCAATTTTTTATTTCATAGACATGATGATGGACTTCTGGAAGTTGTTGGTGTTCATGGTTCTTTCCACTGTGCCCAGATCCAGGTGAAACTGGCAAATCCTGTTCGCCTGGGGCAGGCACACACAGTGAGGGTAAGTGCTGCTTAGGGACCTGTTCTCCTAAATTTTTTTTAATACCCAATACAGAATCTCAAGCACTCAACTGCTTGAATCAGATCTGAAGTTGCAGTTTGCAGTTGAGCTGGATGTTTCTCTTGCTCAGTAAAAATTATTACTGTCATAATACACAGATGTCTGTTGCTGTGGTTGGTGGCCTGTGAGTGCCACTCAGTTTCTCCCTGGCCAGGCTGCAAATGTGTATTGCAGTTGTAAAATGTGATTTCAGAGCCCCTTTGAACTGCTGTGATTGTGTTGTTGTGCTTGGTACCAGCTGATCCTGAAGAGCTCCAAGATGCCAATGCAGGTGGACGGGGAGCCCTGGGCGCAGGGGCCCTGCACTGTCACCATCACTCACAAGACCCACGCCCTGATGTTGTACCACTCGGGTGAGCAGACGGATGATGATGCCTCCAGCCTGTCAGAGTAACACCATGGCAGGAAGCAGGTGGATAAAGACCTGGAGATTTTGTGGGATTTCACATGCGGCAGTGAGGAACTTCAGCTCGTTAAAACACCGATGTCTGATCTAGATTAAGGTTTATGCACCAAGGTTCATACTTGTGAATGAACTAGAGCTGAGGAAAAAGCCATGCTTTTGCACTCATGGAAACTTTCACAGCTGAATTACCACAACTGGTTTTGCTTTTAGGTTGGTGGGGATGCCCTCCAGCCTTTCCAGCTGGAGTGTGTTCCTCTAATGGCTGAAAAGGGACAGATACTGCAGCCCTTCCTTGCTGTGGAATCAGATCTTCTGCACATACACAGTACAGTGTTTCAGAGAGATGTTTCATACCCTTGGAAAGGGGAACAGCTGGAAGTTTGACCTGGTTCCACCTACCCTCTTCCCCAGAAGAGTTCCAGAACAGAAAACCAAACCAAGAAGAATGTGGGTTGATGTTCTGACAGCAGCCTGCTCCTGGCTGCCATCTCTGCTTGGGAGCAAGGGCAGTAACTCTGTGCACCCACTTGTGCAGTGCATTTCTGGTAAGCTTCACTGGGAGAGTGGAGGATCTGGGAGCTCTGGGGAAGGTGCTCAGCAACAAAATTGCTTTTGGATCAAAGGTTTCTGGAAATGATCTTTAGGAAATGATCTTTTTCAGTGACTTTGTAAGCCAGAGAGTACCCTGAGGTCTTGAGTTCCCAACATAGAACTCAAAATAATTGTACCATGACTTGCACTGGATGATCCTGTGACTTGACTTTGCTTCAGTTCAGTGAGAGACTAATTCTAGTTTTTGTAAATAGCAACATCATAGTTCTTGGGGAGGCTTTTTGGAGGAAAACTTGTACAAAGGAGCATCTTTTTTAGCTGTTTAGAGGAAAAGGTTTTAAAGAAATAATGATGATTGGCAAATGTGGGGTATTTTTTAAAAACTTGTTAAAGATCTTGGCTCATAATTACTTGAGAATGATCAGTAGTAAGTCAGTCTGTTAACTTTCAATTTCAAGTGTGGAGGTTGAGAGCTAAGTTTTCAGAGGTGGCATTCATGTGTATAATTTGATTGTGGAAAAAAAGCATGGCAGCATTTGTTTTCTGACTGCCTCTTAGAGGGTCAAAGATACCTTGCTGGTACCTTCATCTCCCTTATGAATATAAAGTGGGGAAAAAGATTAGTGGTTGATCCTAATAATAAAGGTTCAGAACCACCTACAGCAGTACGCAGGGACTGTCAGCTTGGCATATCTGAAGCTTCTCAGGTTAAAAGCTTCTCAGGTGAAAACATCTTCATGGTTAACAAAAGTAAAAGATATGACTCCTGTTCTTTTTGTTGTAAGAATTTTAAGCCTGCAGCAGGTGAGAGCTGAGTTGAGGTTTGAGCTGTCTCACTGAGTAAATTCAGTTTAGTTACTGAAGGTGCTCTTCCAAATAGGAAGAGAATTTATCCTGTGTAAGCCAAGATAATTAGAAGTTGAGAGCTTTGCTCTGAACTTTGAATGTTGCTGCTTTTGTCACGATTCCCCCAGTTTTATTTTTTTTCTTTATGCTGACTGAAAATGAGACCATTGGGTAAAGTAGGCTGTGTTTCTAGGTTTTCTAAAATGAAACTGCTTTTCAAAAACCTGTAAAATGATGTTTGCATTAACAGTGAATGATCTATTTATATTTTAAAATAATTTATTGAAACTTGGCAAAGTCAGTATTTTTAAAACCTTCAATTGTAATCTTCTTTGGAAAGCATTTCTAATTTGATGATATTCCTTGTAGAAAGTGTATGTACTAGCACTTCAATACTACTGATTCTCAGTGAATTTATAGCAGTCTGAAAATGTGATTAGAGTGTAATGAACTGTAAAGCAGAAGCCATTTGTAAATTCCATGTTCATTAGCCTTATACACCTCATTTTAATTATTTTATTGTATGTAAATATAGATGAAAAATAATAGTAAAATATATGTAAAAAGTGTTTTAAATCCCCTAAGTATTCTATGTTAGATGAATCCGTTACCTTTTCTTTTTAGATATGAGCTTCATTTGTAATAGCTTCAAAAATCTTACAAGTTAAGTTATTAATTTTTTTATTACTTGTAACCCTCAGCATCCTAAAAATATTTCAGTTCTGTGCTGTAGTTCTTACGTAACTGTTGTTTACAAACAAATGAGGAATCTCTGGAAAAGCAGGGTATGTGCTCTGAAAGGCAGTATTTGAAATGACACCACTGGCTACTTTAAACTATTGATAATGCAGTTTAAAGAGTTCCCTGAAGTTGAACAGATGATTATTCAAATTGGTTTATAGCCCAAGAACCTTTAACTGTTGAAAAACTTCACTCGTTTGACTCCTGACATCTAGAAAAGAAATAATTGATGCCAAGGTTGGAAGTCTCCCCCTGTTACCACAGGTGAGAGATGAATGGGCTTCTCCACTTGTGCCCCAGTGGGGGCTGTTTGTGCTCCCACTCACTGCGGCTTGCCAGGAGTCCAATCCAACAAGTGTGAAATCCTCTGGGAAAGGTAAATCCATCATTCCTGCTGGAGAAACAAAGTAAAAGTAGCATCTAACTAGGTGGTTGTTTGGGAAAACTCCTGATAAATGGCCTTGTTTTTGGAGGTAAAGAAGTTTGTGTCTCACCAGTGGACTGTAAGTGATGGTGGCAAATGTGGCCATGGTGGCCATGGGGAAGCCACTTGTGAAACTGTATGTATGGTTTAGAGAACATTCTGTAAGGTTGAAGTGTCCATTGTGACTGTAGCTGTCATATGTGTGACAAGAAAAGATCTTGTAAAAAACAAACATAGTTAGCCCTGGAATCTGTTGGGAAGCCTTGCTGTTTCCAACTGTTCCTTGATTTCAGTGTACCCTTCTTTCTGGTGTGTTGCAAATTGGGTTAAAGCCTGTTTTGAATTACTTTGATGGAGCTGTTTCCAGTTTTAGCCCAAGTTTGGTGTCAGCAGT
Source organism: Rhagologus leucostigma (assembly GCA_013397725.1). Classification (NCBI taxonomy): domain Eukaryota; kingdom Metazoa; phylum Chordata; class Aves; order Passeriformes; genus Rhagologus; species Rhagologus leucostigma. Next base: position 260,145 of record VZTD01004848.1, read on the forward strand.
GGGCTCCCAGATTGTCTAGCAGCAGGAATGAACTTGGCTAATTTGTAACAGAGCTGTAGCTGCCCAGTGCTGTGGTGTGCGTTGTAAATGTAAACTGCTCCACACTTTTTAACTGTAGGTGCATGGAGCACCATTTCGAACAGCTACTCCGTCCCAGGAGTACATACTCCTTGTAGGTTGGAACCCTCAAAATCCCCACAGTATGTTCTCTGTCTGGGAGAGGGGACTCTGCAGCTGGAGCTCCTGTCCTGCACTGAAGAATTTTCCCTTATCCTGTTGATCATTAACATTGGAAAAATAGAGAAAACGATATTTCAAAAAGTCAAATAAATTGTTTCTTCTGTCAGTCTTCACACATTATAGCTTTGTGTAAAATGTACAGGGTAAACAATAACGTTGATTGTCAAGCACTTACAAGTGAGTTCATTAAGTTTATTTTTAAGTTGTATTGCTGCATCCAGTAGCTTAACTGAAGTTTGGTCAGATTCTGATAACTTTCTTTACTGTAGGTTCTCAGTCCTGCGACAGGCAATACAAAAGGCTTAAATCTGCATGGAGACCCTTTCTGTGGGTCAGCTCCTTGCCTGGCTCACACTGCACTTGTTTACTCACATTGAGAGGATATGATGGGTATTTTTATGTGCACAGAACCTCCTGTCAAAGGCTTTGTCAGAAAAGAAAATGGGAATGACTTCGCACAGCTGTTCTTGGCCCGGTGACCCACCTGTTTGGCTTTTCCAGTCACCGTCACCACCAGGACTCCAAAGGTTGCCCAACACCCCTGGCCTATATTGAAAGTAGAATCTTTGCTCTCGTTGCTGCTGGGGGGGAACCTTCCTGTTCTCCACAGGTTCTGAGAACTGATCCTTAAAGGGTTTGGTTTCAGTCTGGCCAATTCCTTCTAGTTCTGTGTTATATTGCACTGAAGCCTTTACAGTGTGTGTTATTGTATCTCACTGGTTAAATAAAAAAGCATTGCACCTTTAGTGGTGATCAGCACAGTGTTAGAGTAGTTACCGGTTTTTACTAGGCCACAAATGCTTTTGGTAGAGCAGCACTGCAACCCAGTTAGTCTGTGGGGAAGAGCAGGATACTTAAAAATCTGCATGTGTTCTAACTGCAAATCCTTTTAGGTCTGTATTTCATACTGACTACTAGCAGTTTTCTTCCTTTTGGAAAATAAAAAATTAAATCTTCAGTTAGAACTAAATTAGGCTGTCTTCAGATTCAAAAATACTAGGATGTAACTGATTCTATTGAATGTGAACCACTTAATTAAAAATGCTGGTTTCTTCTGAGAAATGAGAGGTGCTTCTTGAACACAGAGATGAGGCAGCAGAGACCACTTCTTCCTGTAGTAATTAAGTATATGGAGAGAGTTTACACATTCTTTATTTCAGCAATGTTGAGGCCACAGTTCTAAAGCACAACATGATCACAATTTTGTTATCTAAGAGTGCTGAATACCCAATTCAGGCTTTGGGCATCTCAGGGAGATACTTCAAGTCACATGCCTTGACTAAACCTAGTTAATGTTGTGCAGACTTACCTTAGCTGAGGATCCGGCCCTTAACTCTTCAAAAGTATGAATGTATTCAAAATTGTACCTTTTAATGCTGCCCTGTGTCCCCCTACTGCTGTATGTAATTAATTCTTTGCATTAATTTGCAACTTGTTTGTATATTTCAGCATAAAAATAATTTTCTTTTTAAGATTATGTAGGAGTTTATATTGTCTGTGAGTTTATTGCATTCTGTACCTTCAAGGTTTACATCCCTCAAAAGCCATTTTGTCTGCTACAAACTGCTGTAATCCTTTGAGTACCTCCAGCCATCTTCTCTTTCTAGGGTTTTTGTAGTTAAACAGAATGGATTTTTACATTTGTAGTTTGTAACTTCAGTATGTATAGTAGTTGTTTAGTAAGTAGTGATCAGAATACTGTAAAAAATGTTGCTTTTAAGAGCTGTAAATTAAATTAGTAATAACCACTTACAAGAAAATGTTGATATGTTAACAGTGTAAAAAAATAGTTACTCTTTAGCTTCACATGCTGTGATGCTGCCACCTGGGATTTGTATTGAATGTGTTTGTCTATATGTTCTGAAGTGGCACTAAACAAGGAAAATATGAGCTTAAAGTGCAAAAAATAGGTCAAAAAATAGAATTTATAACATTTTAGGCAGTTTTCAACGGAGAAAGGTGACATTTGGGATTCAGTATTTTTTTTATTTCCCACTGAGCAGTAAGAAAGGAGTGATCAGTGGACTCTTGGCAGATCAGTTGTTTCCTTATGGTGTAGTTTGAGGTCTGTATTTAGTGCCCAAACGTAAGCAGACACTGTCTGCACAATTCCTGCCCCTCAGAGAACAAAACCCCAGAGCAAACCCCATGGCTCGCAGCTGTACAGTATGTGAGATCTTACATGCAATACAAGAACCAGTCAACGTGATCTTGAACCTCCAAAATAAATGTTTAAATCAAAATAGGCTAAATTTTCCTTGACATCAAGTGATGTTTTCAAACCCCAAACTGGTTTTCCTTTGGTTTTGAAAAGAAGGCAGGCTGAAATTGGAGGGTAAGGAAGTAATCCTGTAAAAGTCTTTGTTATGAAAGCTGAGAAGTCCGTTTTTATTTGCTGCAGAGGCACAGTGAGTGTGATTTTGTCTCATAAAAATTTGCGATGGTTGGTGCAATCATTACACGGGCACGATGTGTGATTTGGGTCAGGTTCTGCCTGAGAAGCTGCAGCTTCAGAGGAGCCACAGAACTGCCCCGTTTTGTGGTTGCTCCACAATAACACAGGGAAACTGAAATCTTCAGTCGGTTGTACCATTGTACACTGAGTGACTTACACTCCCAGAAGGCTCTATTGAGAAACATCTGCTCCATGTTCTTCATAAAAATTTGTAAATGCAGATTTTTCACAGCACTGGCTCTGTTACTCCATTTCCTAATGCATCTGTTTGTTTTGTTATTTGTACTGTATTTCTCTGTAGATTTAAGTGTGTGGATTAAAGTATTTAAACTCAGTTTTTCCTTCTCACTGTGCATAAAAAAATTGTGAGTCTTCAACTCTGCAACAGCCCCGGGATGAGGATGACTGCCTGGCTCTGGGGGGGGCTGCAGCCAGATGAGCTTAGGTATTTTGAGAACAAAGTTGTATTTTGTTGAACTCTGTGGCCGTGCTTCTGCCCGAGATTCCTGCTGCAAAATCTGAGCATCTCAAACCTCAATACATGGGGAAAATTCTAGAGAGCGTGGTAATGTCATTTGGAGGTAAAACACTGATAACCTGCAAAGATCTCTCAGCAGCTGCTTGCCTGCTCCTGGTTCATCCTTCTCCACCCCGGGGAGGAGCTGAGCTTGTGTGGCTTTTCAATAGATGTGGTTAAAATTGAACTCCCCGGCTTCAACGGTAATGTGAAATGTCCATATTGTTCCTTCTCACTTCTGTTGCCACTGATTTGGGATCTTAAAACAGCTTCTGATGCTGCACATTGTTTACTCGAAGAGGGGAAGAAGCCCTGCAAATGCCTTACCTGTGATGAGCAGTTTCAAGGGTTTGAACAGGAGATGTTTTGGTGTCAGTAGAAACTGGAGATGGGGCGTGAGGTGCTGCTGAGAGCAAGTCAGCAAAACTCACACGGGGCTTTCCCCAGCAAGGGGAAACGCTGCTGCTGGGAGACGTTCAGGGATCAAGTGGCTCAATGCTTTCTCCTGATGGCAGCAGATGGGTTCGTTTGGGCTTTTGGAAGTGAATAAATCCTCCTGTCGGGCCACTTTATCATAGTGTCAGTTCTCTCCCCAAGTCCTCTCCTCTGTTCCCCTATCTCATTTGCACAAAAGAGAGAAGGGCTCTGGCCTCTCAACTCCTGTATTGTGCCACAATCAAACCTTTTAAAGACTATTTGTGTGTTTTCCATTCAGGATGGGGTCAGAGCATAGATATTCAGCAGGTTTTTTCTTAGATGGGTAAGACAGTTTCACAGAGCTTTAGGGATCACTGGCACTAGCGTTGATAACCATCAAGGTTTAATGCATCTTTAAATGTTTTTAGAATTGCTGGAGGGAGCCGTGCACAGCATCGACTTGAGCCGGACTTTAGCCTAGAGCTGTGCAAGGAGTCACAGCGCAGTTATGTGTGGGGAAGAACACGGAACATTAGCAAAGTGCACGTCAAGGCTGAAATTCTGTTTCTTTTTTTGATAATAACAGTAAAAATGCAAAGTTTTGTGAATGAACAGTAAAGTGGGTCGAAATAGGATTCAAGGAGGCCGATGTCAGACACTTGACTGAAGCTCTGGTTTCAGGGTATCTCCTCTAACACATCTATTTTCATCTTCAGGAAAATCCGTCCTTGCAGAAGGGCTGTAGGCAGACTCTGCCTCTTTCCCTGCACATCTGTGGGCAATGTGAGAACACCCTGGTAACCGCAAGGTAACAGATGGCCGGAGGGTCCTGGTGACCGCGGGCGCTGCGGCGCTGAGTGGGGAGCAATGCCCTGCGGATCCTGGGATGTGCCACCCAGCCGTGCCGAGGGCCATTGTCCCCGCCCGGCCGCGAAATCCCGATTCCACGCTTAAGAGCTGCAGAAAAGAGCCTCGCTCTCCCAGACCTGCAAAAGAGCAGCTCCCCGTGTCGTTCACTGAAAATATGGAAAGGGCAATGCATATAGAAATCTAATTATTGGCAGGCATAGCTCGGCTTTTAGCATGATAATCGTGAGCCCTGGAGCTTTCTTGTGCACGGACCCTTGAAAGATAATCATGAAAGCAGAAGTTAAAACTATTGAATTTCCATCATTCATTCAAAGTTCGCTTTGATTATGTTGACACGATTTTCGTTTGTTCTTACACCGCGATGAGAAACTGTTATTAATCACTTCTAAATATTTCAGAGACAAAAGGGGGCTGCCTGGCCCGGGCGATGCGGACAGCGGTGCGAAGAGGGAAGGGTGATGGCGGGGTGTTCCTGCTGCCCCGGTGCTGGAGGCTTCT